>CM077643.1:387266918-387741918 GCA_039707465.1 Rhabdophis nuchalis
GGGTAATTATGGATTTCTCAAAGCTTGCTAGATTTGAGTTGAATCATGTAAACAGAGACAAATTATTTGTGACTCAATCTCTTAGTTATTGTATTTATTCTATTTTTAAAACTGACCAGAATACATCTTCTTCCTTATTTTTAGTGTGTTATAAAAATATTTTATGGTATAAAGATTGTGATCTTTCTACGACTAACTGAATTGTCCGATATTTATAACATTCTGAGTTTATTATTAAACTTATGACAGACATGCTATCTTTCAATGCTTCATAATGCTTTTTCCATACTTGGAATATAGCTTTTATGGATATTTCTATTACCCTTTAAAAAAATTTAAAGGGAAAAATGGGTTATGTATATTTTTATATCTATGTTCACTGTTTATTAGATCTTTCACATCTTTTTGTAGTTCTGCTTGCTTTTCCAGAAGGCTTTAGCAACATTCACTTCAGAATTTAATGTAGCCAGATTTGCGACTACCAGCATGCCAAACAAAAAAAGGGATGGCTATTGCTTTTAAAGTGCATATTCAGGGTAAATGTTTATTTTCTATACATTTTTAGCAAAGACTCCTCTCAGTTACAGATATTCCTAAAGCTTTTTTGATAACTCCCAATGCAGCTGAGCCGACACTGTCCACCCTGAAAGTCTATACTTATCATAAACAATCAATTACATTTTTAGATTTATATTCATTCCTTTACCATGTAACTCTATGTACAAATACTTAAGTGCTTATTTGAAACAATTTTATAAACAGTTATTCATCAAGCATTATTATTCTTGTAGCTTCTTGGTTTCATTCAGAACAAATCACAATCAGCAGCTGTTGTTGATTACACTCACTGCAAGATAAAGCAGAATAATAAGTGCTGGAAGGGAACTTGGAGATCTTCTAGTCCAGTGATGGCAAATCTTTTTCTTATACCATGCCAAAATTGTGCATGTGAGTGCCCACACCAATTCAATCCTCCCTCCCCACCTGTGCATGCATGAGTGACACACACACATCCCCACGCATGTGTGCATGACCCTTCTGCAGGCTCCAGAAGATTTCCTGAAGCCTGGGGATGGCAGAAAACAGCCCCAACGGGCCAATCGGAAGTTAGGGAACAAACTTTCTGTTAGCCCATTGGGGACGTTTTCCACCCTCCCCAGCCTCCAGAAGCTTTCCTGAAGTCTGAGAAGGGCAAAAACGGCCTCCCCCGGCACTCCAGAAGGATGGATATCATTTGGCCGGCATGCCCATGCGTGCCGGAGCTGACAGCTGGCGTGCCAGCAAATATAGCTCCGTGTGCCACCTGTGGCACGTGCCATAGGTTCGTCATTGTGGTTTTAGTTCAACCCCCTGCTCAAGCAGAAGATGCTATATCCGAGATGGCAAACCTATGGTATGTGTGCCACAGGTGGCATGTGGAGCCATTTGACAGGGCATGCAAGACGTTGCCCTCTCAGCTGCCCACTACACATGTGTTCGCTGGCCAGCTGAATTCAGCCTTTTTTAAAGCCATTTTTCGCCCTCCCCAGGCTCCAGAGGCTTTATAGGAGCCTGGGGAGGGTGAAAACAGCCTTCTCCCCTTGCAGGGCCCTCCGGAGGCTTCAGGAGCTTCCCTGAAGCCTCCAGAGAGCAAAAACCAGCCAAAAACCAGCCCTACGAGCAAACTGGAAGTTCAGGAACGGACTTCCGGTTTGCTCGTAGGGCCGGTTTAAGCCCTGTGGCATCTTCAGGGACCTTCAGGAGGTTTCCCTGAAGCCTCCGGAGGGCCTCGGGGGGGGGGCTGTTTTCACCCTCCCCAGGCTCTTTTAAAGCCTCTGGAGCCTGGGGAGGGAGAAAAAAGCATGCAAAAAATGAGGGGAGTACCTGTTTTGTGCGCATGCACACTGGGGTGGGTGGGTGTTCGTGCATTACATTATGGGTGCGAAATGCATGCACACGACCCCCCTGCGCTTCCCCCGCTTATGGCAAGTGAACCAAAAAAGGCTGTCCTATATTATTTCAGCTCTTTCATTTAGACCCTTTGTAACACTCTTTCTTGGATGCCAATGTATCTTTTCTTTTCTATTTCTTTTAGATCCTGATAAAAGAAAATTCCTAAATAGGTAGTCCTCAGTTTATGTCTATTTGTTCACTGATCAAAGTTCTGGTGGAACTGCAAAACGAGACATAGACTCATCCTCAAAGTTCTGGCCATTATAGCACCTTGATTGCACAGGGTACTTACTCAGGCCACAGCTCGTGATTACAAAATTTCAGGGAGTTGCAGTCACACAATCACTAAATGTATTCAAATAAATAAATAGCCACATTTCCTGTCAGCTCTCACCAGAAAAGTAATCAGGGAAGTTGGATGGCCCTCCTCCATTATCCAGGGTCATCCCTGCACTTGTTAGCTGGGACTCCCACTTCTTCTATACAGTTTGTCTTGGGGTTACGTCAACCAGGATTGCTAAGATTGTCACTAAAAAAACAGTCACACAACATTGTGCTTTATGATTGTATTACTTAGCAATGGCAATCCAGATCCCAACTGTGACCCCCAGTTACCTTGTCATTTATTAATTTGTTGGCTTTTTTCTATCCTGTTGAAATAATGATGTTTGTTTTTATTTCATCTTTAATACTGGAATACACCATTTTAAAATGTCTTCAAATCCAAGTTGTTGGTACATCAATAAAAATAAAAGATAACATTTAATATACATATATAAAATACTGGGGAAGCAGTTCTCAGTAACCACCTGGTAGGCGCAGAATAAATAGATGGTTCTACCAAAGCATATCCAATTTTTCAGAACTGACAGAATATTTTTTTAAAATGCTTTTTTTATACAATTGTTAATGCAAGAATAAAGAATCAGCAGGCACAATTGGTGGTACTGACTCTTCAGCCTAAGTGAAAAAAAGCATATTTTCATGCCCCATAAGGAAAAAAATATTTACTATATACAAACTGTATATATTATCTATACAGTCCCTCTCAGTTGACTTCAACATAATTTCTTAGTTCGTTGAGTAAAAATCCCTTTTTTGGGCAATCTCTCAACATAACATGATTTCTATGTGCTACTAAAAAACAGTTCCAAATTACAACCGTAAATTATAGTTGGAACTTTAAAAAAATTTTGGAGGACAATTATAAATGGTTAACACACTGTACTATATTAAAAGGGAGGCCTTATTCAAATAATAGCAAAATAAAGACTGCTATTATGAGAGAACCAGTTCTACAAGGTCAAATTACCTAGAGATGCATTCCATCTAAAATGAATTCTATTTAAAAGGAAGCATATGGTTACTGTTCTTTAGATAGGATAGATGATAACATTGAATAAGTGCAAAAACGGTCTGAGAATTACACTACCGTATTAAAAAAAGAAAATTTGCCATTACTGCATTTTTCTCGCAGTTTTTTTTAAAATCTTCATAGTTTGATTCACTATGTTCACACAACAGATATAAACAGCTGAGTGTAATTAAAATATTCACGCAGCTACCTCTGTGTCAGGTAGCACTTTTTGTTTACAAACAATAACAAATCAACAGTGATTTCTTAACCCAGGATTGCATAGAGTATGGAAAACTTACTTAACCCTAAGCTCTTCAAAAGAGGCACGATGCAGATTAGAAAAAAAGTGTTATAAAACAAGGTACAGCCGTGTTTTATAGCTGCCCTTGCACACTGCTGTACATTGTTTTCTTGAAGGATTAGTGGTTGCTTAACAATAGGATAGCCATTAAACCTTAGTTAGGCAATACAATAGACTGCAAGGAAAGAAAATATGACCTAAAATAAAAATATAGTTTAAGATTAAAGTTAAGACCTCCTCCTTGGCTACAATAGTAAGCCTTAAAACAGGCAAGGCATTCTGTGACTTCTCATTTTAAGCAGCAAATTTCAACATTTGAAAATAATCTTTTCAACTTTCCATGCATATTAGATGCATGGAAAGTGTTATCATTTTTACAACTGAATCTTTATTCTGAAGCAATAATTGATTTTTAAATATCCCATTCCAATGCAACACAACAGAGATTTTCAGTTAGGAATTAGGAACCTGTAGTAATTCAGGAAAAAGATTTTTTTTGTTTTGTTAACTTTTTAGTGTTTCTTAGTAATTCTCAGTATTTATGCCTCACTAAAAAGAAAACCTCCTCAGGAGACTACTAGGCAGCCAAAAGGTATCTTATCCTATAAAATAAGTTAACAGTCAATTCGAAGTTATTAATTCTTCTCCAGAACATATTATATACTTAATATTATCAACTTTAAAAAATATTTCAGAAGTTGCCATCATTATCTCCCAAACTTTAATATCTCATTTGATCTTAAGGCAAGTTATTACCGTATTTTTCGGACTATAAGACGCACCAGTGTATAAGACGCACCAGGATTTCGAAGAAGTAAGTAAGAAAAAAAAGTGTTTGTCCTCCCTAGCCTCCAGGAACACTCTGCAGGCTTTAGGAGGGCTGGGGGAAGGCAAAAATGCCCCCGTGTTTGCAAAAAATAGGAGGAAAATGGGCTGTTTTTCACAAAAACAGGGGCATTATTCCCTTCTCCCAGCGCTGCTGAAGCCTATAGAGTGCTTCTGGGCACTGGAGGAAGGCAAAAATGCCAACATTTTTGTAAAAAACGGTTCATTTTTTGCCCGTTTTTGCAAATGCGGGGCCATTTTTCCCTTCCCCCAGCCCTGCTAAAACCTGGGGCTGGAGGAAGGCAAAAATGCCTCAGTTTTTGTGAAAAGTCACCCGTTTTTCACAAAAATGGGATGCGTGGGCAGAATTCGGGAGGCCAAAAATGGCTGTATTCGGTGTATAAGATGCACCAACATTTCCATGCTCTTTGGGGGGGAAAGGTGTGTTTTATACTCTAAAAATATGTTAGATAATTTTACTGCGGACAGAAACTCTTTCCCTCCTATACTCAATTTTTGCGCAAGAAATAACTGTCTATTTCCAAACAAATCTCTACTATTTCAGATAACTGCTCTTGCAATACATATGCGATCTAATATGTAACAATTTACCTCCAGAAGTTGTAAATGCTCCAACACTGGAAGTTTTGAAAAAGAAATTGGATAACCATTTGTCTGAAGTGGTGTAGATTTCCTGCCTAAGCAGGGGGTTGGACTAGAAGTCCTTCAAGGTCTCTTCCACCTCTGCTATTCTATTCTATTCTATTCTAATCCCCAACAAATTTTCAAAATCTGCACTACACAAATAAACTACAATTTTTAATCTATACATTCCACCTCTTTTCCACTATAGTATTTACTCCATGAGGGAAACAAATGATCATCATACAAATGTTCTGCATTTCACAGATGATAAACCAGAAATGATTCATGTAACAGTACTTTAAAAATTGACAGTATAGTAAACTGGAGTGTGTGAATTCCCTTAAGATGTAGGATGGAACCACATAACCACAGGATTACGCTTTTCATTCTCAATGCATCAACATCTTTAACAGATGCACTCACACATTATAATCATAATTTCTTGAATAAACCACAACTGGGTAGCCATATATATCATGCCCCAAACCCAAGGTTTCCATATAGAAAAAGCTGGATTTGCCCAATAGGTCAAACCAAAATGAAATACACATTATAAGTTGAATGCAAAACATGCTTTCCTGTTTTGTATTAAAGAAACCCAGTTACAAAAAAGGTAAAATTCTCCCTTATGACCAGCACAGACATAAAAATAGTTATAAGGGAAAATAACTCTTCTTTTGATACTTCCTGTACTTTAATATATTTGTTTACAAATTTGTTTAAATTTGTGTGGATTTTCAGAGAAGCATTTTTGCATTCCTTTTCCTCCATGTAACAAAGTAGGATCTGGTCCATTCCTGGCTGAAATGATTTCATTCATCTCTTGGCGTTAACCATTTCTTTATTCACACGAAGAGTTTTAAACAGCCACAGAACCCACACTTCCATGTTGTAATTTATTTTCAGGTAGTTGCACTGACCATGACTGTCTGTCTCCAGTTTTGCAACATTTATCACTCATACATTTCTCTGAGGGAAGTGAGATCTAGCCATTGCTACCTACTCTACTATGGTGACTACTCAGTAGAATTAAAATTATGCACTCAACCATGAAAATGCTTCTGAAGACTATAAAAAAGTTACAAGCTATCCAATATACAGTATTTGGATCCATGTCCAGAGTTGGAGTAATAATGTAATATAACTACCTATAAAAAGCCAACATGCATATGTGATTATAATGTCACTTCATAAGAACATTTAAAGCTCAAAATGGCTTTAATCTAAGGAACCTTAAAATTGCTTTAACACACGTCAACTTCTCCCCATGTCCCAAAACTCTTTCCTAGAGCTAAACCTTATTTATGATTCCTTTAACTGAAGAAAAATACAGTTCTGCCTCTTGATTTTCATCAATACACCACTAAACATAAACTGTTTTACCATGATTTATATTTAGTTGGATTAAGATTATATACTATGATGCAATTTTCCATAAGCAAATTGCATCATAGTATAGTGCAGTGTATGAACCTAGCTAAAAACTAGTTTGGTTGCAGTAGTTAAAGGCACCAGTGTGGAAACTGAGAGACTGTGAATTCCAGTCCTGCCTTAGATAATAGCCAACTGGATGATTTTGGATCAGTTGCTCTCTCGTTTGCAAATGGTGACAATGGCAACTACTTTTAAAAAATGTTGCCAAGAAAACTGCATAGATGTTGCCATATAGTGGAAAAGATTAGCTCAACACACAAACACAAAAATCCTAGCCAATGACTTTTGGAATTCTATTCTTTTAAAAGTCTATCTAATTTAGTCTCAGTTTTTAGATTTACTTCCTCTGAATTTTGACTGGGTAACCAAGTACCATATTTTTTGGTGTATAAGATACACCTCCTTCCCCCCTAAAAGAGGGTGAAAATTTGGATGCATCTTATACACCAAATATAGCCCCGCCCACCCACCAGCCCCCACCCTTTGTCCTCTGCCTCCCAGCAATTTACCTCCTTTCAGCAAATGGAAAAAATGGGGATTGCGGAGACGACAATAGACTATGGTAATCCCTGCAGCCTGAAACAGCTGATCATCAGGAGCCCTGTGCTGAAACTGAAAGTGAAACCTGCTGTTTGCTGCAAGGGGCAAATTGCTGGGAGGCAGAAGCAGATTTCTTTCCTTAAACTGAAACAGGCTGTTTGATGCAAGGAGGTAACTCAATAACTATAAATGCCCAGTGCTTTTTTATCTTCTTTTAAATAGCAGAGAATAATGTATACTTCCAGAAAGCCACATCAATTTTAACAGTATCTGTACAAATATAATCGAAATGTAACACCACAAACAGTGTATATCTTCTTTACTGTTTGCTGCAAGAAGGCAAATTGCTGGGAGGCAGAGACAGATTTTTCCCCCCTAGTTCTCCTCCCCAAAAGCTAGGTGTGTCTTATACTTCGGAGTATCTTATATTCTGAAAAATACGGTATTAATTGAATACTTTTATCTAAACAGATGGTTTAACAATTTACTTTTAATTTTATCATCAGCTCAAGGTTGACTCAGCCTTCCATCCAAATTGGGTCCTTAGGATTGGGAGCAAGATATGACATTATGGCATTTACCACATACAGTTTTTGTAGAAATGTGTATTCTCCTGGAGAGTTGCTCCTATCAAAGAAATAACTGAAACAATACAGAGGTTCATAAGTCTTCCCCCAGCAAATCAAGCATATGAGGCATGGTAGCACAGTGGTTAGAACTGATTGCTGGCTACAGTTCGGCAGTTCAATTATCACCAGCTCAAGGTTGACTCAGCCTTCCATCCTTCCGAGGTCAGTAAAATGAGTACCCAGATTGTTGGGGGCAACATGCTGACTCTGTAAACCACTTAGAGAGGCTGTAAAGCACTTTGAAGTGATATATAAGTCTAAGTGCTATTGCCATTTTATTTATTTATTCATTATTATTAGTTACTTTACAAGATTATGTAGCATTAAAACCAACTTTTCTGTAACTATCCTTGTGGCTTAGAATTGCAACCAATAAAATATGTTATTTCACACATTCAATTACAGTAGCAAGTTTCTGTATAACTGTCACACACATTTACAAAATTGACGCTTCTACCAACAGTAGTTGTACATGCACATGCACTATGAGTAGCTCCCCTCCTTCTTACATACAATTTTAATACATACTTCCCCTATTTATTACATTTGCTATTTTCTATGAAAACATCACCCATATCTTCATTAATACTGCTAATATTTTCCAAGTCAACTATAAATTGTTTATTTTAAAAAAACAAGTGCGCAAACATAGTGGAAAAATGCTGATTAAAAAAAGGGAACCAAGCCTGCCTATACAGCAGAAGGAAAAAAGTTCAAGGAGCAACCAGTCCACAAACATGAGGCATCAGCTTTAGAAAATTAATAAAATTAGTTATTCTTTTTTATTTATATTAGAGATAAATCGGTCTTTTCAGTAGAATGCCAAGGCAGTTTAAATAGTATTCCTCCTTCAATTTGTTTCCACAACCATAAACCTGTGAGATTCATTGGAGTGAAGCAGTGGCTAGTCTACAATCTGGCAATCAGTTTCCATGAGAGTGGGAAAACCTGAATCTGTCTCTCCAGTCTTAGACAAATGCCATAAAACCATCATATTTCTGACTGCCTATTTCTGTAGTGATTAAAAGTAAAGATTCCCTTCACACATATGTGCTAGTCGTTCCCAACTCTAGGGGGCGGTGCTCATCTCTGTTTCTAAGTCAAAGAGGCAGCACTGTCCAAAGACATCTTTGTGGTCATGTGACTAAATGCCGAAGGAGCACGGAATGCTATTTCCTTCCCACCAAAGGTGGTCCCTATTTTTCTACTTGCATTTTACATGCTTTCGAACTGCTAGGTTGGCAGAAGCTGGGACACGAAATGGGAGCTCACTCCGTTACTTATCCCAGTAGGGACACTCCAGTAGGGATTAAACATACAGTTAATATTGGATTTATTTGATCTAGATAGCCTATATAAACCTGTTAACAACATTAATCCATGCTCCTGATAGTCTCAACCTTACCACAGCTGATATCACATTTAGTATTACTATTTAACACCTCAAGGATGCAGGAAGTGGTTACTGTGGAGAAGAGAGAACAGTCTGTTTAGGTGACAGTTAAAGTAAGTGGTTGCATAGGCATGAAGGAGGATCAGAGGTGAAAGAGACTCAGAACTAAAGTCAGAACAGTAAATATTGAGGGGCTCTGAGAATGAGGGGGAAGCTATAAGCAGAAAATATAACAAGTGGGACAAATCTAGCTTTGCAAAGAAGATAAGGGGAGAGGGAGGAACACCTTGTGGCTGAATTTATAACCTGGCCACTAAGTTAACTCAGTTTCTGAACAATACATCAGCTGGGTTCACACAACATTGTGAGCCCCAAAGAACTCTTACTTGCATCCAGTACAACTCCAAGCTGAAGAAAGCTAAAGCAGAGGGGTTAGCGGCAGAGAAAAAGAGCAAAGAATAAAATAGTTTGGGGGTGGAGTTTAAGACATAAACATAAGAAGGGAGAAAAACTCATGCCTCCAGAAGGGGAACAACTTGTTCCAGAAGGGGAACAACCAGAAGTTGTGAATGCTCCAACAATGGAAGTTTTTAAGAAGAGATTGGACAACCATTTGTCCGAAGTGGTGTAGGGTTTCCTCCCTAGGCAGGAGGTTGGGGTCTGCAAAGTTGGCTCTTTAAGACTGGGGAATTCTGGGAGTTGAAGTCCACCAGTCTTAAAGAGCCAACTTTGCAGACCCCTGGACTAGAAGACCTCCAAGGTCCATTCCAACTCTCTTATTCTACTCTACTCTACTCTACTCTACTCTACTCTACTCTACTCTACTCTACTCTACTCTACTCTACTCTACTCTACTCTACTCTACTCTATTCTGGGAAGGAGGGGAAGCACCAGCTGTTTGGGAGAAAGGAAGGAAAGAAAAATACAGGAGTCACTTGAGGGAGAAGAGAGAAAGAAGGGGGCTTCGGTGGGGACAGAGACCGCAGGGATGGGCGGCTGAAGCCAGAAGTCATTGCGAAAAGGGACGGTGCTTAAGGAGGTGGCAACGCCGCTGGGGCCAAGGAGAAGAAGGGACCGGGAGCCAGGAGCCCGAGAGGGAGAGGAATGGCGAAAGGGGGACTTCGAAAGGATGCGGGTGGGGAGAGAGCGACGAAGACGGGTAGGAGAAGACGACGGAGGGCTGGGTTCAGGAATTGCGCGGGGAGGGGAAGAAGCGCCTGTGGGGAGCGCGAGGGGCTCCGCTCCTTCCATGCCCTCCTCCCTCTCTCCCTCCTTCCCTCGCTCCCTCTGCGGCCTGCATTCCTCCCCGCTTCCCACGCCCCCCTTTTGCACCCAGGTCGAGGCAGAATTAGCAGGCCGCGCCTCAGGCCGGCGCCGGCTCCCCCCACTCGTATACACCACCACCACCACCCGCACCCGGCCTTCCCTTCCTCACCCTCCGTCGGCTCCGAAGCCGGGGTCTCCCCGGGCTGGGCCATGACCGAGCCAGCTCGTCCCCGTCACGGCGAGGCCGGGTCCGCTACGTCAGGAGACGAAGCTAAACGCATCTTGACAGGCGAAGGGGGCGGGGAATCGGGGAATCGGCGGCGGCGGCGGCGGCGGGAAGGAGGGAGCGCGAGGGGCTGCGCATGCGCGCGGTGGCGCCGAAAGCTGTGAGGAAGAGTGGGATGGGAGGGGGGCGGAGTACCGCGCTGAAGGCTGGCAGCCTGGAGGTGGGGGGAGTAGAAGCTGCAGCTGTAGGTCCCTGCTATCTGGGCGAAGGAAGTGGCTGCTAAATGGGGGGAAACCGAATTAAAAAGCTGGGAGGAAGATGGAGTGTCTCGTTGGGGGTGATGTGTTTTGGAATAAAAGGTTGCATTTAGCTGGGTCCACACGTTACGTTAATCCTTAATGCAAGATCATGCAAGCACCAGGCATAAAAGTTACTTTGTCAGCACTATCGTAACTTCAAATGGTTGCTAAAAAGGGCAATCGTTAAGCAACAATTACCTGTACTGAGCAGGCTGTTGCATTTGCAATAAATTATTATTATTACTATTATTACTACTACTACTACCACTACACTGCAGAGGCTGGACTAGATGATCCTTTTGATTCATTTCTACTTACAATTCTGTGTTTTCAGGATTTAACACCCTTCAAAAATAATAAATACAATTATAATAGAATACCTGTAAACATATTTCTGCCCTACGTGGGTATTTTCCTATGAGAACCAATTTCTTTGAGGAAATGGTGGGACTTAAATATGTTAAACTGATGGCCTCTGGTCTAATGTACCCCTTTTTATTTGTCTTGCTCTTCTGAAACCATGGGAAATCAGTCTGTCCTTGATGATTTGCCCCCAAATTTTAGATGTGTGGTTGAGGCCCCAGGGTCACAAAGCAGTCCAGGCAGCATCTTTTTGTTCAATACTACAGACAAGTATATATCAGAGTTTAGCAGCGATACATTGGAACACATGTGATACCAAGCCACCTTTCACAAATGCTTACGTAAAGATGTTTGTGGTTGTATGATTAAGGAAGGCAACCCTGAAATGTTGGCATTCTAGCTAGTCAATTCTTTATTTTGTCTTGATGGTTAAGCATGCCTCCCATCACAAGGATGAGAGAGAGAGAGAGAGAAATGTAAGAAAGGATGGTTGGGATTCAATAAGGTTGAACATCATGTTCTTAAATGTAATAGAAGTCTAATTATAAATTGGAAAATATAGATACTTGAAGTGCACCTTATCTGTTTTCTCTGCTTGCAGATGTCACAGTAATTAGAACTGTAGCACCAACACAGAAATGCTATTCTTGTTCTGTTTTAGAAGCAAAAAGATTATGAATAGTTGGCTTGCATGCATAATAGATCCATTGCATTATTTATAACAGTGCCTTATTCTGCAAATTTGGTATGGAAGATTTATGTTTCTGAGGAGTAATCCCAGGTGATTTCCAACACAGCAGATAGGTCCTCTTCTTGTTATTGCATGCACTGTAGTGCCAAGAGGAAAAAAACAATTTAGTGTAATTTTTATTTTAGTGTAATTTTTATTTTAATACAATACTATTAATATATCTGCTCCATATGTATTTACTTTTCTCTTTCTAACATATTAAAATTGTGATTTACATGGCAACGCTTGAAGTGGTTTTATGGACATTATCCAGGTTTTTTTGAGGGCTGTCTACACCCCTGAGATCTCAGACTATTTCTGTAAAGTAGGATATGGAAAAATGTGTTCGGAGACAGCTTAAAATATGATCTTCAAAGAGTGAACATGCCTGGACATCGGTATGAACTAAAATTTGACCCTATTATGTAAGTGATAAAGGCGGTAGGGCTGAATCACTTCCATACTTTATCGGCAAAATGTTGGCCAAGGTGTCTCAGATCTTATTTATATAAGGATTGGCCAGAATAAGAAACATATGACAGCTATTACAGCCTTGCTAAAACAGGTCTTATCTGCTTCAAGTTGGAAACTAGATAGATGGACTCTGTTGAAATAATAGACATCATTGAAGATTTTTTAGCTGTAAACCTCACAGAAGAAGACCTCTATATACCACAGT
The DNA here is from genome assembly GCA_039707465.1 of Rhabdophis nuchalis. Lineage (NCBI taxonomy): Eukaryota > Metazoa > Chordata > Lepidosauria > Squamata > Natricidae > Rhabdophis > Rhabdophis nuchalis. The sequence goes on from CM077643.1 coordinate 387,279,538, forward strand.
GGCGCAGTGGTTAGAGTGCAGTACTGCAGGCTACTTCTGCTGCCTGCCAGCTGCCTGCAATCTGGCAGTTCAAATTTCACCAAGTTCAATGTTGACTCAGCCTTCAATCCTTCTGAGGACCCAGATTGTTGGGGGCAGTATGCTGACTTTGTAAACTGCTTAGAGAGGCCTGTAAAGCAGTATGAAGTGGTATTTAAGTCTAAGCGTTTTTGCTATACTGTAGCTCTCCCATTTGTGCACTGGATCCCTGGCCCTCCTGGGAAGAGATTTGAAGCTGGATCCAGGTTGTAGTCAATACTTTCTCTGAAGGAAGAGGACATTCCAGCCACTCCTCAAGAAGCCTGTCCTGGATCCAGGATTTTCATCTTATATACAACCACCTTTTTTAAACAGGCTTGGGAGAAAATAGTAGGGCTCTACCCTCTGAATTCAAGCTTGGCCATAATAGTTGCATAGGTTACTTACCTTAGTAAGATGTGAAAGGAGGAAACATTACGTCTTGTGCTCCTTAGCAATTTTTTTAAAATAGTCTTTATTAATATAAATATAAAATAAAACACTTAACAATTATAGGGTAAGGGTAGTGGGAGAGACATACATAGGTAGAAGAAAGAAAGGAAAAGAAAAAGAGAAGAGGAAGGAAGGGACATACCGGGGGTATAACTACTCCCCTAATTTAAGAAATATGTTTGTCCCAGTCTAACATCAATTATTATTTACAATTGTGTTTAGATGTCTACATATATATCTATGAAATTGTCTCAAGTTCACTGTTACCTTGTTTATTCCTCGTGTATATTTCACCGTTGTTTTGTCTAATTAATTTCTTTGGTATCCATTATTCTCTTATTATACCATATATACCATTTTCCCCAGGATTGGGCATAAATTGAGTTTGACTTGTCTTTTAGAATATACGTTAGCTTATCGGATTCTGCGCAATTGAGAATTTTTGATATAATTAAACCCTCTGTTGGTGGGTTGATATTTTTCCAATGTTGCGCAATAGCCATCCTAGTCGCTGTTGTAATATGAGTGAAAAGATACCAATCTTGATTTTGGATTTCGTTTGGCTCCTTAGCAATTTTTGATAATGTCAACCAGTGTTCTTCTGGTTGGTTCCATTCAGCTTCCACATTCCACTTTTCATTCATTCCATTTAAAATTAGTGTTATTTTTTAAATAACTAAGCTATGCCAGCGGGCGATGCCCAGGGGAAGGGCCTTCTCTGTGGCAGGCCCAGCCCTCTGGAACAACCTTCCCCCCGAAATCAGAACAACTATGGACCTCCACTCCTTCCATCAAAAACTCAAAACACACTTTTTCTGCTTGGCCGGCCTAGGTTAGTCTTCCGTCTTTTAATAGGGTTTTAGGGGATCTTAGTTAATTTTAGAATTGGGGATTTTAGCGCAGGGATAATTGTTGTTTAATTTGTTTTTTATCTATTCTATTTATGTATATTTATTGGTATTTTTAATTTCCCTGTGCACCGCTCCGAGTCCCCTTTGGGGAGAGGATGCGGTATACAAATAAAATTATTATTATTATTATTATTATTAAATCAAAATACAGTACTTGACTTACTAGGTAAGGACCCTTCACCTGCTGTTTTTCCTTCTTGTATCCACCATGCTTGAAATCTAGAGCCATTATCTATGAATTTTCTGACTTCAGTTGCGTTAACCATAGTTTAAGAAAAAAATCAATTTTTAGGGTTCACATAACACACTGAACTAGTAGCTTGTAAAGATATAAGATAGGTGCAAGATAAAATGTAGTTGGCTAGCTTGTGGTTCAGTGTTCATCATATGAACATAGATCTCTTCTACATATTATGAGAATTTCATCTGCATTTCTACAAGGAAGAAAACTAAATTTCTTTTTTTCCCCATTCCCAATTCAGTCAAAGGGGTTATATCAAACCTTAGGGTCTCCCATATCTGAATGTTAACCTGGCAAGCCTGTTTTCTAAAATGTAAACTTGGGCATAGTTTTGTTGTTGTTGTGCTGGTAATTCCAGATTCCCCAGGGATTGTTCTCTGCAGTTTTTCAACAAAATAATAAATCAAGTCTGTCAATTTACAACTTTGGAACTGTATCCCATAAATGCCCAAAGACAATGTCAGCTCTTTTTTATCCCCTACTCTAATTTTAATCAGAAATAAAAAATGATGCATGTACATTGCTAAGCAAAGACATATTTATTAGCAGCCTTATTATTAATGCCATTTTGTTTGGAAACTTAGGTAAGCCCCAGGATTCTCATGAGAGACTGGTGTATACATTTTAAACTGCCAAGGTTCATTCCAGCAACAGCTCCATAAATTTGGTTTTCATCCTGAAACAATAGTTTGCTTGCAATCATAAATTATCTTAACCTATCCTGCCTCCCAGATATTTTATGCGATTGAAAATCTTTGCAAAAAAAAAAAAAGAACATTTAGAGGGATTGTAATTTCCCTCCTCTTGTTTAAAAGGTTCCATGTGAGTGCATGTTCTGAATAGATGGAAAGCAGATGAGACACCTCCCCAAATGCCAAAAACAAATGTACTAGTAGTTAATGTTCCTGCATTGACTATAAGTTGAAATAGATTCAAAACTCATGATCTCATTTGAAAGCTGCCCGTATTAAGAGTCTGAAAGCACTGTTTCATTCCTCTGTAAGAACTGTTCACCAAAGACTTTGATATTTCATGAACATATATATGTGTGTGTGTGTTACGTTTTTGAGCTGATCAATAAATAAGTCAGGGAGACTAGTATAGATCTATTTTGAGCTTTTTAGCTCTCATCAGCTAGCCATACCCTTGTGACACAAGTGCATATATATAAATGTTCCACAACACCCTATTAGGGCCCCAATTAAGGGAGGAGACATACTGTTTCTTTTTCTGCCTTTCAGCTCATCACCAGAGACCATCTAGACAGAAAGCCATGAATTCCGTTGTGTGATTTTTTTAAATATATGTGCTAGTTTTATGAGCTGATCAATAAATAAATCAGAGAGACTAGAATAGATCTATTTTGAGCTTTTTAGCTCTCATCAGCTAGTCATACTGGGATTCAAACCGGGGCTGTATTGCATATCAGGCAGGAGCCTTTATAATAATAATAATAATAATAATAATAATAATAATAATAATAATAAATAATTAATAATAATAATAATAATAATAATAATAATAATAATAATAATAATAATAATAATAATAATAATAATAATAATAATAATAATAATAATTTATAACCCGCTCTCTCTCCCCGAGGGGACTCAAGGTGGGGCACAGGGAATTAAAAATACTAATACAAACCACAAATAAATACAGTGTTAAAATGAAATTAAACTAACCCTGCGCTAAAATCCCATGTAAAAAAACTAAAACTAAATCCTAAAAACCCCTAAAAATAGCTAATTACCCTTCGGCCAAGCAGAAGAAGTGTGTTTTTAATTTTTGACAGAAGGAGCGGATGTCCGTGGTTGTTCTGATTTCGGGGGGAAGGTCATTCCAGAGGGTCGGGCCCGTCACAGAGAAGGCCCTTCCCCTGGGCGTTGCCCGCTGGCATAACCTAGTGGACGGCACCCGGAGAAGTCCCTCTGTGGGAGCGAATCGGCCGCAGGGATGTATGGGGCAGATACATTGATCAGCTCATAAAATTAACACACATATTTAAAAAAAATCACACAACGGAATTCATGGCTTTCTGTCTAGATGGTCTCTGGTGATGAGCCGAAAGGCAGAAAAGGAAACAGTATGTCTCCTCCCTTAATTGGGGCCCTAACAGGGTGTTGTGGAACATTTATAGATACTAATCCTCCTGTCTCAGCTGATGCAATTGGGAGAGCCTGGCTGGCTGAATGGTTACAGGCTCCTGCCTGATATGCAATACAGCCCCGGTTCGAATCCTAGTAAGAGTATGACTAGCTGATGAGAGCTAAAAAGCTCAAAATAGATCTATCCTAGTCTCTCTGATTTATTTATTGATCAGCTCATAAAACTAACATAGATAGGTAGGTAGGTAGGTAGGTAGGTAGGTAGGTAGGTAGGTAGGTAGGTAGATAGATAGATAGATAGATAGATAGATAGATAGATAGATAGATAGATAGATAGATAGATAGATAGATAGATAGATAGATAGTAATTATTGAAAATTAATGGTACTCAAATTTTAGGTTAGGTTAGAGAAGCATTTGTGATGAAATTCCCAAGTTAGCAAAATCTGCTGGCATGAGAAATTAATCAAAACTAAAACAAAAAAAGCTATGTTCAATAGTACATAGACTAAAAAAAGGAATTTGTCCTTATCTCTGTGATTTACTTCTCTAGACTTGTCTTTTTCCAGCTAGTAGCTATTTCTGAAATGGCAGTGAATGGAAATGGAAAATTCCTTCTCTCCCAAATACTATACAGGCATAAGAGAACTGTCCACTTTGAAAAGAATCTACCGATTGCAGTTTGGCAAGAAGAGTTTTTGAAATTTGCCCCTTTGCAGTAAGGACACATAAGAGTCAAAACATTCCTATATGTTGTATAAACAGTAGAAACAGAGAACCCACATTCCCATACTTAACAAACGATGAATTGTTTTCTTCCAGGCAGCTTATAAAAAAAATATTTAGCCTAACTGCAGAACGAAAACGGAACTGGTAAAGAATCTGAAATGGGCTCGTGCACATCTATCTAGAGCATGTCCTGGAGTCTCACAAAATGACTTATTGCAATTTTTAATTTCAGTTCCTGCAAATTAAAAAGTAAAGGAGTAAACTGACTTAATTTATTGTGTTAATACACTACAGGTTGGATTCAAATATTATGCTACATATGGCTTGTTCTGAGTTTAGTACCATTGACTTTGTTCATACTAACTAACGGCTGCAAAAGATATTTGAAATATCAGACTAGCTAGGTCAAAAAACATAATAAGCCAAACTTAACAAAGCACTTGATAATTGAGCTTGCATCTATAAACCCAATCGCACTGTCTTGTACTTGTATTATTTTTCTTACTTCAATAATTATGTTTGGTTAGCCATTTTTGATGCACCAAACTTCTTGTTAAACTTTTATTTCAAAAGCAGGGGAAGAGGAGTCGGAGTCACATCTGAGTAAAGGGGGTATTGTACGGTTGGAATGGGTGCAAAACTGATGTTGCATTTTATGTAATTTTGTGTAATTTTAAACAGCACAATGGTATTGGAATGTTTGGTGTCTTGTTGCCAAAACAAAACTTGCTGTATAAACACTACTTTTAAGATCTTTCTCTTTTAAAGAGGAGAAAAAATATATGTTCCATATGCCTTTCAGAAAATCAAATCAATATTGCCAAATTGAAAAAATGCCGCATCTGCTTTTCCCCAAAGGAGAAGAAGCAAGACTGAGAATGTGTTCCAACCCTGCTTCCTGGGAGTCATCTTTTATAGGCAATATATGAGGTAAAGGTAAAGGTTCCCGTCACACATATGTGCTAGTCATTCCTGACTCTAGGGGGCAGTGCTCATCTCTATTTCAAAGCCAAAGAGCCAGCGCGTCTGAAGACGTCTCTGTGGTCATGTGGCTGGCATGACTAAATGCCGAAGGCGCACAGAACGCTGTTACCTTCCCACCAAAGGTGGTTCCTATTTTTCTACATGCATTTTTTACGTGCTTTCGAACTGCTAGGTTGGCAGAAGCTGGGACAAGTAACAGGAAATCACTCCGTTATGCGGCACTAGGGATTCGAATCGCCGAACTGCTGACCTTTCTGATCAACAAGCTCAGTGTCTTAGCCACTGAGCCACCACATCATTAAAGCTCACATATTTCTTGATTCCTTCCCACACTGTAGAGAAAAATGGCAAACTGTGACACATGCATACATTTTGTTTGATCTTAATTTAAAGTATTCTAATAAAACAACCTCTCCAACTACCTTTACTCGACTCTAATTTGTATGGAAATTTCATTTATTATCTATAAAAATGTGGACAAAAATGAAAGTGTTTTATGTTTTATGGAGAAAATGAACTTTACAGCGTGAGGCTTTGCATGATTAGTTAGTAGATCTCATTTGATTTATAGCACTTATTGTTACACGGTCATGCTATAACTCAAGAGAAGATCCAAGTGTTTTTATCCCTCTGTTAGAATTCTCATAGCAGTTTCCTCTCTAGCAAAGTCCAGGTCAAGTTACACATGTCTGCAGAATAATTTCATTTTTCTACTCTTATCAGCAGATGGACTTTTTACCCATGTCAGACTCTTTGTCTTTCTCTAGTACTACTCTAGATGTTTCTTCTGCAACTTCATCTGCCAGGACTCCTCTATAAACTGAAAAGCCCTTCCAGGTTTGGCATGCAGAGAATGGCCACACAGGAGAAATCTAAACCAGGGCCATAGTCACCCATTAATTTCAAGTAGCTAAGACTTTGTTTGAGATAAATCAAAATGATATATGGTTGCTCATGCATTATTTATCATTCAGGAATCCTTCGATGAAATAAACCAAAGCACGTTTAATGTTGCTGGGAGGAAACTTTGGCCTTAGATAGTTAATGATTTCACCAATTTTCCTGCTATTGCTGAGAATGTCAAACATTGAAATGTCTGCTCAACTACTGGTAGGTAAAGGATTCAAATATAAGCAAGCAATGTTAATCAGCTCCCTGGTCTCATTCTTGCAGCCAACGAGTCAATGGCTTTATCAAGCATGGATGAAAAAAAAGTAGAAAGATGATCCCAAATAAGAGCTGACCGTCAATTTTAAATAAGCGGCTGCCGCACACAATTTCAGATTGGAAATTGATGCTTTTCAGAAATGCAGCATGGTTTAGTGGAGCAATGAATGCCAACAGATGTGATGTAAAGTTAACAGTTAAAGAACACCAACTCAATTTACAATTATGGAATGAAGCCAACTATTATGAAAAGAAGGACTAGGGGAGACATGATAGCAGTGTTCCAATATCTCAGGAGATGCCACAAAGAAAAGGGAGTCAAGCTATTCTCCAAGGCACCTGAGGGCAGGACAAGAAGCAATGGGTGGAAACTAATCAAGGAGAGAAACAACTTAGAACTGAGGAGAAATTTCCTGACAGAACAATTAATCAGTGGAACAATTTGCCTCCAGAAGTTGTGAATGCTCCAACACTGGAAGTTTTAAAGAAGATGTTGGATAACCATTTGTCTGAAGTGGTGTAGGGTTTCCTGCCTAAGTAGGGGATTAGACTAGAAGACCTCCAATGTCCCTTCCAACTCTGTTATTTTATTATAACATTGGATATATTGAAGGATATTTTTGAACAATAGACTCAGAATTTTAATACAGGAAGTCCTTGAATTACAAACACAATTGAGTCCAAAATTAATGTTGTTAAGTGAGAAATTTGTTAAGTGAGCTTTTCCCATTTTAGAACCTTTTTTGCCACAGTTGTTATGTGAATCACTGCAGTTGTTAAATTAGTAACACAGTTGTTAAGTGAATCTGGCTTCCCCATTGACTTTTCTTGCCAGAAGGTTGCAAAAAGGGATCACATGACTCCAGGACACTACAACTGTCATAAATATGTGTCAGTTGCCAAGCATTTAAATTTTGATCACATGATCATGGCAATGCTGCAATGGTCATAAGTGCGAAAAATGGTCATGTCACTTTTTAAAGTGCCGTTGTAAGTTTGAACGGTGACTAAATGAACTGTTTTAAGTTGAGGACTACCTGTATAAGGGATCCATAGCTATGTATTTCTCATTGTGTACCACACAGTGAATGTTGATTCCCTTATTACACAATTCCAAGTCAATACAGTTATTCTCACATTTGGAAGAAAAATAAATGAGTTAGTAATCATTAAGAAAAGCCTAATAGAAACTTAAGTTATTAATAAATAATAGCCATTTATTTCTCCAACATTTATCATTTTACTAATTAATAATGAGCATCTCCTCTCTGTCCCGGTTCTCATTTACCAAATTAGTAATATTCTTCAGGAACTTCACAAATTCCATTCGGACGTCTTCAGGGTCTTCTTCAAGGCTGGAGTGTATTAATGTCAGCCTGTTCAATGGTGAAGCTTTGAAGTTGAAGAGAGAAAACAGTGAATCGGGTTTACAATTTGACAAACATTACACCAATACGGGAAAATAAAGGTTATGGTCTTACGCAAAGTGAGATTGTCTACATCTCCTGCAGTGCCTGGCTTGTGATGTGCAATGAGCAGACACTGATTCTCAAGCAACTGCTGCTGTTGGACAAAACAGGAGTACCACATTTCAATTTCCTTCACATGGCTTGGCAAGTCTGGATTAAAAATAATGACGACACCATGGGAATCTTTCATCAGGGCAGGCCAGCAAGTCTCAAATCTAGAAGTGCAAAAGAAAAAAGAATGTAGCTGGAAACACTTAGTGTTGTTTGATAGGAATTATGCAACCCAGCTGCAGATAATAACTGGGTTCACACTGCTTCAAGCCACAGTTTTTCAACTACTTAATATGCAGCCCATCTCGCTATCAAAGTATAAATATTAGTGCAAAATGTCAAGCATAGTTTGCTAATCAGAACAGTTGGGTTCATATAAAACATTATTTCTAAGCCTTAGCAATTTTAAGATGAGTGGACTTCAACTCCCATAATTGCTGCCTGGGGAATTTTGGGAGTTAAAGTCTGCATATCTTAAAGTTGATGAGGTTGAGAAACATTGACATATTGTATAAAATGAAACCAGCAAGCCAAATTATAATTTAATTAAGCCTTAGTGTTATATGTGAAATTCCTATACGGCCACAGATGTGCATATCTCTGTTTCTCTTAAAGTCCAACATAATTCACAGGGTGGTTGTAGCTTGAATGATGGGAGAGAAACTCTCATATACAACATTTTAAATTCCCCCCAAATAAGCAGCATGGGGTGTACAGTAATTGCAATAATAAGTAAGAGTATGTGCCTTGAGGAAATCTCCTTTCAGAATCTAATCTACAAGCTTGTTCAGTTTATGACACTGCCATAATGCAAATACCCACCAGACTACTTGTCTGCAACAAGCCTCTTTATCTGTGGAGGCTTTCTATGTGATTTAAAAAACTGGTTTTTTAATTGACATATTGCACCAAGGAGTAAGTACCAAAAGTCATAGTGTTTAATCTCCCTTTCAAATCATAATTTCTAACTCTATATTGATTGCAAATAATCAATTCAGCTATCATGCCAAATCATAGTTAAGGTTCCTTAGCTTAACAGGTCTGGCATAGGTTGTGAATGGACTTACACCGAGAAAGCTGGCAAGATATATAAGAAACTTGCTCACTTTTGATCACCTCCACAATCCCATAGTTCAAACCGACATCCTGGTCCTTTGCTGTTTCCATTGAAATGTGGCTTCTCATATTCTAAAATCCTAAAATTTAAAAACAGGTATTACATTTGAGTAAATAAAGCAGGCATGCTAGAGAAAGAGGAACCCTGATCTGTATGAAGAATATTTTTCAAATGAACTGTACTATATCAAATTACTTGCCCCTGGTTCTCTTCTTTCCAATCAAAGTATAGTTAGAACTCTCTCAGACATTCAATCTTCTCTGCCCATTAGCTAATATCAGCCACTACTACCTCTTGTTTCAACAGAAAGATGCACTCATAGTCTTGGATTTATGCATTAGCCTGTCAGTCAAGAGCTACATTTCAACAAATGTACTGCATGGAATTTGCATGAAAAGGGCAATGGAAGACTATTCCCTGCATCCTGAGATTAACAAATCAAACTGGTTGCCAGAGAATGCAAACTCCTTGTTCTGTTCTCAGCAGAAAAATGCATCTATGTCATCTAAGCCATGCATTTAGTAAACCTTTCTGCAGGATAGTAAGATTTGGGAAAGTTACAGTATGTACAAGCAAGATAATTACATTCATTTCTGCAATGATCCACATGTATTAGACTGGGTATGTACTAAATGTCAAGATTTCATTATTGAAGAAGTAACTTAGTACAGGTAATCCTCAACTTACAATCATTCATTTAGGCACTGTTCAAAGTTACAGTGACTCTGAAAAATGTGATTTAATAACTGCCTTATTTAGCAATGGACATTCTGGTCCCAATTGTATTATAAGTCGAGGACTGGCTGTAATAATAATAATAATAATAATTTAATTTTATAACCCGCTCTCTCTCCCCAAGGGGACTCGAGGCGGGGCACAGGCAATTAAAAATACAAAGAACAAAATACAGAATACAAACTACAAAATTAAAAGTGAATTAAATTATCCCTGCGCTAAAACCCATATGCTAAACTAAAAATTACCCCTAAAAAACCCCTAACCTAAAAAGAGACTACCCAAGGCCGGCCAGGCGAAAAAAGTGTGTCTTTAATTTTAAGCGGAAGGAGCGGAGGTCCGTGGTTGTCCTAATATCGGGGGGAAGGTCGTTCCAGAGGGCTGGGCCCGCCACAGAGAAGGCCCTTCCCCTGGGCGTCGCCCGCTGACAAAGTCTAGTGGACGGCACCCGGAGCAGTCCCTCTCTGTGGGAGCGTATCGGCCGTGAGGATGTATGAGGCAGGATCCGATCCCGCAGATAACTAGGTCCCGAGCCATGGAGCGCTTTGAAGATGATAATTAACACCTTGAAGCGCACCCGGAAGACGACAGGTAGCCAGTGCAGCTCGCGCAAGAGCGGTGTTACGTGGGCAAACCTAGAGGTGCCCATAATTGCTCGCGCGGCTGCGTTCTGGACCAACTGAAGCCTCCGGGTGCACCTCAAGGGGAGCCCCATGTAGAGAGAGTTGCAATAATCCAGTCGGGATGTCACGAGAGCATGAGTGACTGTGCGAAGGGCGTCCCGATCCAATAGGGGGCGCAACTGGCGTACCAGGCGGACCTGGTAAAACGCCCTCCTGGCCACGGCTGTCACTTGATCTTCCATGGACAGCCGGGTATCCAGGAGGACACCCAAGTTGCGCGCCCCATCCACAGGGGCAAGATGTTCGCCCCCTATGGCCAGAGATGGAATCATCTGGTTGAATCGGGCAGCCGGAAACCACAGCCACTCGGTCTTGGTCGGGTTGAGCCCGAGTCCGTTACTTCCCATCCAGGTCCGCACGGCTTCCAGGCACTGGCACATCACCGCTACGGCATCGTTGGGGTGGTTTGGGGTAGATATGTACAGCTGGGTGTCATCAGCGTACAGATGGTACTCTACCCCAAAACCACGGATGATCTCACCCAGCGGCTTCATATATGCATTAAACAGGAGAGGCGAGAGGACCGACCCCTGAGGCACCCCACATGTGAGGGGTCTCGAGGTCGACCTCTGCCCTCCTGCCAACACAAATTGCGATCGGCCAGAGAGGTAGGAGGAGAACCACCGTAACACGGTGCCTCCCACCCCCAACCCCCCCAGCCGATGCAATAGGATACCATGGTCGATGGTATCGAAAGCCGCCGAGAGGTCTAATAGGACCAGGATGGAGGAACAACCCCCATCTCTGGCCCTCCAGAGATCATCGACCAACGCGACCAATGCCGTCTCGGTGCTATGCCCGGGCCGAAAGCCGGACTGGCGCGGGTCTAGATAATCAACTTCCTCCAGGTGACGGGGAAACTGTTGTGCCACCACACTCTCAACAACCTTCGCCAAAAAGGGAAGGTTGGAGACTGGACGGTAGTTGTTTAAAAGAGCTGGATCCAAAGAGGGCTTCTTGAGGAGGGGCCTCACCATAGCCTCTTTTAGGGAAGCAGGCAAGGAACCCTCACTCAAGGATGCGTTGATAACCTCTTGGAGCCAGCCTCGTGTCACCTCCCAGGATGCCAGTACAAGCCAGGAGGGACACGGGTCCAATAAACATGTGGTGGCTCGCAGTCGCCCACGTAACCTGTCCATATCATCGGAAGCAACGGAGTCAAACTCCTCCCAAACAAGATCCGCCTCGCGGCACTCCAAATCAGTATGATCTAAGTTATGTTTTCAGACAAGAAAAAGTATTAACAATGATTTAATGAACGGTTTCAGACATTTTTAAGCTTGCTTGTGTAATCAGGTGCACAGCAAATAAGTCTATTCCTCCTCACCTTACTCCTTGTGTAGGGATGTAACTGCCAATACCTTCAGTGGTCTCTGACAAGAAGTTTGCCAAGACAGATTTTCCAGCCTATCACAAATTCAGAAATGATACTACTGAAGCATTAGCAGGAATTAAATTACAACAAAAGTATTGTGATGCACCTGACAAAACTATACCTTTTCATGGCTGCTCTGACAAGTTTGGAACAGATATATTTTCAAAATTGGCTGCAACTTAAAGAAGATCCCACCTGGAATTCTTTCCCAGTGTGATTGATGTATTTTTAAAAAGTTTAAAAATGCCATGAATGAATGCACAAGACTGGGATTAGTTTCAAGGAACATTTTGATACTGTTTTTCCCATCCAAGGTGGAAGATGATATTTTGGACTCCAATTCCCATCTGCCTCAATCCAAATTGGCAATGATTAGGCATCTTGAAAATAAACTTTCTTTAGCAGGTAGTCCTCGACCTATGACCACAATAGAGCCCAAAATTTCTGTTAAGTGAGTTTGCCCCATTTTTACAAATTTTCTTGCCACAGTTGTTAAATGAATCCCTGCAGTTGTTAAGTTAGTAACACAATAGTTAAGTAAATATGGCTTCCCCTAGTCCAGGGGTCTGCAAAGTCGGCTCTTTTAAGACTGGTGGACTTCAACTCCCAGAATTCCCCAGCCAGCTATGCTGGCTGGGGAACTCTGGGAGTTGAAGTCCACCAGTCTTAAAAGAGCCGACTTTGCAGACCCCTGCCCTAGTCAGAAGGATGCAAAAGGTGATCAGGTGACCCCAGGACACTGCAATCATCATAAATATGAGCCAATTGTCAAGCATCTGAATTTTGAACTGACCATCCACCCAACAATTATAAGTGTGAAAAACAGTTATGAGTCCCTTTTTTTTAGTGCCATTATCACTTCCAACCGTCACTAAAGAAATGATTGTAATTCAAGGACTACCTGTAATAAGTAGAAACCTGCTGGATCAGACTATCTAGGAAACCAGAGAAGAAAGACACAGCAGAATACTAAGGAAAGGATCTATTCTTAACATGAAGGCTCTACTCAAAGGGCCCAAAGAGCTGCTGATTCAGTTCTACAGAGGAATTACTGAGTCTGTCATGTGCACTTTAATAACTGTCTGGTTTGGCTCTGCAACCAAACAAGACAAACACAGACTTCAGAGGATAATTAGAATTGCAGAAAAAACACTTGCTACCAACCTGCCTTCCATTGAGGACCTGTATACTGCAGGAGTCAAAAAGAGAGCTGTGAAAGTATCTACAAACCCCTCACATCCTGGACAGAAATTGTTTCAACTTCTACCCTCAAAATGACATTATAGGGCACTGCACACCAGAACAACAGGACACAAAGACAGTTTTACCCCTGAACACCATCACTCTAAACAACTAATTCCCACAACACTGTCAAATCATTTACTAAGACTGTATTACTATATTCTTCTCATGCTTACTAGTATCTGTCTGTTCCAACATATCACAGGTTGCTTGTATCTTTCAATTTATATTGTTTTTTATTGGATTCCTAGTACAATTTGATAACTTATTAGTAACCTTGACTATCACTAAGTGTTGTATCTTTTTATTCTTGAAGAATGTATTTTATTCTCCTTATGTACACTGAGAGCATCTGCACCAAAGACAAAATCTTTGTGTGTCCAATCACACTTGGCCAATAAAGAATTCTATTCTATTCTATTCTATTCTATTCTATTCTATTCGCCCTTGTCAGTGGGAATAGAAAATGCATTGCTCGATTATGCCAGGCTGGCATCCAGTTCTTAAGCATCCTGTTTCTCACGCTTAGGCAACCCGGTGCCTTTGGGAGTCCACCGAGGCAAGTGAAGGCAACGGAACTCCATCCTTCCCCGCCTGGCGATCTTCGGAGGAGTTCGTAGGTTGTAACTCCCGTTTGCCTCGCAGCCTTTCCCTTTCGATTTTAGGAAAGGACGAGGAGTCAAGGGAGAAAACCGCGGGAGGTTTCCTTTCTTTGAGAAGGTCTTGGTACCACACTCACCTCGCTGGGGCCTACGAAAAGGAGTTTTACTTTTAGCATCCCTTTCGGACTAGGCCGTACAGCCTCGGCCTTGCATAGAAAGCCGACCCGACGCTCCAAAGGACCGAAGAAGACCCAGACAGCTCCGCCCAATACAGCCACGCGCGTGTTGCTAAGCGCGGTTGCTATGGGCGGGAGAAGGAGAGGCTGCCGTGACAGGCTCTGTTTGCAGGTCTCCAGGGCGGGGCGGGGGAGAATTTCTTTACCTTCGTCTGTAATTAAATTGTTTGCTTCTGTTGCAGATCGTAAAGAAAAAAACAACTGTTAGACTTTTGGTGTAGTGGCAACCGACTATATCCCGACAACTTGAAGTTTTGACCCTGCTTGCCTAAATCACAGAATCACACTGCACTAGTGGCAAGGAATACACTCCTGAGACGACATTTTCTTTATTTCTTTTCCTTTCCTCATGACTTTATCTCTGCTTTTGCTGAATTAGGCTGTGATCCATGAAAGCCTATGGAATAAGTTGCCAGAAGGATTTGCAAATTGAATTCAGAGGGATATTGTGTCCAAACAAATATATTTTCTTCCTATTCCCAAATCCAAATCCATTTTTCAAAACTGCCCAAATTTACTGGTTCTTTTTAAAAAAAAAAATCAGACAAGTTGATAAAGAATAAATACCTTTTTTTAAAAAATTCCTCATTGGATGAATTAAGCAATGATAGAATAGAATAGAATAGAATAGAATAGAATAGAATAGAATAGAATAGAAGAGTTGGAAGGGACCTTGGAGGTCTTCTAGTTCAGGGGTCTGCAAAGTCGGCTCTTTTAAGACTGGTATGCCAGCTATGCTGGCTGGGGAATTCTGGGAGTTGAAGTCCACCAGTCTTAAAAGAGCCGACTTTGCAGACCCCTGTTCTAGTTCAACCCCCTGCTTAGGCAGGAAACCCTACACCACTTCAGACAAATGGTTATTCAACATCTTAAAAACCTCCAGTGTTGGAGAATTGACAACTTCTGGAGGCAAGTTGTTCTACTGATTAATTCTAACTGTCAGGAAATTTCTCCTCAGTTCTAAGTTGCTTCTCTCCATGATTAGTTTCCACCCATTGCTTCTTGTTCTACCCTCAGGTGCTTTGGAGAATAGTTTGACTCCCTCTTCTTTGTGGCAACCCCTGAGATATTGGAACACTGCTATCATGTCTCCCCTAGTCCTTCTTTTCATTGAACTATACATGCACAGTTCCTGCAACTGTTCTTCATATGTTTTAGCCTCCTAATCATCTTTGTTGCTCTTCTCTGCACTCTTTCTAGAGTCTCCACATCTTTTTAACATGGCTTGATGAGAATCCAGAGGGAGTCTCCTGATAGGTTAAAGTTTGGCGAAGAACTGTAAATTATAAGAATAAATGCACAATATTCACAATGAAGGGAGATAAGAAACAAAGACTCATTTGTGAGTCAAAGAAGCACCAAAAAGAGATTAAGGTAGATAACAACAGGGCTATGTAAGTATAATTATGATAGTCTGATTGCATCTTTTTCAATTCTGAACATTTGCATGTCTGCCTCTTTGTAACGTAGCTTAAGTAGAAGAAGAACACAACTGTTATTGCTGTTACTAAGAAATATTTAATCCACAGTAATTGCATTTCTGTGGACATTTTACACAATGATTTCAATCATAAAACAGTAAAGTGATAAAACAGTAAATTGTCAGAAAACTATCTATAGGATTATCATCTTAACCTTTAACCACAAGTGTTGTCAGGGCAGGAAACAAAAAATGAGATGGTAGATTTGTTTACTCCTCAGAAACTGAAAACAACCTTTGGACAAATGTAGTAACATGCAGCACTCTTCTATCTATATAGAAAGTATCTGTAGATATATCAGTATACATACTGCAGGCATGTCCAAAGTCAGGCCCGGGGGCCATTTGCGGCCCGGGGGTCGGTTTAATACGGCCCTCCAACAGCCCTCCCTGCTCTGTGTAAATGTGGCCCTCCCTTCCTCCCTCTGTCTCTGGGGCTGTGTGGCTGGGAGGGAGGTGGACGGAGGTTACGGACGCCTCCTCCCACAGTGGGCGAGGGAGCAGGCGGGGTGAGCACCCAAGGCTACCGTCATCTTAAGCACCACCGAGGCTGTCGCCCGGCAGGGACGTCAGGCAGGGAAGCCGGTCGCGCCTCCATCGCTGCACATTCTGGGGCTGCGAAGCTGGGAGGGAGGTGAATGCGCGGCCCCAGAACGTCCGCTTGGCGCGTTCACCTCCCTCCCAGCCACGCAGCCCCAGAACGTGCAGCTCCCGCTGCACAAGGTCGCCCGGCAGGGGCGTCAGGCAGGGAAGATGGACGTGCGGCCTCAGAACGTAAGCCGTGGTGCCTGCCGGAGGGAGCCGTGATGGAGACGCGACCGGCTTCCCTGCCTGACGCCCCTGCCGGGCGACAGCCTCGGTGGTGCTTAAGATGACGGTAGCCTTGGGTGCTCACCCCGCCTGCTCCCTCGCCCGCTGCGAGTGGCGAGGGAGTGACTGACAGACACAGAGAGAGACAGAAGTGGAGGGAGGGAAAGACAGAGAGACAGACAGAGACAGAGAGAAAGAGAGGGAGGGAGAGAGACGGAGAGAGACACAGATAGAGAATGAATCGGAATCGGATTGAATCGGAGACAGACGGGGAAAGAGAGAGAGACAGACATACAGAGAGAGGGATGGAGGGA
Source organism: Rhabdophis nuchalis (assembly GCA_039707465.1). NCBI lineage: Eukaryota > Metazoa > Chordata > Lepidosauria > Squamata > Natricidae > Rhabdophis > Rhabdophis nuchalis. Next base: position 387,296,305 of record CM077643.1, read on the forward strand.
GAGAATCAGAGAGAGTGACACACACAGAGACAGGGAGAGACAGAGAGAGGGAGGGAGAGACAGATAGATAGAGACTGATTAAGTGAGTGAGAGACAGACAGACAGACAGACACACACACAGAGTGACAGAGAGAAAGAGAGAAAGAGAAAGAGAGAAAGAAAGAGAAAGAGAAGGAAAGAGAAAGAAAGAGAGAGAGAAAGAAAGAAAGAGACAGAAAGAAAGAAAGAGAGAGAGAGAGAAAGAGAGAGAAATGGAGAGAGAGAGAGAGAGGAAGAAAGAGAGAAAGAGAGAGAGAGTGAGAGAGAAAGGGAGACAGAAAGAAAGAAAAAGAGAGAGAGAAAGAGAGACAGAAAGAAAGAGAAAAAGAGAGAGAGAGAAAGAGAGAAAGAGCGAGAGAAATGGAGAGAGAGAGAGAGGAAGAAAGAGAGAAAGAGAAAGAGGTAAGTAAGTTTTTTTTTAATTTATTTTCAATACATTGTGAAAACTCAACTGTCAGTTGATCTTAATGTTATGAAATGAAAAGTATGTCATTTGCAATTAACTTGGCATAAAATAATTTATTTGCATTTAATTGTAATAGTTCAAAGAATGTTGGGAAAAATGTTCGGCCCTCCACCATGTTCACTTCATCCAATCTGGCCCTCTTTGAAAAAAGTTTGGACACCACTGACATACTGATTATATCAGTTCTGGTTTATCGAGACTGGGAGATGCTTGCAGCAAGGTAAAGAGAGAGCAGACAAAATTGGCTTTGCTTTCACATTCATATATATGCATGTTTTAACATCATGTTACACTACCTGAATACACTACCTGACTCTGTAGTTTGTTCCCCAAACTCCCCAAACTTTAACCTTAGACTGTGTCTGTCGACCTCACCCCATTCCTAAGAGGTCTGTAAGGGGCGTGCATAAGTGCACCATCGTTCCTCCCCTCCCTGTCCTAATCTTTCTTTTTATTCGTATCCAGTTCCTGTATTCAAAAGCATGCTTATATTTATATATGTTGTTTAATACATGCTTGATGAAATAAAATGAATAAAATTCTACTTTTTAAAATTTATTTTTGGTTTTTTGTTGTTGCACATCATCCTAGATTTACATAGAATTGGACAGCCTTATAAATTCTACTGAATACGTAAATAAATGTCATTTAGGAAGATTATTCTTGCACTCTCAAACAAATTCTGGTTTTTAAAAAAAAACAGATAATCTATGTTTTATTTTACTTGTGTTTATAGAACTGGCTCAGAGAGCATGCTGTTTCTTCTCAAGTGAATATTTCACTGAATTGATTCTTTCTTGGAAACACAATATTTTTGGTCTGCAGTGTGAATACTGCAGATTTTGATTTCTTCAAAATGTTGTCCAGATTTCTACCACACAAGGGTTGGTGATCAAGAAATGGCAGAAAAAATAAAACTGTGATTGCATCAGAAGCTGTAAAAGTTTTCAACTGAAAACCTAGCAAGAAGGTACCCAAGAGCAGTTTCCCTTTCTTAATAAAGCAATTACTAGTTTAAAAATAGATAGAGCAACAGTAACCCCTAGTGGCTGAGCCTATTTAAATTAATTTCCTTTCTCTCTGTTGCCCTTAACTCAATACCGCTGGCAAGTTTTCATTGTATGTAGCAGCCCCTTTTTTTCTCTCCAGTTCTCTCCTGTGTTCTGTTTTTTGTTAGGATGGAAAGTGAAATATGAAACAGTATCTTCTCTCCCTCTCGCTCTCTTGTTCGCTCTGTCTTCTCCCCCCCTTCACCCACCCCCCCCTTATCTGGTTCAGGGAGCAGAATGCTGGATTGGTTGCTGATTTAGCCTGTGAATGGGTGGGCTACACACTTCCTGACCTGCTGGCACCGTGATTTCCAGTAGACTTTCTCTCTTTTTCTTTTAAAGGGGAAAGTCATCTCGCTGGCGACAAGGCAGTGACTTCATTGCATTGGATAACCTGACCCTTGTCTGTGCAACTCAATACTTCCTCAGGAATAACACTTTTCCAAGTTTAGCTCCAGGGTGGTTTGTGCAGTTATTTACTTCTGGAGCAGCTCACTCAACAGGTAGCTAATTCATAACTCATTCCCTTGAAATCCTCTGGCTTGAGCGGAATAGTGTGGAAGGGATTCTCAAACTCTTCTTGGCAAAATGGTCTCATTCTTACTGTGAACCTGGTGGAGTCTTTGACTGTGGATGCCAAAAAAGTCAAGATGGCAGCCGTAACTGCCTAATTCAATGGTGTCAAACTCAAGGCCTGGGAGCCGGATGTGGCCCACAGGGTGCTTAGATCTGCCCCATGGGACCACCTTGGAAACAGTGAAGGACTGGCCTGCGGTGCCTCTGCCAGTGAAAATGGAGCTCAGGGGGGCCCATGCGCAGCCTGACCGGGCTCCATTTTTTGTCATATTGGCCTCCTACAACTGTTTGCCAGTGAAAATGGAGGTCCAGGGAGGCCATATCCTCCATTTTCATTGGCAGAGGGCTGCAGGAGGACATCGCCATCAAAAATGGAGCCCTGAAGAGTGATATTCAACTGGCCATGCCCACTGGCCACACACTCTCTCTCTCTCTCACACACACCAGTGGTGGGTTGCAGGTGGTATGCCCCGGTATGGGTGTACTGGTGCCTGCCCAGAACTGAGTACTGTTCCAGTACGGTGCTCTGGAGGGCCCACCCGCCCGCCCGAGCTCCTTACCTGTATTTGAGCTCTTCGGCACTTCCGCACACATGCATGGATGCTCCACCGAGCAGCTGGAGTGTCGTGGAGGCATCGCAAGAGGTAATGATGCATGCCTGTGCTGTGCACGTTCATGTAGTGGACACCGGGCCCCGTTGCAACTGAACCAGTTGCTATGGGATCCGGAACCCACCTCTGACACACATCAACCCTCTGAGATCAAACACAACCCTGATGCAGCCCTCAATGAAATCGAGTTTGACACCCCTGGCCTAATTGAAGTCCTGCCCTTTTCTTATGTAAAAATGGGCAAAGCTTCAATTATGTGGTTGTGATTACCATCTTGACAAACCTTGTTCTTCAGGTGTTGACACTGTGTAGCTTAAACAGCCCAAATAACCAGTTTGAATTTAATAGGTCATTGTGTGTTTTACGATGCTGCATCGCCCCACAATCCAGGTGACTACATTCTGAGTGCTTGGCAACCAGCTCACTCTTACAACATCATGTGACCATGATTTTTGACATTTTGGCTAGTTTTGGGCATCTACTTCTGTTTTTTTGCAAAAACAACAACAACCCACCCATTGGGTAGAATGGATTTGCTTAAGGATAACAGTATTTGCATAATAAAAAAATCGGGTCTAGTCATGTGATGCCTTGACTTACAACCATAACAACTTGGATAGCCATTTGTCTGAAATGGATAGCCATTTGTCTGAAATGGTATAGGGCTTCCTGCCTAGGCAGGGAGTTGGACTAGATGATCTCCAAGGTCCCTTCCAACTCTGCTATTGTATTGTATTGAACTTACAACTATAATTCCAGGCTTAATAGTGGTCTTAAATCAAGGACTACCTATACTCTAAGAGATTCTAAGATGTAGCCACCTGAACCCTCCCCCATCAATTTTGGGACTTATTCAGGAAGTATTCAGGACAACCACTTATTTGGAGTTTTTCTCTGGAATCCCCCCCCCACACACACACACACACATTCCTTCTCCAATTGCACATTACCTGACACTAGTAATTCCTACTCTTGGTTTGTGCTTCTTGTTCGGACAACCTCAAAGGGACGACAATTCCCTAGAACCCAAGACGGTTCCAAGTCTCCTTTATCTCTATTTACTGACATAAAAGGTTACATAAACCTTTTCCCCAATTCAGATCTCACAAGGGTCCCTAAAATGTGGGAGTAGATTGCTAGAGGTTGGAGCTACTGCCTTTCTCCTTCTGGATATTGTCTTCTCGTATGTCACATTGGGCACTTAGCTGAGTTCACTTGTACAAATTCAAAACACAAGTGGATGGTTGGGAAGATTTCTTTCTTTTGGCTCACAATTCCTGTGCCTCAAATACTGGCAAGTGGACAAGATGATAAAATTCTGCTTAGGCTTGTAAAAGCCTGGTCTGCTAAGCTGCAGGTCTCCGTTTGCTGCCTGAGTTACATTTCCCCCCCCCTATCTCCGCCTGTGGTCTGAGAGAGCCCTGGCTGACATCTGGGCTTGGAGACTAATAATACATTTTTTTAAAGAAAGGTTGACAGTGATTGGACCGATACTTTGCTTGCATCCCAGGCATACCTAACTTTTTCTTTATTCACTGCTCTGTCTGGCAAATTACACTTGCAAATTGTTGTATGTATTGCTTGGGTTTTTGGAACAGAAAATAATAAAATCGGATTACTGGAAGTAAAATATGTCTACTTGTAACCAACTCATCTTCTCTTCAATCTCCAACTAACTGCACTCATACGTGGTGTTAAAACAATAATGTGGCCTGTCTGATTTGGCTTCGCCCACGAGAGAGATCCTAACCATTATTGAGATGGTGATCATCAAACCATGGTTATCCCACAAATTTGAAATTGGATGCTTAATCAGAGTAAAAGATGTCTAATGCGGAATCTCAGCAGCTGGCTTCCAATTATTTAGCAATTATGTTTCTCACTCCTAATTATTTAACAATAGTTACAGTAAAAGTCAAGCTGCTTAATCTCTTGATCTGTAGCCACTCAAACGTTTACAGCCAAGTAGGCCATAGTTTGTTTATTAAGGATTGGATGAATAAACCAATGGCTGGGCTCATACAGGATATTAAATCTAACCTAAATAAACCGGCTTCATACAGCATGTTTAATGAGAGCAGATGAGGAGATAGCAGCTGAATTCCTTCAACATGCTAACAAGTAATCTTGGCTATTTTGGGTTGTGGTTGAGTGTGTGTGTGTGTGTGTGTGTGTGTGTGTGTGTGTGAGAGAGAGAGAGAGAGAGAGAGAGAGAGAGAGAGAGAGAGAGAGATCTCTTGGCTGTCATCTATTGGTTATTTGGCTTTTTGCATTCAACATATTATCATCTTAAACTGGATACTATGTTGAAGCAGACAAACTGTGTTCTAGGAACATTAAATCCTGAGGGAGCAGGTTATTATTTTTTAAAAATAAAAAATATATAGTACTGTGTCAGAGAAGTGAAGGGATCGACTGTATACTGTTGAGGATTTAAGAAAAGAAGCTGGATTCACACATTGTGAATTTAGCCATAATCTGGTTTGAAACCCCACAGTCTATGTATGGCTTAGCAGGTGGATGTCTTTGGAGATTCTTAGTCATCCAGGTCATGGTGGTCCCAAAGATGCTTTTTCACGAGGCAACTGGACTTTTTTTTTTTTTGAAGACGTTTCACTTCCACCATCTAGTCAGAGCTAAAAATGATTCTTGGATGAGAAGATCAGATGGGTCCTGACCCTTGGCACCTTCAAACCCTGTTTCAGCAGACATGGGAGTCCAAGTGTGTAGTAGAGCCTGTGCAGTAGCTTTCTTGAAAGTTGTTGTTTTTATGCCTTGGTTGCCAATTCTATATTTTATATGGTTTTTAATGCTTTTATATATTTACATTTCTTTCTCTTTCCCCCCCAATTATTTTAAGTCATCAAGAGCCATGCATGTAGAATGGGCAGCTGTGCAAATTGAACGAACAGATGAATGAATGAATGAATTTCAGAGCTTCAGAATGTCTATAGAGGTTCTCAGTCATGTTTTTTCTTTGAAGACATTTTGCTTCTCATTCAAGAAGCTTCTTCAACTCTGAGGTTGGAAGGGGATGTTTTGGCACTTGCGAGGGCTGTAGATACCTTCATCTTTAATTGTTCTGGTTCTGCCAGTTTATTGTTCCTGATGGCTGACTCTGTGGCTGTGAGGCAGTGGTGGGATTCAAAAAATTTTACTATTGGTTCTGTGAGCCAATGGTGGGAGTGGCTTGGTGGACGTAGGAGAAGCATACTGGAAAATCTCCATTCCCTCCTCACTCCAGGGGAAGGTTACTGGAAAATCCCCATTCCCTCCCGATCAACTGGGACTCGGGCGGCAGAGAATAGATGGGGGCAGGGCCAGTCAGAGGTGGTATTTACCGGTTCTCTGAATTACTCAAAATTTCCGCTACCAGTTCTCCAGAACTGGTCAGAACCTGCTGAATACCACCTCTGCTGTGAGGAGATCTAAAATTAGTAGCTGTTCTGGTGTTACTGCAAAATTCGGTCCTTTGGCCAAAACATTATTTTCAGCTGAAGAAGCTTCTTGGATGAGAAGTGAAACATCTTCAAAGAAAAACCAGAAAGTCCAGTTGCCTCTTGAAAAAGCACCTTTGGGAGAGCTTCAGAATGTCACCAGCCAAGCTGTATTTTAGCTGAAAGATACAAAAGAGGGAGGAGAGATTCTGGCATCTGACTTCATTTGCTCAGAGAATTCTCTGGGGTTCAATCATGATACCACTCAGACCGGTGAGGAGAATGAATCAAATTGATTTGGACAAAGCTTATGAAAACAAGACAAGACCCTCCGTTGGGAATAATAAGTATGAGAAAGAAACAGAAAAGCAAAGGGTGGTGAGGGTGGAAGGACTGATCTGGCAAAGCTGTTTCGGTCTCCATGTGAAGGGAGTTACTGGAGGGGGACCATGAGAATCTAGCCAAGCTGGATGCCTGAAATGAAGTGATGGCAGATGGGCAGGGAATGGAGTGGAAGACGCCCGAGCTGGAATAGCAAGCGAGACAGCAGCAGCAGCTGAAGAAAGCAATTTATAAGCTACCCAGAGTTTCTTGACAATGAGGCGGACAACATACACATTTAATAAATAAATAAATAAATAAATAATACAAAAACTTGGATTTATGGCTGCCCATCTCTCAGATGTGACTCCAACAATACTTTAAAACAATGCAAAAAGCTATCAAGCATAAAAAGATAACAATGGTCACCTAGAACAGGGGTGTCAAACCCAAAGTCCGTGGGGCGGATTTGGCCTGTGTGGTGCTTAGATCTGGCCTGTGGGGCTGCCCTGGAAACAGCAAAGGACCAGTCCATGGAGCCTTTGCCGTGAAAATGGATCCCTCCCAAGCTCCGTTTTCAGCTGCAATAACCTCCTGCAGCCCTCTGCCAGCAAAAACGGAGCTTGGGAGGGCTGTGTGTGGCTTTCCCAAGCTCTGTTTTCACTCGCAGAGCGCTTGGGCCACCACAGGTGCTCCCAACACAAGTGATGTTAAGCTGGCCATGTCCCTCCTGGCCAATTCCCCCCAGTCCTGCCCTCCCCCAAGTCAAATACAATCCTGATGCGGCCCTCATTGAAATCGAGTTTGACACCCCTGACCTAGAACAAACCCAATAAGCACTCAGAAGAACAGTAACATCTCAAGGGCCATCTAACCATCATCTAAAATATGGTAAATGAAATAGGCTCCTTAGTCCTTGGAGCACATCCAGATCTTTAGCGCTTTGCAAACAGCTGGCAGAATCAAGGACAATCTAATTTTGTGGGGTGTGGTCTTCTGGAAGGCAGACCTGCAAGAGAAAAAGAGCACACATTAAAAAAAAACCTGTCTATAGGCAGAATTGTGTTATTCATTGGAGTTTCAAATATTTTCTTTTTTAACTTTTTAAAACTAATTTGTACAACATTTTACTCATTTAAAAAGTGTTTTTTAAAATATAATTTTAAAATATTTATTCATAGTACTAGTTTAATTTAGTACCACTTTACTACTTTTTACTAATTTAAGATTTAAACTTCCTTCCTTCCTTCCTTCCTTCCTTCCTTCCTTCCTTCCTTCCTTCCTTCACTACTTATGGGCTTATAACTGTCAGCCACTCTAGTCAGCCAACTCTCAGCTCCCCAATGTACAGTTGAAATGAATACCAATACAAATCTAATTTAAAAATAAAGCCATATATTATAATAACATAAAAATGAGAGGCATACTCAGGAGAATAAAATCCATTCATCTGCAGAAGGGGTACAATACACTTACTCTCAAAACAGGAAGCATGGACAGAAGGCTTCGAAGAGAGGATAGGCACCATATAGTTGCAGACCCAACCATCCCTGAAGTAAACCATGTTTTAAGTGTTGCAAGCCATTAAACCAAAGACAAATGAATCACGTTTTGGCTCAGCATGGTATGTGAACCCAGAGACAGAAAGCAGCAGGAGCTACTTTCCTTTTTCTTTTTTTCCCAAAGAATTTTTTATTTTTTTATTCTCTTACATACTATTTTAAGTACCGTATACATTCACATAATTGTTCTTCTTCTTTACATTTATCATTCTTATAAATTTATTATTTCATTTAATAAGTTTGGGTTGCTTTATTTACCAGCCCTTCCTCCATTTGTAACACCTCCTTGTTTTCCCTTTCTTTTCACCCTTGAAAAAGTTGCCTGAATGGTTGTTGTGTAGCAAACACATTTATTCATTATTTCCTCTTTGTCCAAGGGGACTCTTCAAATTAGTAGTTAAAACTGTCCCTTTTGTTACTGTTACCTTATTACTACACCGTGCTTTTTACGGATTGGCTCGTTCATATTTCTAGGTTGCTCTTCTTTAAACACAAAAAATAAATCTACCCGATAAATGGAATGACTGGGTATTTTTGTTGGCTGCTTCTGCTTCCAAACTGTGCTGCTTCCAATTAATCAACATAGTTGAGAAATTGTTCCAATAGACAGTTTTGAAAGATACCTTAAGGGGAAAGAGAGAATCCATTTATTACTGCTAATATAAGTCATTATATGACATATCTCTAAAAGACTAAAGAATGTATGTCATCTTCAATTTGCCACTTCTGAAAGACTCATGCTGCTTTCTCTCTCTTCTCCAAAACTAACCCATGTTAACTTGAAAAACGACGCAGGTTAGTCTTCCGTTTTTAACTGGGTTTTTAGGGGGGTGTAGTTTAGTTTTAGTATAGTGGGTTTTAGCGCAGGGACAATTTGTTTAATTCTTATTTTAGCTATTTATGTATTTTATATTTGCTTTTTTAACTTCCCTGTGCACCGCTCCGAGTCCCTTTGGGGAGAGGAGGCGGTCTATAAATAAAATTATTATTATTATTATTATTATTATTATTATTATTATTATTATTATTATTATTATTATTATTATTATTATTATTATTATTATGTTGCATTTTCTTATAAAGAAGTTTTTTTAAAAAAAAATATATTTACTGTTATCGTTTTCTTAGCCCATTATCTTACTTCTCATACTGTGCAGGATATCAGGATCTATATCCGTGGAGAGGGCGCGCAATTTGGGTGTCCTCCTGGATTCCCGGCTGTCCATGGAGGACCATGTGGCAGCCGTGGCCAGGGGGGCGTTTTACCAGGTACGCTTGGCATGCCAATTGCGCCCCTTACTGGATCGGGCTGCCCTCCGCACAGTCACTCAAGCACTCGTGACAGCTAGGCTGGACTATTGTAACGCTCTCTACATGGGGCTCCCCTTGAGGTGCACTCGGAGGTTACAGCTAGTCCAGAATGCAGCCGCACGGGTGGTCATGGGAGCCACAAGGCAGTCCCACGTAACACCTCTCCTGCGCGAGCTGCACTGGCTACCTGTGGCCTTTCGGGTGCACTTCAAGGTGTTAATGACCATCTTTAAAGCGCTCCATGGCCTAGTTACATGCGAGACCGTATCCTGCCCCATACATCCCTCCGACCGATCCGCTCCCATAGAGAGGCCCTTCTCTGGGTGCCGTCGGCTGGGCAGTGCTGGTTGGCGACACCCAGGGGAAGGGCCTTCTCTGTGGCCGGCCCAACCCTCTGGAACGACCTGCCCCCTGAACTCCGTACCACCACAGACCTCCGCCTTTTCCGCCGGCATCTGAAAACGCATTTGTTCCAACAAGACGGCCTAGGATAATCACCCGATCTGGACTTTTTAGTATAAATTTTAATTAGAGAATTTTAAAATGTTTTAGCACGGGGTAATTTAATTTAATTGGATTTTAATAATTGATCTAGTTATGTACGTTGTGTTTTAATTCACCTGTGCGCCGCCCTGGGTCCTTTTGTAGGAGAAGGGCGGGGTATAAATTTAATAAAATAAAAATAAAATAAATAAATATTCTATATCAGTGATGGTTAACCTTTTCTGGACTGAGCGCCCAGAGCGTGAACTCCAAAAATACAACACAGTGCTTAACTCTTCCCATTGTGTGCTTCAGATTCTTTTATGTATCAGTACTGAATCTCTCCCATTCCCTTCCCTTTCTGTACCACTCAGCTCCCAAGAATCGAGGTATATCCTCCAGATGTAATCTTCCTGGCAAATCTACTCTTTAATTCTCTAATCTTATCCTTTACATATGAAACAATAATTCATGGTCTATTCCAAACCTTGCACCTAGAAATGTTTTGGCTGAGTAGAATGCAGTATCTTCTGTTTTGTATTATGTATTTAAATTTACTCCAAAGTCTGCTGGTAATTTATGATGCTTGAAGCAACTATTGGTAATGAACAATGAACTCTTTTTACAATACCCTATGAACCCAGACTATTTCCCCCCTGAATTATAGCTCTTATATTTGTATCAGCTGAGTAGACAGAGCACACTAAATTCTAAGACAGGTTAAGAAAAAAAAAGATTGGTACCTTTGTGTAAGATGTTACACCCTCCAAAAATAAAATACTATGGTATAAGTAATATTGCTAAAACAATGCTCTACTTTACACAACATGCTAAAATAGTGGCTGGTTTCCTATAGCTGTCTAAAGTGCCCATATGAATATAACCCTATTTTAGCCTTTAGCATGTTATGTTACCTCAACCATCCTTTCACACATACAATAAATGTATAATATTCTGTTTTGTTGCCTTCCTCACTTTCCAAGCTGTCTGGCTATCAGCATTGTTAAATCACCTGGAGTCAGAAACCCATAATGATATGGGTTTTTCCTATAGCAGGTAAAGAGACAGAAAGAACAAAGCTTCTCCAATGATGCTCTATAGCAGGGATGTCAAATTCAAGGCCCGGGGGCCAGATCCTGCCCATGGGGTGCTTAGATCTGGCCCATGGGGCCACCATGGAAGCAGCAAAGGACCAGCCTTCAGTGCCTCTGCCAGCAAAATCGGAGCTGAGGGTTGCAGGAGGCCGTTGCAGCTGAAAACAGAGCTTGTGCAGGCCTCCTGAGCTCTGTTTTCATTGGTAGAGGGTTGCAGGAAGCCATTGAAGCCAAAAATGAAGCTCGGGAGTCCGTTTTTGCTGGAAGAGGGCTCAGGCCACCACAGGGGTCCCCAACACAAGTGATGTTGAGCTAGCCATACCCACCCAGGCCACGGCCATCCTAGCTGCCTGAGGTCAAACACAGCTCTTATGTGGCCCTCAATGAAATTGTGTTTGACACCCCTGCTCTATAGCAACCATTACTAAGGACACCTTTTACCTCTGAACATGGAAGGTTCCATATTAATCAGTTTTAGCAGAACTAATTATCTTTATTGTAAACCAGGGGTCTGCAAAGTTGGCTCTTTGAAGACTGGTGGACTTCAACCCCCAGAATTCCATAGCCAGCCTGGCTGGCTGGGGAATTCTGGGAGTTGAAGTCCACCAGTCTTCAAAGAGCCAACTTTGCAGACCCCTGTTGTAAACCATTTGGGAATATCCACTTGCATATATTATTCTCCAGCCAAAAAAATAAACTCACCATCAAAAAGGATGTCTCATAGTTCATATTTAACTTGTGGTCAACAAAGACAAGAGCCAGTTTGGTGTACTAGTTAAGGTACCAAGCTGCAAACAGGGAAACCATGAGCTCTACTCCCACTTTACTCCCACAAAGGTGGCTGAGTGGCCTCAGGTAAGTCATTCTCTCTCAGTCACCAGGAGCCACCATTTACTCAAAGGCTACACACACACACCCTTTCATATATATTATTGCCAGTGCTGGTCTCTCTCATTCTATACTTGTGTCTTTAGTTTTTCTTTCTCTGATGAAGAACATTACCTTTGTCCCTGTTAAATTCCATCATCTTTATTTCAATCCGGTGTTCAAATTTGGTTTAGATGTTTTTGAAACTTCCACTTTGATTCTAAGGTATTAGCCACAGCAGACAGCTTTGTGTCATTTACAACGTTGATAAGTATCCCCTCAGCACCTTTGTCCAAGTCATGGATCAAAAATGTGGAACAAGCAGAGAGCCCAGGAAAGAGTTCTATGACATTTCCCTCAACCATTTCTGCAAGCTGGAGCCATTATGAAGCAATTTTGTGGTATGGTTATTTAGCCAGTTGTGCGTTCATCTAACACAGTATCGTTTAGCCCATATTTTATCATTTTATGAATGGAGAATATCATGAGGCATTCCGTAAAAATGTTAATACACTCTTGTCTAGATGATTCCTTTGATCTACGGAACTACAAACTTTATTGAAGGAGTTGAGGTTATGAGGGTGGGTTGTCCCATTCCGTATGATGACCTGCACAATTCATTTGCGACAAATCTATGCTGGGCCTATTAATTGATCTATCCAAATCTTCAGAAACATCATCAGTAAAGGAAACAGCAGTCAAAAATGACGCCACAAGTTAGCTCTTGGTAGAATAGCAATGAAGACCTTTGCAAGATTTTTATACGCTGTGATGTGTGACACCTACGCAATTCACAACCATGCAGGCAATGGCTTTCCTTAAGATCTTCTGTGGCAGGAGACTCCTGAGATTACTATTGATAGTCTGGAAAATGAATATATGCATCCTAGAACAAAACAAACTGGTTTTCCCAGGTCCAATATATGGCTGTGAAAGTTGGACCATAAGAAAGGCTGAGCGCCAAAGAATTAAGGCTTTTGAACTATGGTGCTGAAGGAGACTCCTGTGAGTTCCTTGGACTGCAAGGCGATCAAACCAGTCAGTCCTAGAGGAGATCAACCCTGACTGCTCTTTAGAAGGCCAGATCCTGAAGATGAAACTCAAATATTTTGGCCACCTAATGAGAAGGAAGGACTCACTGGAGAAGAGCCTGATGCTGGGAAAGATTGAGGGCAAAAGAAGAACGGGACAACAGGAAATGAGGTGGCTGGGTGGAGTCACTGAAGCAGTTGGGATAAGCTTAAATGGACTTTGGGGGAATGTAGAAGACAGGAAAGCCTGGAGGAACATTGTCCATGGGGTCGCGATGGGTCAGACATGACTTTGAAACTAACAACAAGAAGAACAAATCAATACAGAGCGTTCATTTGAGGCACAAAACACCAGGTTAAAATTATCCTATTTTGGTACACTACGGAAAGTTCCAGATCTCTGGAGAAAATTCCAAGGCTGGAAAAGATGGAAAGGAGGAGGAGGAGGAGAGGCAAGATGGATGGACCCAAATACAGTGGAATTGAGTACATCAGGGATGTCCAAACTTGGGAACTTTAAGACTTGTGGACTTCAACTCCCTGAATTCCCCAGCCAGCTATGCTGGCTGGGGAATTCGGGGAGTTGAAGTCCACAAGTCTTAAAGTTCCCAAGTTTGGACATCCCTGGAGTAAACTATTAGAACAACTGAAGGGCCAGTTTGGAGTCCACTTTTTGAAGACCACAATTTGAGAAGAGAATTTCTACTGCTAGGCAAGGTGTTTGTTAAGTGAGTTGCACTCGATTTTGAAATCTTTTTTTGCAACGGTTGTTAATTGAATCACTGCAATTAACTGCATTGTATGGTTATAATTGTCGTAAGTATGACAACCGGACGCAAGTACCTTTTCATTTTTTGCTACTGTTGTTAAGCGAATCACCGCAGTTAAGCAACTTATGTAGTCATAACGGTCGTAAAAATGACAACCATCTGTAAGTGACCTTTTTCAGTGCCATTATAACTTTGAATGATTGCTAAACAAATGGTTGCAAGTTCAGGACCACCTATACTTTGCCACTAAGTTGCTGATACCTATCCAAGATAAACATGTGATAAGAAGTTAAATGTTTGTTCGAAATAGCTCTGCCCACACGGGCCATGTTGAACCAAAGTCCAACCTCTTCACATCTAATATGAATTGAGAAGTGTTGGGGAGGGGGGGATTTGTTTAAAAAAATCTAAATTTACCTGCTTGCCATCTTCCTTTTACTTTTCCCATTTGCATCCTTCCTGCTTATTGTGCATTTCTAGACAGCTACATCTGTAGAGTCCTTGATGCTCTGTAAGCTTGGTCATTACTTCATTACTTTCAATGTTAACGTTAACAGATTAACAGAGTTGGAAGAGACCTTGTACGTCATGTAGCCCAGAGGTCCCCAACCCCTGGGCACAGACCGGTCCGTGGCTTGATAGTAGCCAGGCCGGAGTGAGCGGTGGAGAGAGTAGCACAACTCTTAGGAAAGTGTAGCAAACACTCCGCTATCCTGGCGGCTGGCCGGGGTGCTCCCCAGGGGCAGGACGGGGGCAACGACCTGCATTGGGGGGGTTGGGACACCACCCGGTCCTGCATGGGGGGAAGGGGCTGCCAGGCCCTCCTGCCCAGGATGCAGCCCGTCCTTCCCTGCCCCAGCCGAGGATCCTTCACCACTGGCAGCTTTCCGGCCTGGTTGCACGCAAGGCGCCCTCCCAGGGTCACGTTCCCACGAGATGCGGGTTCCCGCCTCGGGTTCCATGTGACCGCTGAATGCGCGCGTGGCCCACCTGACCCGACTGACCTGCTGGAGGCTCCCACTGGTCTGCAGAATTTTTTTTACATGAAACCGGTCCCTGGTGCCAAAAAGGTTGGGGACCCCTGATCTAGCCCAACCCCCCTGCCCAAGCAGGAAACCCTACACCATTTCTGGCAAATGGCAGTTCAACCTCTTCTTGAAAGCCTCCATTGGTTGATTGTTCTCACTGTCAGAAAAGTTCTCATTTCCAGGATGAATCTCTCCTTGTTCAGTTTCCATCCCTTATTCTTTGTCTGGCCTTCAGGTGCTTTGGAAAATAATTTGACCCTTTCCTCTCAGTAGCAGCCCCTCAAACATTGGAACACCGCTCTCATGTCTCCCCTGGTCCTTCCCTTCACTAGAGTAGCCCATGCCCGTTACCTTTATTCCAGTCGGGTAATGAAATGTCTGCAGAGGCAATGGAAACTGATCAAGGAGCGATTTAACCTGGAAACATTTTTTGACAGGGAGAACAATCAACCAGTGGAACAAAAGCTGCCTTTGGAAGTTGTGGGCTTCATCATTGGAGGCTTTCAAAAAGAGACTGGACTGTCATTTGTCAGAAATGGTGTAGGGCAGGGGACAGCAACCTTAAACACTCAAAGAGCCAAAAAGGTCCTAACCAGAAACTCCCCATTCAATTCTGAAGCCAAGTAGAAGTCCGGTTCCGCCACCACAGAGTCTCCTCCTAGCGCAGTGTCCTTTTTCCTCTACCTGTCCTAACTGAAAGCCGTATCCATTATGGAGCCGACCAGCAACAGGGACCCGCATCAGAGGGATGAAAGAGCCACATGCGGCTCCAGAGCCTCAGGTTGCTGACCCCTGGTGTAGGGTCTCCTGCTTGAGCAGTGGGGGTGTGGGTGGATTGGAGCAGATGACCTATAACCATGATGGCGAACCTATGGCACGTGTGCCAGAAGTGGCATGCAGAGCCTTCTTTGTGGGCCAGCTGCTTTTCTGATTTGCAGCACTGGCCAGCTGGTCTTCGCAGGTGCCAGAGCACTGGAAAATGGCTTGAAAACGGCCAAAAACCAGGCTGTTTTTCAGGCTATTTTTGGGCCATTTTTGGGCCAAATAATGGCCTGAAAACATTCCCCCCAAAATAGCCTGAAAATGGCCCGGAAAACAACCTGAAAAACAGCAAAAAAAAAACCAGGCATGCCTGCGCCAGCCAGCTGCTCTTCAGTTTTCCAGTGCTCCAGCGCACACACATGCACACACTTTCCAGTTTGGGCACTCGGCTCCACAAAGGTTCACCATCACTGACCTATAAGGTCCCTTCCAATTCTGTTAATCTGTTCTGTTTAAACAACCAAAGCCCACCGTTCAATCCTGACCTGGCCTGACCTGAATTGAACGCTCTCAATCCTGAGAGTGACACACACTCTCTTCTACGGGAACAATGACATCTGCACCACCACCAGCAGCAGCAGCAGAAGCAGCAGCAGCCTCGCTCCTGAAGGGTTAAACCAGCGCCCCCCACCCACCTCCCGCCCCCTTTTGCAGAATGCTGCTGAACCAACCTCGCTTGAAAAAGCCCCTCCAAGCACTTGTGCGCCCACAGCGCGCGTACCTCTCCTGAAAGGCGGTGTGGCTTTAAACCCCAGCTTTTTCTTCAGCTCCTTTAAAGAAATAATAATAATAATCCAGCATTAGTCCCCCCCCCCTCCCATCCTCCCTTCCCCCCTGCATTTGGCCTTAAGCCCCCGACGCCGGAGCCCTCCGGAGCCTGGGAGGATGAGCCTCTAAGTCTCTCCTGGGGGTCTTTCCCGCGTCTCCTCCGCGCCCTGTGCGTTGCACTCCGAAGCGCCAGCCCAGACTTTTGCTCTCCCCCCTCCCCCCCACCGCCCTCCCAAGATGTATCTGCTTTTCTTTTGGTGCTCCTGCTGCCTTTGGGGATGTTCCTTCGGCACCGGATTTCTCTATCAGTTCCCGGCATCGACGCTGCAACACAATTATCCCGAGCAGAGCTCCGGCGGACCGGCGGGCAATGCCTTCGCCAATCGTCGGTGAGTAAACCAGATGAAACCCCAATCCTCCGTCGCTGGGAACGGCCCGGCGCCTCTGAAGAACGAGTGGCTACCTACTTCGAGATAGTTGGGAGCAACAGCCAAGTTGGGAGGGGGGGTTGTGCTCCGTTTCTATGAGTGGGTGGAAATAGAAGCGGAGTTTTAAATCTTGCCTGCGCGTTTCTTCGGTCGAGCGACGAAAGTCGTTGCCCTCCACGCCTCCGTCCTCCTCCTCCTCCTCCTCTTCTTCCAGTCAGTAATGGGAGTTTTGGTTTGTGGTTATCCTGACTGATCCAATATATAAGTTCCATACATGGGTTATTGCAGATTTCCTTCCCTCCCCCCCCTCCTCTTTTTCCCCCTCTCCTTAATTATTGTCTCCTTTTTATTGTGTTTAGTTTGTCTTTCTTAAAAAGGAAAAGGTGTGAGGAACTATTGGGAGAAAGACCAAGCCTTAGCTAGTTAGATGTCTCCAAAGGAGATGTGGTGCGCCAGAAAGCGGACCCAAATTGTTCTGTTTTCAAGTTTCTTTTGTACAGCTTTTCTCTCATTGAATGTGTGAATGCATCTACGATTGATTGAGCGGTACCGTTTTTTACATAGTGCACTTCACTAACTCAGTTAAAGTCCCACTGGTTGTTGTATTTGCATAAGAATAGCATAGCACAGCACAGCACAGCATAGCATAGCATAGCATAGCATAGCATAGCATAGCAGAGTTGGAAGGGACCTTGGAGGTCTTCTAGTCCAAGCCCTTGCTTAGGCAGCGAGAAAACCCTACACTACTTCCCACAAATGGTTATCTAATCTCTTCTTAAAGACTTCCAGTGATGGGGCATTCACACCTTCTGGAGGCAAGCTGTTCCACTGATTAATTGTTCTCACTGTCAGGAAATTTCTCCTCAGTTCTAAGTTGCTTCTCTCCTTGATTAGTTTCTACCCATTGCTTCTTGCCCTGCCCTCAGGTGCCTTGGAGAATAGTTTGACTCCCTCTTCTTTGTGACAGCCCTTAAGATATTGGAACACTGCTATCATGTCTCCCCTAGTCCTTCTTTTCATTAAACCACTAGACATACCCAGTTCCTGCAACTGTTCTTCATATGTTTTAGTCTCCAGTCCCCTAACCTTGCACAAAGCTTGCATAATATGCAAGCTTTATTAATTCAAAGAGTTCATAGAATAATTTAAACCTTGGTGCTTGGCTTTCATTTTCTATTTTAATTTTAATAGTTTCTTAGCAGGTTCTGTTTGATTTAGTTAGTGGTCCAGTGTGGACCAGAAAGCATTAGTTCAGTAGCCTCGTTAAACTAATTTAGTATTTCAAGCATCAAGATTTGCCTGCCAGCTTCAGAGCTTTGGGTCATTTTTGAGAACACAAATGAGCGCATTGTGAATCTGCCCTGGAAATTGCTTCAGGTGTTCTACATTTCATACATCATCAGCAGTGGAAGAGGAAGATGGTTTATAAGGTGTTTGCCTCTGGATCATGGGTTTTTGCTTTTCTACCATCATCCTATATAGTCCCAAAGGTGCTTTTTTAGGAGGCAACTGGACTTTCTTGTTTTTTTCTTTGAAGACGTTTCGCTTCTCATCCAAGAAGCTTCTTCAGCACTGACAGGACAGTGGGGCATAGAAGGATTTATATTCCTTGCAGACAGCTGGTCATTTGCATCCTTTCAGAGGGTCGTTGAGGCCACTTGGAGGTTGATCTGTGTCCTCAGAGTCCCCCGAGTAGTGCTGCTGGTCTGCAATTTTCCCCACTCTGGAAATCCATTCCTGTTCCCACACTATTCAAAGGGTGTTCATCCCAAATTGTATAGTTAAAAAGGTACAGGAACTATTAGCACCACTCAGGTAACCCTGAGGACACAGATAAATGCTTCAAGGACCCTCTGAAAGGATGCAAATGACCAGCTGTCTGTAAGGAATATAAATCCTTCCATTCCCCACTGTCCTGTCAGAGCTGAAGAAGCTTCTTGGATGAGAAGCGAAACATCTTCAAAGAAAAAACAAGAAAATCCAGTTGCTTCCAGAAAAAGCACCATGACCTGAATGGCTGAGCATCTCTATAGACTATCGTCCTATATACTTGGCTGCATAATCAGGTCTGTGCTCCTGTGAAGTTTAAAATCTAAAAGCAGACGAAAAGGACATGCAGGGAGAAGTAGAAGAACTACGTTCTGCAAAGGTTGGTTGCAACTGAGGTGTGCAGTCATTCCACACTAGTGACTAATAATGTCTTCATAGCATCATCCAGCCATCTTTGAAGTCTGACCATATTCCTCTGGGAGAGTGATGGTTGGACGACACCAGAACATATTGTGAATTGCTAGCCATATAAAAAACAGAAGCATTTTGAGAAGGGTCTTGAAGTAGCCGAAATGGATATAGCCTATGCATGTCAAAGGGCAATCCCAGGGAATTTGCTGTAACCTGGGTCCCCATCATGCTACTCAGAGGTGGATTCCTACTGGTTTGGATTGGTTCATCCAAGTAGGTAGTAACTCGGCCTGCCACACCCCCAAACTGGTTCTCTGGGTGGCGCCTACAGTGCCACCATCTTGTTTTTTGCTTCTGTGTATACGCAGAAGCATTTTTTTTTAGTACTGGGCATGCATGCATAGCGCACAGCAAGCGCACACAGCATGCCCCTGAGCAAACTGGCAGTAGCAGCAGCCAAAGCCAACCCCCTGATGGCACTCATGGTTGCCCACCTTGGAAACCATTAGGCTACTACGCTGTTTCCCTGAAAACAAGACCTCCGCAGATAATAAGCCCAATTGAGCTTTTGAATGCATGTGCTAAAATAAGCCCTCCCCTAAAATATTGTAACACACAGCAGCCACGAAGTGACCACACTCGCCGCCTCCTGCACCTCAAAAATAATAAGACCTCCCCGAAAATAAGGCCAAGCGCTTATTTTGAGGGTAAAAAGAAAATAAGACCCTGTCTTATTTTCAGGGAAACACGGTACATGCTTCATGTGCTTTCATTTCATTATTTTTAGATTAGTGTAATTAAAAACATAAAACGGGATTTACCCAGTGGCAGAGTGGCAGAGGTTTGGCTACAGGCATACCATTTTCTGGAATTCTTTGGAGTTTGCATATACTTCGGAGCTATTCCTAGAGAACCAGACTTGTAAGAGGTTGCAGACTAATGTTTTGTATGGATGTGTGCCCATTCACTCCGAAAAAATAAAAGATTCAGAGATGCACAGATTAATTATTTATTTATGGAAATTGTCAACGGTGGCTCCCTGGGCCGAGAAACACAGATGAGCACTGGGCCTTAGAGTCAGACACGACTGAGAGGAGGAAAAAATAACCTTTACCTTTTTTAAACACATGTATATGCTCCCCCAATTCACATATGGTAACTTCATGGTACTCTTTCATTGTATGTACAGGTACAGGTACATCAGTGGTGGGTTTCAAATTTTTTAGAACCTACTCTGTAGGTGTGGCCTATTTTGTGGGCATGGCTTGGCAGTCATGTGACAGGGTGGGAGTGGCCACCTTTTAAAATGTGGTGAAACTCATTTAACAACGCTCTTGCTTAGCAACCAAAATTTTGGACTCAATTGTGATAATTCTTTCTTTCTTTCTTTCTTTCTTTCTTTCTTTCTTTCTTTCTTTCTTTCTTTCTTTCTTTCTTTCTTTCTTTCTTTCTTTCTTTCTTTCTTTCTTTCTTTCTTTCTTTCTTTCTTTCCTTTCCTTTCCTTTCCTTTCCTTTCCTTTCCTTTCCTTCCCGTTGGGTCACTGGCAGTGGTGGGCCAGATTTACTTCCAGGTACGCCGGTGGAACCCCCTCTCACCAGTTCTCTAAATTTCACCAACCGGCTCTCGCGAGTAGGTGCGAGCCTGCAGAAACCCACCACTGAGGTACATTGAAGCATCTTTCAGAAAAGCTACAGTAAGCAATGAGGACCAACCTCACCATTTTGCCTTTTGGAAAAATGATTGGATTGGCGATCTGGCAGTTGTTTTGTGAGAGAGCCACAGCATGCTTTTAAATTCTGAATGTATCTGCTAGCCTAAAAGGATAAGGAACATCAACACTGTAAGCCGCCTACGGTCACCTTGTGGTTGAGGTGGGCGGCAGATAAATGTAATGAAGAAACAAACTGCTCTGTGTCATTCTTCTAGATTTCTCCCTGCTGAGATCAACTTGCCACTTGCAGTTCAAGACGCAGAAACTTAATTGAACAGAATAACAGAGCTTGAAGGGGCCTTAGAGATCTTCTAGTCCCGGGATGGTGAACCTATGGCACGCGTGCCACAGGTGGCACGTGGAGCCATTTGTCAGGGCACGCAAGTTGTTTTTTGTCCTCGGGAGCCTTCAGGGACCTTCAGGAGGCTTCCCTGAAGGCTCCGGGGGACTAAAACCGGCCCTATGAGGAAACCGGAAGACTGTTCCCAAAGTTCCGTTTTGCCCGTAGGGCTGTTTTTTTGCACTCCGGAGGCTTCAGGGAAGGTCCTGAAGCCTCCGGAGGGCCTCCAGGGGTGGTGGGGAAGGCTGTTTTTGTCCTCCCCAGGTTCCTAAAAAGCCCCTTTGTGCCTGGGGAGGGCAAAAAAAGCATGCAAAAATGGTGGCCTGCCTGTCATGCGTTCATGCACGCTGGGGGGTTGCACATTGCATTATGGGTGTGGCACATCCATGCACAACCCCCTTGCGCTCCCCTTGCTTTTGGAACGTGAGCCAAAACAGGTTCGCCAGCACTGTTCTAGTCCAACCCCCTGCTAGTTTACTTTTGCTTTTTTGCCTATAGCAGGTGTTTTGGTTTTTTTTTTTGATTCTGCCAGAACATGGAACACATTAAAGCTAAGGGGAATGCCAAAACTTGTGACCATCGTACCATCATGGACCTTCGCCTCTTCCGGCGAACATTAAAGACTTACTTTTTTCATGCAGCGGGTCTGGCATAGTGTGTTTTTACTATCATTTTAATAGGGTTTCTTATTATTTTAACACAGGTTAAATTTATTTAATTTAATTTTAAATTTATCTATTGACTGTATTTATATGTATTTTATCCTTTATTATTCCTGTGCACCACCCTGAGTCCCTACGGGAGAGAGGGCGGTATACAAATCAAATTAATAATTTGATTTGTATACCAGGGAGGGGGGAGGGTATAGATGCATAGAGATGGAGACGGAGAGAGAGGGCCAGGCCAGCAGACGACGGAGGGTGGCGGAGGGAGCCGTGAGCAGGGGGGAAACACGAGTCATCCCGTTAGAGGGCAATTCCATCCAGATGGTCGTGGGGAGACGCAGGTCCGAGGGGAGACAATCTCTATCCTCCCGGTTGAGGGCACAGAACCGTTGGTTATATACGGTGAAGTGCCACAACCCCCGCTTGCTAGGTGGTCGGGAAGTACAGAGCCAGGGCTTGAGGCTGATGTTTTGCAATGCCAGGTCCGTGGTCAACAAAGCCCCCCTCGTACATGACCTTGTGTCAGAGGAGGGGCCGGACCTGGCAGGAATAGCGGAAACCTGGTTGGGCCACGAGGGTGGACTCCCCCTCGTCGAAATGTGCCCACCAGGCTACCGTGCTTTTCATCAGCCTCGGGCCCTTGGCAGGGGCGGTGGGGTAGCGGTTATTGTAAAGGAAAGTCTTGAGCCGAGAGAGACCACTGTGCCACAGACTACCGGTTGTGAGTCCCTCTGCGTGAAGTGGGGCCTAAGGAGGCAGTTGGGCGTGCTGGTTATATACCTGGCTCCCCGCTATGTAGCAGCAGCCCTGCCCGAGCTCCTTGAGGTGATCGCTACGGTGGCAGTGGAGACCCCCAGACTTTTAGTCATGGGGGACTTTAATCTGCCATCGGTGGGCGAATCATCCGGGGTAGCTCGGGAGTTCATGGCTTCCATGACGGCCATGGACCTGACCCAACTAATTTTAGGCCCCACCCACGAGGGTGGACACACACCGGATCTTATCTTTGTCTCTGGCCAGTGGAAGAGTGATCTGGGTTTAGGGGACATAGTCATCACGCCCTTGTCATGGTCAGACCACTCACTTCTCCGGCTCGACTTTCCAACCGCCACCCCCTCCGCGGGGAGGCGGAACCCGGGTCTCCAATTTGGTTCCGCCCCAGGCGCCTGATGGACCCGGATGGGTTCCAGACGGCGCTTGGGCCTTTTCCTGTACCCCCGACCCGCGCCCCGATCGAGGACCTTGTGGTCGCATGGAATATTGCGACCACGGGAGCCTTGGATCGGGTCGCGCCCTTGCGGCCTCTCTTGCGGCCGCGAGTCACCACGGCTCCCTGGTTTACCGAGGAGCTGAGGGTGATGAAACGCCGCAAGAGATGCCTAGAGAGAAGATGGAGGAATACCCGTTCTGAATCTGACCGAACACAGGTAAGAGCCCATTTACGGACTTACATTGTGGCGCTGAGAGTGGCCAAACGTCATCATTGTGCCACCCTCATAGCATCCGCAGAAAACCGCCCTGCCGCCCTGTTTAGGGTGACCCGCTCCCTCCTTCAACAGAGGGTGCGGGAAGCCCCGCTACAGGGTAGAGCAGAGGAATTTGTGATTTTTCTGCAGGAGAAAATCGCTCAGATACAGAACGGGCTACCCTCCATTGATGGCCCAGTGAGATGCCACGAGACAGATCTTGTTTGGGAGGAGTTTGACTCCGTTACTTCCGAGGATATGGACAGGTTACGTGGGCGACTGCGAGCCACCACATGTTTATTGGACCCGTGTCCCTCCTGGCTTGTACTGGCATCCTGGGAGGTGACACGAGGCTGGCTCCAAGAGGTTATCAACGCATCCTTGAGTGAGGGTTCCTTGCCTGCCTCCCTAAAAGAGGCTATGGTGAGGCCCCTCCTCAAGAAGCCCTCTTTGGATCCAGCTCTTTTGAACAACTATCGTCCAGTCTCCAACCTTCCCTTTTTGGCGAAGGTTGTGGAGAGTGTGGTGGCACAACAGTTTCCCCGTCACCTGGAGGAAGTTGAGTATCTAGATCCGCGCCAGTCCGGCTTTCGGCCCGGGCATAGCACCGAGACGGCATTGGTCGCGTTGGTCGATGATCTCTGGAGGGCCAAGGATGGGGGTTGTTCCTCCATCCTGGTCCTATTAGACCTCTCAGCGGCTTTCGATACCATCGACCATGGTATCCTATTGCATCGGTTGGGGGGGTTGGGGGTGGGAGGCACCGTTTTACGGTGGTTCTCCTCCTACCTCTCTGGCCGATCGCAATTTGTGTTGGCAGGAGAGCAGAGGTCGACCTCGAGACCCCTCACATGTGGGGTTCCTCAGGGGTCGGTCCTCTCGCCTCTCCTGTTCAACACATACATGAAGCCGCTGGGCGAGATCATCCGTGGTTTTGGGGTAGAGTATCATCTCTACGCTGATGATACGCAGCTGTATATATCTACCCCAAACCACCCCAACGATGCCGTAGCGGTGATGTGCCAGTGCCTGGAAGCCGTACGGATCTGGATGGGAAGTAACGGACTCAGACTCAACCCGACCAAGACCGAGTGGCTGTGGTTTCCGGCTGCCCGATTCAACCAGCTAACTCCATCGCTGGCCATAGGGGGCGAACATCTTGCCCCTGTGGATGGGGCGCGCAACTTGGGTGTCCTCCTAGATGCCCGGCTGTCCATGGAAGATCAAGTGACAGCCGTGGCTAGGAGGGCGTTTTACCAGGTTCGCCTGGTTCGCCAGTTGCGCCCCCTATTGGATCGGGACGCCCTTCGCACAGTCACTCATGCTCTCGTGACATCTCGACTGGACTATTGTAACTCTCTCTACATGGGGCTTCCCTTGAGGTGCACCCGGAGACTGCAGATGGTCCAGAACGCAGCCGCGCGGGCAATCCTGGGTACCTCTAGGTTTACCCATGTAACACCTCTCCTGCGCGAGCTGCACTGGCTGCCTGTCGTCTTCCGGGTGCGCTTCAAGGTACTAATTATCATCTTTAAAGCGCTCCATGGCTCGGGACCTAGCTATTTGCGGGATCGGATCCTGCCCCATACTTCCTCACGGCCGATTCGCTCCCACAGAGAGGGACTTCTCCGGGTGCCGTCCACTAGACTTTGTCAGCGGGCGACGCCCAGGGGAAGGGCTCTCTCTGTGGCGGGCCCTGCCCTCTGGAATGACCTTCCCCCCGACATTAGAACGACCACGGACCTCCGCTCCTTCCGTCTGAAATTAAAAACATATTTTTTCTGCTTGGCCGGTCTGGGATAGTCTCTCTCTATGGGGTTTTAGTGTATAGTGGGAATTTTAGTTTAGATTGGGTATTTTAGCGCAGGTACTATTTAATTTGTTTTTAAGATGTTCTTGATTGTATATTTATGGTTTTTAGTTTCCCTGTGCACCGCTCCGAGTCCCTATGGGGAGAGGAGCGGTCAAGAAATTAAACTATTATTATTATTATTATTATTAATAATAATAATAATAATAATAATAATAATAATAATAATAATAATAATAATAATAATAATAATAATAATAATAATAATAATAATAATAATTATTATTATTATTATTATTATTATTATTATTATTATTATTATTATTATTATTATTATTATTATTATTATTATTATTATTATTATTATTATTATTATTAATAATAATAATAATAATAATCATCATCATCATCTCAGGAGCCATTACTCCAAATAAATAGCTACTGCAAAAGGACTAATTTTGGAGAAGCAGAGGGATTCAGAATAGAGAGGAAGTAAGATGAGGATGAAGTAAGAGGAAATAAGAGGAAGAAGAAGTAAGATGAGGGATGCGGTGGCTAAGATGATGAGCTTGTCGATCGGAAAGGTCGGCAGTTCGGTGGTTTGAATCCCTAGCGCTTCATAACGGAGTAAGCTCCCATTACTTGTCCCAGCTTCTGTCAACATAGCAGTTTGAAAGCACATAAAAATGCAAATAGAAAAATAGGGACCACCTTTAGTGGGAAGGTAACAGCGTTCCGTACACCTTCGGCATTTAATCATGCTGGCTACATGACCATGAAGATGTCTTTGAACAGTGCTGGCTCTTCGGCTTTGAAACAGAGATGAGCACCGCCTCCTAGAGTCGGGAACGACTAGCACATATATGTGAGGGGAACCTTTACATTTACCTTTAAACAAGGATATGTGTACTTACAATTCTATTTAACTTAAGCAGAGAATTATGTTATAAGAATGGCAGGCTGAAAATAAAAAAGGGAGGTCAAAATGCTAAAAATTTTGAGATGTTCCCATGGTTCCATTTGGATAGATGAAAGTAAAGAAGGTTTAGAAGGCGCGTTACGAAAGTAAACATAGAAAGTGAAAAGTCTTGCTTAATGTTAAATGTTAGGAAGATAAAACATACTCTCCACCAGCACATTTGGTTTACCCACTATTGATGACCAAGAACTGATGGGGTGGAAAGGGATAATAATTTTGCTGACGTTCAAGAATAGATAAAGATGGATACTAGAGGCCTTTGTGCGATGAGAAAATGTTTGGTTTTCCAACTAGAGCAGTGTTTCTCAACCTTGGCAACTCGAAGATGTCCGGACGTCAGCTCCCAGAATTCCCCAGCCAGCATTCGCTGGCTGGGGAATTCTGGGAGCTGACGTCCAGACATCTTCAAGTTGCCAAGGTTGAGAAACACTGAACTAGAGCAAACCTTCAGGTTTCAAGTTCTGTACTGTATTTCAAGACAAGAATTTCAAGAGACATTTTTGACCAGGCATAGTTTGGCATCCCTGAAACATCGATTGTTCCTGGTTTCAAACAAAATCTAGAAGGGTGAGTGGCAAGGCTGACGATGATCAAGTCTTCTCTTCCACCTCCTCAATATTTGTTTGTCTGTTTATAAGTGTTAGCAACTCTGGGTTCAGAACCAGTGTTACAACTCTGGTCCCGTAACCAGTGTTAGGGGTAACAAACACCCCAGTTTGAAAATAAATGCGGAATAGTGTAATACACCGGACAGTAAAGAGATACGTTGCTTTAACCACAAACAAACTCTAAAACAGTGATAGTAAGAAAATAAGGAGGGGTGTTACGTGGGAGCACCGTGAGGCTTTCAAAATCCCCGCATTCTGCACTAACTGGAGCCTCCGGTGCACCTCAAGGGGAGCCCCATGTAGAGAGCATTACAATAGTCTAGGCGGGACGTAACGAGCGCTTGAGTGACTGTGTGGAGGGCATCCCGGTCAAGGAAAGGGCGCAACTGGTGTACCAGGTGAACCTGGTAAAAGGCCCCCCTGGTCACGGAACAGTGTTCTGTTGTATATCATTTGCCACAGTTCCTGCCGGCATTACTACCGGTCCGGCAGCTGAAAATTTTTGCGAGGGGTGGGTTCCTGCCAGTTCTAACCTCTTCTATAGAAGAGGTTCCACAAATCAACAAAGTGCCATTTAGAACCGGTTCCAGCTCCCTGCCCCCACCTGTCCGCACATCATCAGGATGAAGAGCGAGAAGAGGAATTCTGGGAGTTGAAGTCCACAAGTCTTAAAGCTGTCAAGTTTGAACACCCCTGGGGTTTTTTTTTTTCTAAAGGGTTAGGGGTGCAAGGGTCTTGTAACTTGACAGCTTTAAGACAGGGGTCTCCAACCTTTGCAACTTTAAGTCTGAAGGACTTCAGCTCCCAGAATTCTCCAGCCAGCAAAGCTGGCTGGAGAAGTCTGGGAGCTGAAGTCCTTCAGACTTAAAGTTGCAAAGGTTGGAGAACCCTGCTTTAAGACTTGTGTGCTTCAAATGCCAGAGTTTCTGAGCCAACATTTTGGTTGCTAAGCAAGAGCATTGTTAAGTGAGTTTCACCACATTTGGCCATGCCCACCCAGTTACATGACTGCCAAGCCACTCCCACCTGGTCACATGGCCGGAAGACACTCCCACAAAGCAGGCCACACCTACAGAAGAGGTTCTACAAAATTTCGAAACCCACCACTGGCACGTGCATGTGCATTTTAAAAGGTCTGCGCGTGCGCACAACATTAAAAAAGGGGAAAATACATTTTTTCAATGAAGATGGTTCTGTGCATGTGCAGAACAGAAAATCAAGATGGCGCCACTGAGGATAGAACCAGTATGGTCACATGTCCGGCCAAGTTACTACCTATTCATCCGAACTGGTCCAAACCAGGAGGAACCCACCTCTGATTTGCCACCTTGTATTTTTCAAGCATCTTCTCTTCTTTCCCTACCCTGGTGAATGACTAATAGTTCTAACTGTCAGGATATTTCTCCTTAGTTCTTGGTTGGTTTTCTTCTTGATTAGTTTCAATATCCAATATCTAATCTCCTTGATTTGATCCAAAGATTAGAACTGTGATGGCAAACCTTTTCGGCACCAAGTGCCCAAAATGGAATGCATATGCATGTGTGTGTGCTAGATTACCGGAAACCTGAAGACCAGCTGGCCAGCGAACGCATGCCTGTTTTTTTTGCCATTTTCAGGCCTTTTTCTGGCCCAAAAAACAGCCTGAAAACTGCCTGGAAATGGCTCCCAAAACGGTAGAAAACAGCCCCCAAAACAGCCTATTTTGGGGGCAGTTTAAAGGGCATTTCCAGAGCTCTGTGGCCGAAGAATAGCTGCCTGATGTGCAAAAACGGCTTGCAAATGCCCCAAAAACGGGCAGAAAATGGCCTTAAAAACAGCCTGTTTTGGGGGGCATTTTCAGGCCCTTTTCTGGTGCTCTGGTGCCTGTGAAGACCAGCTGGCAACAATGTGCGTGCTGACAGAGAGGGCTCTGTGTGCCACCTCTGCCACGCATGCCATAGGTTCACCATCATGGCATTAGAATATTCCCCCCTCCCTCACTGAGGTAATGTATGGCTGTGAAAGCAGGATATTGAGGTAGAGTCAGAGAGGACAAAAGTAATTCTTTTGAATAATGAATTTGGAAGTGGTTACTCGGAATACAGTGGGTTGCCAAAAGAAGCAGACTTGGAACAAGCAGACTGACCGCCTTGCAGAAACTTGCATATTTGGGGTATATGATGCAAACGGATGATGCGCTAGAAGCAAACTACCCTTAGCAAAATTGATGGGTCTTGCTTGTCTTTTGTGAAATCAGGCCAGAATAGAAAAGTCAGGAAAAGCCACCCAACTCTCAGAATTTATCAGTAGTCCTAATTTTTTTCTCATTTTTAAAAATTTTTTTGTTCTCTTACATACCATTTTAAGTATACATTCACATAATTCTTCTTCGTCTTTACATTTGTCATTCTTATACATTTATTATTTCATTTAATAGGTTATGATATACAGTTTGGGTTGCTTTATTTACCATCCCTTCCTCCTGATGTCGCACCATCTTACTTTCCCTTCCTTTTCTCCCTTCCTCCCTTCTCTACTTCTTTCCTTACTCCTCTCCTTCACCTTCCTTTTTCCCTTCCCTTTCTCCTACTCCTACTCCTCCTCTTCCCATTCCTACCCTCTCTCCTTCTCTTCCTCTCCCTTCCGTCCTCCTCTCCTTACCTCTTTCTTCTTTCCCCCATCTTCCTTTCATTCTCTCCTCCTCTCTCCTTTCTTTTCTATTGTTGTATGTGTCTCTTTCAGATATTTCCTTGGGATGCTATTTCCACAAACCCAGATATAATTTGGTATCGTTTCCTATTCCCTTACCTTCGCTAATCTATCCCAACTTATGTTTTCCCTTCCTTTATATCCGGGAGTCCTAATTTTATAGCAGAATTTTATAGCTTGAAAATTGGGCCAGTCCTAGCTACATCAAGACATTTAGCAACGGTACAAAAATGAGTTATGATGTGCAGATGTATTATTTTATAATCCTGCTTATTTTGCTCAGTTGGATTTACCACTGAAGTGGGTACAATGCAGAATAGCTGCCTGGCCATCTTACTTTATTTAAGAATAACAGATTCTGAATTTCGTCTCAGTGTCCCCAGTGTCGGTCAAAATGACAAAAGCGACATTGAGTCACAAGTGCTACCCTTTGAGATGAGCGTGTGATGAAGGAGGCATATGGAAAACGGATGATGGCTTGCATCACAACAATGCAGTGCTGCTTTCATCAGACTGATCAGTTTGACACACACACACACACAACGCCACATAGCTGGAGTTAAGGCTAGTTCACTGGGAATAGTTAACAAAATGATTGTGTTGGAAGAAATGTCCATCTGGGTTCAGTTCCTTTTTTTTATGGGGAAAAAAACTTTATTGAGAATTTAAAACATTAGATACAAATACCTTTAAACATTGTTTTGTATAAGTTACAATCCTTTTTGACAATACTAACATAACCATTTACTATTCAAATACATTTTTATACTGTACATTCCCAATTATTCCTATTTCTATACATCTATGTTTCTAAGCGGTACATTTCATGTTCCTATTATTTATCCATTGATACCATCCATTTTCCCAAACTGTATAATATTCTGAGTCTTCCTTGTCCCTTAACTCCAAGGTGAGTGTATCCATTTCTGCACAATCAAGAATCTTTTGGATTATCAAACAGTCTGTCGGCATAGTATCACTTTTCCAACATTGTGCGAGTGCTATTCTCGCTGCTGTAATTATGTGTTCAGTTCCAAGTGGACAAGACCACATGCCTTGAGGATGTTGGGTGAAGAAGACAAAAGGGGGGCAGACTCCCATGAGGCCATGCAGGGGCAACTCTGTAGGCTGTCCTGAGCCCCAGGCTTGGTTGAGCCTTGCTGGGTGATGATATAATGAAAGGGCTTTTGGATTCCTATGATGGCTCTGCCTGAAGGTGGTAGATCTTTGTTATGTAGAATAGACTGGCTCAGGTCTTAATGCCCCATTGACAAAGGTGGGGGGAGGGGGCTGAGTTTCTGCCTCCCTTTTATGGGAAACATTCTGCCCTTTTAATATTTCCTAAAATATTTCATTTTTCTAGGAGAGGGGTGGGTGCTAACTTCCTACAATCGGATTCACACATCACACGAAACCAAACTGTAGTTTGTTTGCAATAATAATAATAATAATAATAATAATAATAATAATAATAATAATAATAATAATAATAATAATAATAATTTATTAATTTATAGGCCGCCCCCTCTCCCCCATGGGGACTCGGGGCGGTGCACAGGAAATTAAAAATCCAATAAATACAACAATATACAAAATACAAAATGTTAAAACTGAATTAAATTACCCCTGTGCTAAAATCACTATTAAAACCCTTAAAACCCTAAGCTATGAGCTTACCATGTGGCGTGAACCCCAGGGTTTTGGTTTGCAAACTGTAGTCATATGGGAACTCAGCTAAATGTCGGTTGTTTATCAAAGCGCGATTAAAGAAATCGTGATGCAGCATAATAAGGTTGTTGTGTACTATTGTGTAATTTGCTTTTCTCCTAATTGCTATGCTGCCCCTGGTGCAATCCTGTGCATGCATTTGGGAGTAAGTCTCATTGAATGCAGTGCGCCATTCTCTTTTAGGTCCATTTGTGTTTATCTTTTCTCCGCTTGACTTTATGGTGAGACGCCTGTCTTGAAGAAAGCAATGCAAACTGCCGGCTAGTTCGGTTAAAGAAAAGGTAAAGAAATACAACTTGCCAAGTGTAGAAAGAAATGGATTTTGGCAAGTCTTCAGAAGGTCATCAGGGTTAAATGTAAATTTCTCGCAAAGAGAATTCTCTGAATTAAATAATTCTGGGAACGGTTCATCGTGCCTAGTGGCATCATTAAAACTCAAAAAATAAAGGGGTTTGAACAAAAGCAACCGAGGAAGGAGAATTCCTTGGGATAAGAGAAATTGGAAGGATGCCATTCTTCCTTTGAAATGCAACAGGGTGTAACCTCATCTTTCAGACTATCAACTGTGTCTGGCAAACGCAAGGCAGAACTAGGCACCAAGATACTCCTGGAAGTTTGTAGGGAGTAGATGGAGTAGAATGGAAAAGAGGGAGTTTGTGATGGTTCAATTACTTCCCATTTCTTTCTATGCACAGGAGTCTGTTGCTGGCTTGCCTTCCCCTTCCTTCCTTCCTTCTCTCTCTCCCTCTCTGCCTTCTGCCCGATATTTGGAAGGTTTCTCTGCGCATTACTTGGATGGCCTTTCTTTCATTTGATGTCACTATTGCTCATGATCTTCCATTGTGCTTTGGAATCTTTCATTAGGGCTTTCATTCACCTCCTGCAATGACTGCAGGGCGGAATCCACATTGGCAAGCTGCTGACATTGGCAAGAGTCAAGATTGGCAAGATGGCAAAGATGGACAGGGCATTGCTGTGCAAAACCCACTCCCAATTGTGCATCTGCTGCATGGATGATCAAGGCCTTCACAGCAAAGCTTTGGGGCCAAGCTATTTGAAGGTCCCCATTGCATCTACCCATGCCATCAGGTTGGGAAGGCAGGGCACGTTGCAGGTCCCATTTATTAGGGATATACATCTGATGGGACCACCAAAAAGGGCCTTCTCAGTGGTGGCCCCTTTCTTATGGAATATCATTCTCAATGAGATGCAGTTGGCCCCCATCTTGTTGCTTGCTTGCTTGCTTGCTTCCTCCCTCCCTCTTTTTAATATTTGTTTAAAATACAAATAATACAAACCTATTATATATAAATCTAAATACAAAAAAGGGGGAAAAATTACAAATATTACAGTGCACCCCCATCCGAGACCTTTTTTCCCTTATATTTCTTTTTCTATAACAAATAAAATATATACAATATATTCCAATTCTGCCCAAAACAACATATGTTCTTGAGTTGGTTTATTCCCTTTGCCTTCCACCAACACTGCTTTTATAAAATCCCCCAATATTTCATTATAATTGTTTGCTTTAATCATCCCTTTTTAAAATTTAA
The DNA here is from genome assembly GCA_039707465.1 of Rhabdophis nuchalis. Lineage (NCBI taxonomy): Eukaryota > Metazoa > Chordata > Lepidosauria > Squamata > Natricidae > Rhabdophis > Rhabdophis nuchalis. The sequence goes on from CM077643.1 coordinate 387,328,701, forward strand.
TTTCTGTTGTTATCATTTGTTGCCATACTCCAAATGTCATTATACCACTCATTTCTTTGACTATCCCAATTTCGTCCCCAATATTTAGCCACCACCAATCTAGCTGCCATTATCAAATTTATAATCAATTTATTTTTTTTTGTTTCATTTATATCCTGTTTTTCCACCAGCAACAGTAGTGCAATCATTAGTGACATCTCTAGATTTACATTCATTGTTGCTTTTCCAAAAGCCCTTCTAGGTAATGGTTTCATCAGTGGGCCTGGAGACCCCAAGTGGAGATAGAGCTGAGAAAGTGATTGGCCTGATTGTGTTCATGTTGCTATGGGGGTGTGGGCCAGGGGTGGGTTCCTACCAGTTCTAGCCTCTCCTATAGAAGACGTTCCACAAATCTACAGTGCTGTTTAGAACCGGTTCCAGCTCCCTCCCTCCGCCCGTCCGCACGTCATCAAGATGAAGAGCGAGAGGAGGAATTCTGGGAGTTGAAGTCCACAAGTCTTAAAGCTGTCAAGTTTGAACACCCCTGGGGTTTTTTTTCTAAAGGGTTAGGGGTGCAAGGGTTTTGTAACTTGACAGCTTTAAGACTTGCGTGCTTCAAATGCCAGAGTTTCTGAGCCAACATTTTGGTTGCTAAGCAAGAGCGTTGTTAAGTGAGTTTCACCACACTTTACAAGTTGGCCACGCCCACCCAATTACATGATTGCCAAGCCACTCTCACCCAGTCATATAGCCAGCAAGCCACTCCCACAAAGCAGGCCACACCTACAGAAGAGGTTCTAAAAAATTTTTGAAACCCACCACTGGTGTGGGTGGAGCTTTATGGTTTTTAATGTTCTGAATAATTAATGCGGTAAGCTGCCGGGCATCTCCTGAGCGTGAATTTGGCATCCATGTACAGTACATTTGTTTAATAAATAAAAGATACACCTGCCATTCAGTGGCGTAGCGTGGGTTGTCAGCACCCGGGGCAAGGCAAGTAATTTGTGCCCCCTAACCCCTGGATTTTAGCACTCGAGTCTCTTCCACTCCATCGCCCGCCGCAGGGCCCCCGCCCGCCGCCGCCCCCTCCTCGGCAGCGGCTGTGGCACCCGGCGGCGAGGCAACCCCTTCGCTCATCCTTCTCGGTGCCTTTCTAGCCCTCCCCCGGGGGAAGCAGCGGCATCGAGGACGGGTAGGGCGCAGCATGCGGAGCGGCGGGGAAGCGAGAAACGGGAAGGGGGGAGAGGAGGGGTGCAGGAAGATCCGACGGCAGCAGGGTAGGGGAGGCAGCCGCAGCCGGCAGGTACCCGAAAGAGCTGGCCTCCCTTCGATCCGGAGAGCAGGACGCCTCTCCCGCCCTGTCAGCTACATCTCCGCGCATTCACAAGACCGCTGCTGAATCAGCTGGAACGCGCGAGCTCTCCCCACCTTCCGCCCGCCGAGCTCTCTTCCTTTTCCCTGCGATTTCCCGCCCCCTCCCGGTTTCCTGGATTCTGGATCCCCCCTCCCCCGCCCGAGAAATAATACTAATAAAAATAGGAAAAATCCCCTAAGATCCTTTCCCCAAGGAAGAAGACGGGGCGACGGGGAGAAAACGCCTCCTCTTGCAGCCGCTCTTGCTTCGGGCGACGCTTCTCCGGTCCCCGCGGCGGTGGCCACATTCCCCGGCTGCCGCTGTTCCTGCCTTACTCAATCCCCTTTCCCGAAGCGACGGGGAGCTGCGAGTGCGAGCGCGCCCCCCCAGATGTTGCGCCCGGTGCGGCCCGCACCCCCTGCACCCCCCACGCTACGCCACTGCTGCCATTTTGCCAATGTTGACCCCTTCCTGCAGACACCACTGTTCCCCCTCTGGTCTTTGGCGATGTACGAAATCTGAATCTTTTGCCCCAAGGAGCATTCCTGATAATTCCAGTGTGCAAAATGTAAAGTTCAAAAGAAGCAACAAGGTGAATGAGTTTCAGACAAGGAATTTGTTTTCAGTATCAGAAGTGAGATTATGGTGATTATTGTACTGTAGTGGTTACTTTTTATTTCATAAAGCAAAACAAACAAAACAAAGTTTTTAGGCTAAAAACTTACTAGTGCATGAAATTTACTTGAGCATGGATTCTGCAGAATGCCAAAGCAACGGAAATGTGGGATCATATTTTAAAACAGCTTTCCCTAACTTAGCATACTCCAGATGTGCTGAAATCCCACAATTCCCAAGCAAGATGACAGTCCTGGAAAGGAATTTTGGGAGTTACAGACTTGACATATCTGGAGGGCAGCAAGTTAAGAGAGACTGTTCTAGTTTATGTTAACATAAAGACCCCCTCCCATCTTTCTTTGAGATTAGTGCTGTTCAGGCGGTTGTAAAATGAATGAATGAAACCGAAACGGAATGGAATGAAGAGATAAGATAAAGCAAGATAAGATAAATAGAGCCATTAGAAATAGCTGGCCGATCAGACATTTGGGATGCTTACTCAACAAAGGAATCCCACCATATGCCCCTTTTCATCTGTGAAACATTAATGGATGGGTTTACATATAGTCACACAGAAAAGCCTCTGGAGTTCCCATTACTCGGTGGTGGAAAGAGGGCAGCTTTGCTTCTTTTAAATGAAATCCCTGCATTTCTTGCTAGCCTAGTAGGAGGTCTGGGAAAGAGCCCCAAAGAGCCACTGGGGTCTGTTTTAAAATAAACAGTAATGGACTCAGTGACCTGGAGGCTTCACTTCCTATAAGGCAGTTTCCTACGGTGTTGAGTAAGTAAATGATGGCTTATCAGCAAAGTAAAAAAAATAAAATAATAAAATAAAAATGCACATAACCACTTCAGTATATATAAGGAAGCTGATTTGTGCGAAACAGCAGCCTGGCTTTAGTTCAACATCCTGGGGGGTTTTTATGGGGTTTTTGTTGCCACCAAGGTCTGCCAGAGGCTTTTGGTAGCTAGAGTGGCTCAGGTACACTCCCTGAAAGAGGGGAATGGCATAGACAGGGGTCTGCAAAGTCGGCTCTTTTAAGACTGGTAGACTTCAACTCCCAGAAATCACCAGCCAGCATAGCTGGCTAGGGATTTCTGGGAGTTGAAGTCCACCAGTCTTAAAAGAGCCGACTTTGCAGACCCCTGGCATAGTACAACGGACAAGAATTAAGCTTCGCATAATTCCCGACCTCCCATCCTTTCGGCACGCCCTAAAAAGCTGGCTTTTCCAGCAAGCCGGCCTGGCCTGAAAAAAATAAGTTATTAATTTTAATTGTTAATTGTAATTTATTTTAAATTTAACTGTAAATTGTTAATTTATTGTTATTGGATTCTCTATTTAATCTTTTTTAAACTTTTGTATTCTGTATTTTTATGTTGTACGCCGCCCTGAGTCCTTCGGGAGAAGGGCGGCATATAAGTCCAATAAACAGTAACAGTAAACAACAGTAACAGAAGAAGCCAGAGATTTGTATAACTGTTGTACTTGTTGGATAGCCATTTGTCTGAAACGGTATAGGGTTTCCTGCCTAGGCAGGTGGTTGGACTAGATGACCTCCAAGGTCCCTTCCAACTCTGCTATTGTATTGTATTGTATTGTTCATGCATTAGTTTGATTGATTAGTTGGATCCAGCTCTGTTGGAAAACTACCGTCCAGTCTCCAACCTTCATTTTCTAGCGAAGGTTGTTGAGAGTGTGGTGGCACAACAGTTTCCCCGTCACCTGGAGGAAGTTGATTATCTGGACCCGCGCCAGTCCGGCTTCCGGCCCGGGCACAGCACTGAGACGGCATTGGTCGCGTTGGTGGATGATCTCTGGAGGGCCAGAGATGGGGGTTGCTCCTCCATCCTGGTCCTGTTAGATCTCTCGGCGGCTTTCGATACCATCGACCATGGTATCCTATTGCATCGGCTGGAGGGGTTGGGGTGAGGGGCACTGTTTTACAGTGGTTCTCCTCCTACCTTTCCGGCCGATCGCAATTTGTGTTGACAGGAGGGCAGAGGTCGGCCTCAAGACCCCCTCACTTGTGGGGTGCCTCAGGGGTCGGTCCTCTCGCCACTCCTGTTCAACACATACATGAAGCAGAGAGGGACTTCTCCGGGTGCCATCCACTAGGCAATGCCAGCGGGCGACGCCCAGGGGAAGGGCCTTCTCTGTGGTGGGCCCAACCCTCTGGAACGACCTACCCCCCGACCTCAGAACAACCACGGACCTCCGCACCTTCCGCCAGAAATTAAAGACACTCCTGTTCCATCAGGCCGGTTTGGCCTAAGTTATTTATCTAGTCTGCAGTCTGTATTATAAATTGTTTTAATTGGGTTTGTAAGGGATTATGTCTTAACTATTTAAATTTTAGCACAGGGATAAACTATTTAATTCAATTTTAATTATTTATACTTTGTATTTGTGTTGTTTTAAATTTCCTGTGCACCGTCCCGGGTCCCTTCGGGGAGAGGGTGCGGTTATATAAATTTTATAAATAAATAAATAAAATAATAAATTCAACACTGTTGATTAATACACTGAGGCAGGGGTGGGCTTCAAACATTTCAGCAACGAGTTCTCTGCCCGGCTGCTGGGTGAGCGTGGCCATGGTGGGCGTGTCCTAGTTGGCCTCCTGCACCACGGCGGGGGTGGGAGGAGCATTTTCGCTTTCCTCGAGCGTCTGGGAGGGCGAAAACTGCCTCCCCCAGAGTTCCGGAATTTCCGGGAGGCCTGTTTTTCCCCCTCCCCAAGCCCTGCCCTTATCTCACATCCAAAACAGGCCATGTGGAGACTCTTGGGAGGGGAGGGGCGGGGGGGGGGGGCAGCCAGGGGTGGGATTTGGAGCCATAACGTTAGCTATGGGTTCTCCCGAACCTGGCCGAACCCATAGCAGCCCACCCCTGCATGGAAGGCAGTTGGAAGTCGTCATAACAGAAACACAGCATATCGTGCTGTAATGGGAAAAGGTACAGCCACCATACATTACGCAGTTGCTAATTCCATTTGATTAATGGAACGAGCTCCTTTCTCCCTTGTTTCCTAAAACTGATTGGGCAGAATTTCAAATAGAAATAAATGTTTCAAGAAGGACTCAACAGCCGCTGAGTTCAAGGACACATCCATGTAATTTTCTTGGCCCCAATACAGAAGTGATTTGCTGCTAACTGCCTTCTTCTAGAAATGTTTGCCCAACTTCCTAGTCTGGTCCTATAAACTGGGATTCCCTGGAGTGCTAACTAGGCTTGACCTTGTTTAGCTTGTGAGCCTAGATAAGCTTGGGCAGGATTTCCCACCTGCTTCAAATATTGTAGAAAATCCCTTCAGACAGAGGTTAAAGGAAAGTAGAACAAATGGCTAATTGGGACTAGAACTCTCTCATAGCTGCTATTTAAAAAAAAAAAAAATTTAATTTGTTGCTGAACTTGGAGATTCTAGCTAGTTATCCCTATGAAGCTTGGCTCTTAATTTATTATGATGAGATAGGAAATCTTGTTTTGCCCACACTTTTCCTTTTGAAAATTTTTTATTGGTTTTAACAATTTATATTGGGAAAAGGGGTAAATAAGGTAATGAATAATATTTGGAGCTTCCACATCGGGTCTGATGACCGCCTCCGAGTCTTCATACATATTCAATTAAAAAGAAATTATCAAGGGGAAGGGGTACATACATTTTAAAATCATAAATTTTCATATTATTTTATACATTCAATCACTTTATACTGTTGACCTCCGTACAGGAATTACAAAAAAAAAATATAACAGATTATTTTTGCGATCTGAGCCTCTTTGCTATAGTCTCTTCCTCCTCCCCCTCACCAGCAGGCGGACCCATGGCTCCTCCCGTTCCCATCTCATCGGCATCCAGGATTGAGGAATGTTTTTTTAAAAAAAATTATGCGCCTCTTCAACTGTTTTAATTCTAACTCTTCCTCCCTCCCAGAATACCAGCATCCCTTCCGGCATCAACCACTTGAACCACACCCCCTTTTTGAATAATTTTTTAGTTAAGAAGGAATAATTTCTTCTTATATCTCTTATTTTCTTTGGGATCTGCTTCAATATGGCCACCTTGTTTTGCTGATACATCAAAGGGCCCACTCTCTGCACTCTCAGTATCTCCTCTCTCGTTGACCTTCTTATAAATTTAATATGTATCTCTCTGGGTACCTCATTTATTCTGGCAAATGCTGAGTTAATTCTATAAATCAAATCAATGTCCCCCCAAATAGATTCCTTATCTTTTTTAATATAATCCGCTAACATAGTAGCCATCATCTCTCTCAGATTCTCATTGAGTAATTCAGGAACATTCTGGAATCTTAAAAAAAAAGACATGCGTTCAAAAATCAATTTTAGACATTTGACCAGTAATATCTGTAAGTTCTTTCTTAAAGTCTTTTATCTCTTCCTTCATCTCAACCGCCCCCCCTTCCAGCCCCACAATTTTTTGTTTATTATTTGTTATTTCTCTCTGCGCCTCCAATAATTCCAATCTTGTGCTTAAATTGTCTTTCCGGATTTGTTGCATTTCATTCATTATTCTTTGAAACATCTCCTCTACGTTTAATGGCTGAGGGCTTGGTGACTTAGGATCCTCTACCTCTGTTTCCTTCTGTAACATTGCTGAAATCTTTAGTTGTGAGGATGGGCTGGGTCTTGTAGATGCTGGAGCAGAGCTTGGTTTCCCAGATGGGGGTTTCCTCGATGCCATAATTAAAGTTTTAGATGTTAGTGCGTAGAGAGGAAGAAAGGGGAAAAAAATGGCGCTGTTGGGTGGTTTTGCCCACACTTTTAATCCTTTCAAGTCAGAACTCAGCCAAGAGTTAATCGTAATCTCTGCAACTGACCATGGTTTAAGTCAGCCAAAAAGCTACAACCGTCAACCTGGGAACAAACCAGGATCTGAAACTAGCTTCACACCATAATTTGGGACCCAGTCCACAAACAGCCAATAAAGTTCAAAAGGAGGAATAAGGTGAGTGCATTTCAGTCTAGGAATTTGTTTTCAGCATCAGAAGTTTCAGACCTAAGAGATAGAAATATGATAAGGCTTCCTTCCCCACATGCCAACATTATTCAGTATCTGGGCCCAATAGCACTATCTGTAGCAAAAGAAGAAGATGCTCTACACCAATGATCCCCAACCCCCTGGGTTGAAGACTGGTACTGGCTACCTAATGAGAAGAAAGGACTCACTGGAGAAGAGCCTAATGCTGGGAAAGATGGAGGGCAAAATAAGAAGGGGACAACAGAGAATGAGGTGGCTGGATGGAGTCACTGAGGCAGTAGGCATGATCTTAAATGGACTCCAGAGGATGGTAGAGGACAGGAAGGCCTGGAGGAACATTGTCCATGGAACATTGTCCTGAGCGATGGCTCGGACACAACTTCACAACTAACAACAACCAGTCTGAAACCCATGAGGAACCGGCCATGTAAGCAAGTGAAGCTTCATCTGTGCATGCATGGGACTTAGGTTGTGTGTGAACCCATCCCCTGGTCTGTTTTTTTGGGGGGGAAACTGTTTTCCACCGAACCAGTCCCTGTTGATCAAAAGATTGGGGACACTGCTCTATAGCAGGGGTGTCAAGCTCAATTTCATTGAGGGCCGCATCAGGATTGTGTTTGACCTCGAGGGGCTGGGTTGGGCGTGGCCAGATTGACATCACTCTTCCAGGGAAAACGGGCTCCCAATGTCCATTTTCTGCTGGGACGGCTTCCTGCAACCCTCTGCCAGTGAACTCCATTTTCACTGGCAGAGGGTTGCAGGAGTCCGTCCCAGCCGAAAATGGACATTGGGAGCCCGTTTTCACTGCAGAGGCACCAAGGGCTGGTCCGTGGCTGCTTCCAGAGTAGCCATGCAGGCCAGATCTAAGCACCCTGCAGGCCAGATCCAGCCCGCGGGCCTTGAGTTTGACACCCCTGCTCTACAGGGTGTGTTCCCCTACTCATTGCTTGGCCGTTCCACCTTTTCTGAGCCTAGCTGCACAGTACCATGAGAGACTTCCAATTTCAGGAACAACACTGTCTACTACTAATGCCACAGGGAAAAAGCAGATTTTAGGCTTGCAAGTTCAGGAACATGCCTGAGACGCACCAGCTAGACCCCAATGCTGAAAAGTTGCTCAGAAAGACAAAGTGTGTAATTGTAGACCAGACTGTCTTCAAGCAGATGCACAGCTCAGCAGGGATTTATTTTCATTCCAGAACTAGAGCCTGCACACACACACACACACACACACACACACACACACTTCCATCCTTGAATCTGTTTCTGCTTTCTCCCACAATTTCTTAGGCATCCTAATTTAAAGAGAGTGAAGTAAGGTTATTTGCTGTTGCTACTAAATGACTGGGAGTGGAAAATGCATGCTAATCTTCCGCAAAGTATCTTGAGATTTACCCTCCTCTGCCGTGCAGGACCAAAAAGACCTCCTTGGTCCTTGACTCAGAAAATGTAGGTGATTTCATTGCGTCTTGTTCTATTCCAGTGTGGAGTACAATTAACATGTGTAGTGCATTAACTCAGAGGGAACCAGATGTTTCAAAACTAGAGTCTCAAGTTTAGCTAACAGATCACTCAACTTTGGGTAGGGAAGGATTAAAGGCGCACATGTGTAATTTTTTAAAGACTTGTTGGTTCTTCTCACAGTGAATGTGATTTTAATTATGGCCTTTTTCATTCTTTCAGCAGAGGCCACCATTTGCAAAGTGATAAATCACAATGAACAGGTACTTCGTTGATGCCCCAAATTACAAGCACTTGTACTTTGATTTTCTAATGTGTAGGGGCTCCAGTCCTACTTTGCTCTATGCCGAAAAAGGGTTTGCTTCTATGTACTTTAGCTTGTTGCACAAACCCAGCCGTTGTTTGAAACCACAATTTTCAGCACAAGTGCAATTCTGTGAGCTCCACTGATTGAGGTCTATACTGTACATGATAAAAAAAAAACCACGACAAGGCAATGCATAAAGTCAACCATTATTTAAAATCAGAGTTCATAGCATTGTTGGAAAAAATATCCATTTGGTTCAGTTCCAAGCTGGGAGAAAGACAATGGAAACATGGAGGCTGATTGGAAAGATGGTTTAATGATGAAGCAGAACCACGTGGGGTTGAGAGTGGGTGACTTTTATATCTTCTCTTGGGCTTTGCCCTTGAACTTCCTGTTCCTGTGCAAGAACATGTATTCCATTGGCTGTTGTAGGGGTCATAGCTGGTTCTGTAGATTGTCTGAGCTAAGTTTGGTTGAAGTTTGGAGGGTGATGCAATGTTCTTAGGAGATTGTGCAATGTGGTGAGCTCTGCTGCTAGTGGGTTAATCCCATTATGTCCTGTAGGAAGTTAAAACCCACCCCTCTCTTAGAAAAATGAAATATCCTGGGAAATATTGAACAGGCAGAATATTATATTTCCCTGGATCAGAAATGGAGAAACATGTTTTTAGGCAGGAAACAGACTCACTCTTAACAGCGCCCACCTTTATCAATGGGCCATTAAAAGGCCTGAACAAGTCTATTCTACATAACAAAGATCTCCCCCTTCAGATCCATCAGGGGAGGGGGAGGGGATTAAGGCACGATAGTATTAGCCCTTTACCCATCTCACCACAGGGCACCTGGGAAGAAGCAATGCTCAACCAAACCTGGACTCAAAACACAGCCTAGATAGTTGCCCCTGCATGGCCCCATGGGGGTCTGGCAACCAATCAGAACACAAGATCAAGATCAAAGGCCAGAGAGGGTATAAAACCAGGAACTTTCAGCATCTCTGCCTCTTTTCTTCTTCACCCAACATTCTGGAAGCATGTAATCCCCCTTTTCTATTCAGGACCTCAAGCCACGTGATCCTGTGCACCATTACACCATCTTTCCAAGCAGCCTCCATGTTTCCAGTGTCTTTCCCCCCACTTGGATCTGAACCCAGAAGGACATTTCTTTCAACAGTCCTGGAGGGTCATGTCTTAATCTAAGGTGACCAGATTTTAATATTGGTAAAGCGGGACACCATTGCCGGGGGGGGGGGGGGGGGCGCAGCGGCCTTTTTTCCCCCCCAGTAATTTTTCATTTATTTTGAAAAAAACACACAAATAAGGCAACATATTCAAAAAAGAAGAACATAAGAAGACATCTTCCATTACAAATTACGAATCATAAAAATAATATCAATTAATCATAAAGTTCCATACATTTCTTCCAGGTTAAGCGGCCTTTCGTGACAGCAGAGGGCTGCTATTCCCATAGTGGCCGGGGCGCGGCCGCGGTGTGTGTGGCAGAGCGGGGCAAAGTTCAGGGCCATGTGGGCTCCGGCTGCAGCCCCGCTGCGAACAGTTCTCCTCCTCCTCGTCCTCTGCCTGCTGCTTGCCTGCCTGCTGTCTCGCTCGTCCCTCGCCGGCCCGCCCCTTCCGCCTGCCTGCCAGCCCGCTCTGGCCGCCGCTTCCTGCCTGCGCCCCGTGCCGCTGCCCTGGCCCCAGGCCGCCTCTGAGCGCGTGCAGAGCGCCTGCCGCTCCCCACCACCGCCCCAGGCAAAAATCATGACTTGTTAAAACCCCCGCAGGATACGGGACAATTTCTTCAAAAGCGGGACTGTCCCGCCAAAAGCGGAACGTCTGGTCACCTTATCTTAATCCCATCCCCCTGGAGCCGAAGGTCTTTTGTTTTGTAGGGAGGCTGGCCCAATTTTTCTCAATGAGCACAAAATATCTGCTGGGGGTTATTAAGAAAGGTAGGGGCTGCTTTCCAAGAGCATGTTTCTCCATTCTTCCTCTAGGGAAATATAATATTTTGCCTTTTTAATAATTCCTAAAATATTTCATTCTTCTAAGAGAGGGGTGGGTGCTAACTTTCTACAGCCTGTTGTATACATACAGCCAGTTTTAATTTATTCAACAAATCATGATGAAAACCATTACTTCCATATTTGCATCCGATATTAGATTGCAAATAAAGGAAGATTTGCTCCAGGGCTCATATTTTGTTATTTGCCCCCATTTGATAGCCATGATATTCTGATATACAAGGGTTGATTGATTGATTATGTGATATCAAGTCATTTTTTATCTTCTGGTAACCACATAGATAGATTTTCTCCGTGACAATCTATCCCTAGCCTGTTCTTTCAAGTGCAAACTGATATGGAAAGGATTCCTAGAAGCAGGAAAATTCAGACTCTTAAACTGTATAACTGCATTAAATCCTGTTCCTGCCCGTAGAGGGAGCATGTCTATTTTTAAAAACAAATGTTCCCAAAATCGAAGGAGAAAATTGAGTTCTCAGTTCATAATTTAACCAACTTAACAATTTACCACCTAATTAGTTTAAAAGAAATCAAGACGGAGCACTTTGGAAGTAAAATATATTGATCTGAATTAAGCCAGCCTAAGCCCATGTAATTATGAAATGAAAAGGGAATGAAACCAAACAAAAGAACACTTACTTAGTTACCCCAAAAATGATAAAGAAAATTACGGTGCTGACAAAAAGTGGAAGCATGATAGGGCAGAAAACAAAGTGTGTTCAAAGTGTGTAGTTAATAGGAGTTCGGTCATTTCTAATACAAATATAGAGTCCTATCAACAACGTTCAAATAATCATCTCCAAGGGGAAGACGATCCAACAATACATACAGCACAATGATGGGATTAAGTAGGTAAAACACCTTTGGACTGCTATTGGAAGAGTCGGTTTTGGGTGTTCACCATTTAGACCAGAGGTGTCAAACTTGATTTCATTGAGGGCCGCATCAGGGTTATGTTTGACCTTGGTGCAGTGGTGAAATTCATTTTTTTAACTACTGGTTATGTGGGCGTGGCTTGGTGGGAGTGGTGTGGCTCGGTGGGCGTGGCAGGGGAAGGATACTGCAAAATCTCCATTCCCACCCCACTGTGGGGCCAGCCAGAGGTGGCATTTGCCAGTTCTCCGAACTACTCAAATTTTCTGCTACCGGTTCTCCAGAACCTGTCAGAACCTGCTGGATTTCACCCTGCCTTGGGGAGCTGGGATTGGCCTGGCCAGCTCAACATCACTCAGGTCAGGGGCATCTGTGGTGGGCCAAGTTCTCTGCCAGCAAAAATGGGCACCCAAGCTCCATTTCCGACTGCCTGCAACCCTCTGCCAGTGAAAACAGAGCTCAGGAGCTCTGATGGCCCTTGCGAATTCAGTTTTCAGCTGCAATGGCCTCCTGCAACCTCTACCAGCGAAAACAGAGATTGGGAGGGTCGCACGCAGCCCTCCTGAGTTCTCTTTTTGCTGGCAGAAGCACCATGGGCTAGTTCTCTTCTGTTTCCTAGGCGGCCCTGAGGGCCAGATCTTAATACTCTGCGGGCATGTATGGGGTGCGCACGCATGCACAGGGGTGCTCGCATTGAATTTTGGGGTTGCGGATGTAAGCTTTGGGCACTCAAAAAGCTTTGCTGGCTGGAGAATTCTGGGAGCTGAAGTCCTTCAGACTTAAAGTTGCAAAGGTTGGGGACCCCTGGTCTAAAAGATGGTTGGTGCAGCAGTAGAGAAGACACCAGCACTGTTCCGCATTAACCTTTATTGGATTATTTTGCAACTTTAACCTGTGGAAAAGCTTGCCTTCAGAAATCGTGGGTGCTTCATTACCGGAGGCTTTCAAGAAGACACCGGACAGCCACTTGTCAGAAATTGTATCGGGTCTCCTGTTTGATCAGCGGGTTGGACTAGATGATCCAGAAGGCCCCTTTTTCTGTCGTTCTAATTCTCCATTTGGTAGCAACATGGCAAGACAACAATATCAATGAAGGGAAGGGATGTTTTAAGCTGCTTTGAGGCAAAATGTTCCCATTTCAGTCACTGAAAATCCTGACTCTTCTGAAACCTTGTCTTTCCTAATTAGATATAAAATAATTGCCCCTCTTTGGTTTACAGCACATCCATTGTGTAAACTTTGTCAGGAAAGGGTGTCACCTTACTTTATGAAATCTGTGTTATGTCATCCTGAAGACACCCACTCTACCTGGAACTTTTGTTGTTCAGTTGCTAAGTCATGTCTGACTCTTCACAACCTCATAGACAGAGCACACCAGGTCCCTCGTCTTCTCCTGTCTCCTTGAGTGTGCCCAAACTATGCCCACTACATCGATGACAGGATCTAACCATCTCACCCTCCTGCTTTTGCCGTCTGTCTTTCCCAACCATCAGGGCTCTTTCCAACGAGACTGGGACTATTTCTCCTTTTCCTTTGGACACCTTTTTAAAAATGACACAAGCTTAAAACTGTCCCTTTCCTTGAGGCAAGACTGTTTATGACAAAGAGAACTAGAAGCTTGTATTTGTGTATGTATTTGTGTACGTGTACCTGTTTGCGAAAGTTAGAATATTTTGAAGATGCGATGGGACACCCAGAAAAATACGGCATACTTCACTTAATCCTCCAGGGAAAGATTGAAGGCAAACAAACGAGGTCCAGGAGAAGAACATCAGACTATAGCAGAAGAATAATATTTGAGGGGCTGCCACAGAGAGGAGGGGGTCAAGCTATTTTCCAAGGCACCTGAAGCCCAGACAAGGAATAATGGATGGAAACTGAACAAGGAGATATTTAACCTGGAAATAAGGAGGAATTTTCTGACAGAGCAATCAACCAATGGAACAACTTGCTTTCGGAAGTTGTGGGAGCTTCATCACTGGAGGCTTTCAAGAAGAGACTGGATTGCCATTTGTCAGAAATGGTGTAGGGTGTAGGGTCTCCTGCTTGGTGGGATGACCTACAAGGTCCCTTCCAACTCTGTTAATCTGTTAATAATCATGGCTTCAAAACCTAAGGGACTGGTTTGGATAAAACTCAGCAGGACTTTTTCATGCATCTGTTGACAAAAATAAGGATTGCCAACATGATCGCCAACGTCCAATGACGGAGGAGGAGGAGGAGGAGGAGGAGGAGAAGTAGTGCCTGTTTGTATTAGTTGCGTCGATGGAAGACCCCTACCTAATTCAAAGCCTTTCGACTTTTTTGCTAGCATATAAGATTGTGTTGGCTTACTCTCAAGTCTAGCTCCAGAATAAATAAATGTGAAGCCATCCTTATTTCCGTCTGTGCAGATTGTGTGTGTGTGTGTGTGTGTGTGTGTGTTGGCTTCTTCTTCTTCTTTCTTTCTTTTCCTTTCCTTTTAATTCCTTGATGTGGTTTATCCTCCTGGGGGTTAGTCTTTCTATTTGACCTTTCCGCAGAAGGGTTAAGTTAGGAGGTCAGGTTGAGCCTGTCAGAAGAAGGAGAAGGAAGTTGGGGAGGGGGATGGAGTGGAGAAAGTCTGGAGCTTCTGCCTGGAGGTATAACTCAATAGCTTTTTTTGTCTGGGCCTGGAATCTGTACTCGTTTCCTGTGTCCCTGAGGCTTTCTTTGGTCATGCTTGATAGTGAGTCTAAGTGGAAGTTGGACCCTTCATTTCCTCGTTAGCTAGGAATAACAGCAACAAAGTCTCATTGGCAGGCCTGAAGGCCCAGTGCAAAAAATGGCTTCCAGACATTTTAGCCAATCTCTTCAGCGGCTTGACTCAGCTTCCACTCGATGGCTTTCTAGATCAGTGATGGCTAATCTTTTTGTTGTTGGGTGCCAAAAATGCGAGCGTGGGTACATGATAGCGCACCCACGTGCCGGCACCCACAATGCAAGGCGCCCCCTCATGCGCATGCGCACATAACCTCCCCATGCTCTCCCCATGCGCGCTGCACTGCTTGCCTCCAAGCTGTGCTTGATATTTATGGAGCTGGGGGAGGCTGTTTTCGCCTTCCCCAGGCTCCAGGAAAGCTTCTGGAGCCTGGGGATTGCGAAAAACGGGCCCAATGGACCTACTGGAAGTTCAAAACCGGCCTTCCCTGGTCCTCTGGAAGACCAAAAATCAGTTGGCCGGTGCGCACATGCGCACTGGAGCTGACAGCTTCCGTGCCAGCAGATAAGGCTTCGTGTGCCACCTGTGGCATGCATACCATAAGTTCCCCATTATGGTTCTAGATGATATTCAATTAGCTTTCACATTTTATAGACAAGTGAGGGAGCTTCTCTGTAGAAGACAGTACAGTAGCATCGTTACTCAGAGGACGAATGTATTTCACACAGTCCAAGGTCAAGATGCTGATTAACAGGCACATAAGCGCACATGATGCCATCCCTCCCAATTGTTGTCATAAGTTGAGGTCTACCTGTAAAACGTACTTGGTAAACCCAAACCAACTATTTTTGGACATGGTGTGATGTTTGAATATAGATGGTGCTCAATTACATTTTCCGTTGTTTTTTCTCCAATTAAACTTTCATGGACATAATGTTAGGGAGAAAGCAAAAGTAATTATATACACTGAAAGCAGACAGAACGAAGCCAACATAGAATAACAGAGTTGGAAAGGACCTTGGGGGTCGTCTAGTCCAGGGGTCTCCAACCTTTGCAACTTTAAGTCTGAAGGACTTCAGCTCCCAGACTTCTCCAGCCAGCAAAGCAAAGCTGGCTGGAGAAGTCTGGGAGCTGAAGTCCTTCAGACTTAAAGTTGCAAAGGTTGGAGACCCCTGCTCTAGTCCAACCCCCTGCGTAGACAGGAAATCCTTCACTACTTCAGACAAATGGTTATCCAATCCTTAAAAACTTCCAGTGTCATTGACATCTTGTTTAAACTAGTATTTGGACTTTCCAGTTTGGAGAAATGGAAGACTGATTTGCTTCCTCGTCTACCTTTCGTAACTGAGCCATTTCAATTGAGCACGGGTTTTTGGAAAGCGATTCCATACATTTTTGTCTGCGTGTGTTAACACCCAGGCTGTTGGAAAAGGTGCTATATTTCTTCAAACAGTCACTCATTTTGTCTCTCTATTTGGCCATGTTTCTGCATCTATTGTCCAGCGCGCGTTCGGCACTATCTAATAAATACATTTTTGTGAAAGAAATTTCTGGCCGCCCCTTTAAATTTAAGAGTACTTATATCTTAACAGCAGTCAAAACTAGCTTATCTCTTCAAATGGAAGTTAAAGGCGCTGGCTTGTGTATGCCAAGTTCAAATAAAGAATTTCCTCTTTCTCTCTTTTAAAAAAAAGAGAGTTATGAGGTGTTTTGATTCACAAGCTCATAGCAACTTTGAGGTTAAGTGGTTTTGGAGTTCCTTTTTAAAAAGTTTTGTTTAAATTAACTTCAGTATTTAAAAGAATAAGTACCTTATGTTTAAAATAAGTCCAGCATTTACCAGAAGTGCCTTAGAAGTGGCAAAGGACAATAGCAATACTTAGTACTAATGCAATAGTTTTGAGTGCTCATTGCTGGCTTGAATGGAAACATTTTG
Source organism: Rhabdophis nuchalis (assembly GCA_039707465.1). Classification (NCBI taxonomy): domain Eukaryota; kingdom Metazoa; phylum Chordata; class Lepidosauria; order Squamata; family Natricidae; genus Rhabdophis; species Rhabdophis nuchalis. The sequence continues at coordinate 387,344,925 of CM077643.1, forward strand.
ATTTGAAGAGCCTTCCTGCTTAGCTCAGAATTATTATTGCATATTTGGCGGTTATTGCATATTTGGCGGTTAGGTATACCATATCAGAGCTGAGAAACAGTCAGACTATAAGGAAAAGGCAATAGTGGGTACAGTGGCCTAGCGGTTAATCTGCTGGGCTTGTCAAACAGAAGGTTGGCAGTTTGAGACCCAAGCACTGCATGACGGGTTGAGCTCCTATTCTTGCTCCAGATCCTTCCAACCTAGTAGTTTGAAAGCAAACGAATGCTGTATTTTTCGCAGTATAAGACGCACCAAGATTTTGAAGGGGCAAATTTAAAAAAAAGTTTTTGCACTCTGCAGACCTCCCAAAACAGCCTGTTTTTTATATAAAAAAAAGGGGGGGGGGCATGCATAGCCTTTAGGAGGCTTGTTGAGTGCTCCTGGGAGCTGGGGTGGGGGGCAAAAATGAGCAAAAATGGTCCATTTTTTTGCAAAAACAGGCCCATTTTTGTCACACAAAAAAGAGCATGCATAGCCTTTAGGAGGCTTATAGAGTATTCCTGGGGTCTGGTGGGCCAAAAACAAGCAAAAAACCGTCCCATTTTTCACTCATTTTTGCCTTCCCCAGCCCCTAGGAACAGCCTGGAAGCCTCCTAAAGGCTATGCACGGCCGTTTTTGCAAAGTGGGCGGGGTTTCGGGAGGCCAAAAATGGTGTATTCAGTGTATAAAACGCACCCAGATTTTCAGTCTCTTTTTTGAGGGAAAAAGGTGCGTCTTATACTCCGAAAAATATGGTATATATCACTTCAATGGGAAGATAACAATATTCCATGCACCTGGGCATCCAGTCATGCTGGCCACATGACAACAGAAGCATCTTTGGGCAATGTTGGCTCCCTGGCTAGGAAACTGAGTGAGCACCACTCCCTAGAATTGGATACAACTGGACAAGGGGAAATCCTTACCTTTATAAGTAAATGGCAGCCAAGCCATTAGACTTCTTTGGATCTCTTTGCTTGTCAGCTAGTGGCAATTTGGAACCCGGATAAAAAGCCCAATGAAAAAGTGCGATATGAACCAAGCATTTTGAAGCCTGAAGTCTGTATCCATCAGGCCATTTTTTGATAGAGGATGGACATGATTGGAAGTGACAAATAATGGCCATTCTGGATTCTGGAAGATTGGAAGACTAAGCAAAGAAAAGCTTTTGGGATGAGTAGCGAAACAACCTTCCAAGAAAAACAAGAAAGTCCAGTAGCCTCTTGGAAAAAGCACTTTTGGGACACTGTTCTAATTACTACACCACATTGGACCTCAAAGAAAGTTGAACTGAGTCTGTCCTATATAGATAATCCTCAACTGAAAACCACAGCTGAGCCCAAATGTTCTGTTGTTAAGCGAGACAGTTGTTCAATGAGTTTTGTCCCATTTTACCACCTTTCTTGCCACCGTTGTTAAGCGAATCACTGCAGTTGCTAAGTTAATATCAGGGATGTTAAGTGAATCTGGCTTCCCCATTGACTGTGCTTGTCAGAAGGTTGCAAAATGACCTGCAACCATCATAAATATGAACCAGTTGCCAAGCGGCTGAATTTTGATCACGTGACCAAGGGAATGCTGCAACGGTCGTAAGTGTGAAAAACAGTCATAAGTCAATTTCCCCCCCAGTGCCATTGTAATTTCAAATGGTCACTAAACAAACTGTTGTAAGTTGAGGACTACCTGTAATAACCCTAATAGTGCTCTCCCCCTTTTCAAACGAGGATGAGATTTGTTTTTTTTTAAATTGCAGAATTCATGTCTTTTGTTAATCCCTAAAGCATTTTTACACCTACAGTTTATCCCTTTGCAAGACTGTTTATTAATTTTGAGCATTGATTTTTAAAAATCTAAAAACATTCCCAATCTCAAGGAAGGTATATATATTTGTATTTGTATTTATTAGTTTGACAAACATGTGGAAGGTAGGAGATATAAATATGAACATGGACATGAACAAAGGAAACGAATACAAATAAATGAGGACAGTAGGACAGGGATGGAAGGCATGCTGGTACGCTTATGCATGGCCCCTTTATGGACCTCTTAGCATCCACGGTAGACAGTTTAAGGTTGAAGCTGTGAGGGTTTGAGGATGTAACAACGGAGTCAGGTAGAGCATTCCAGGTGTTGACCATTCTTTTGCTGGTCGTATTTTCTGCAATCGAGTTTGGAGTTGGGTGGGGTGTTATGTGGGGTGCTGCAGCTTACTGATTTCCAGTGCTTTTCCCTACCCTGCAAGATCCTTCCTGAAAAGTTGCAGGTTTCCCTTTTTTTGCTTTCTAGCACCTGATATTTGAAATAAAACACTTGCTTTCCTTAGGAATGCTGCGCTCCCTGCGTGCCTCAGATATTGCAAGGAATAATTGTGTTTCCCATTTCCTGCAAGACCTTCCACCCAATCCCTCCTTGGCGAGCATTGCTGCGCTTTGGCCAAATGCCTCGCTATTATATTTCTCTGCAGGGGAGGCCAGAGTTATGCAGCAGTAGAGGGAAGCCTTTCCATTCAATGCCATTCCCGCTCGGTACATTGTGCGGGTGGCAGCCATCCCTTATAATGAGCATTTGGAAAAGGATGGACTCGCTTGGCTGTCTCGGCCGGATTTGGAGGAGCGGGGTGAGGTGGGGGACAACAGTTTGGATGCAAGGCTAACTCTCGCTTGAAGCAGGATGAGTCTCTTACTTCAAGTGGTGGGTCTGGGCTGGACCCCAGCCCATTACAGCATCTGCTGTAGCTCTCCCATCTTGCACTGCCTTGGAGACAAATCTTACTTCCATACTTTCCACTTATTACTACCTGCCTGGCCTGACAACTCTTTACTACTGAGATTTATGCCACAATAGGAACGGAGCCACACAAAGTGTAGACGAGGGTCAGTTTACGCTATATAGCCATGATGAGGAACCTATGGCACATGTGCCACAGGTGGCACGCAGAGCCATATTGGTGGGCACGCAAGCTCAGCTCCGGCCAGCCAGCTGATTTTCGGGCCTTCTGGGCTCACTAGATGTTGGAAAACAGCCTATTTTCAACCTCTGGTGGGCTTCCAGGGGTGGGGTGGAGTGGGGAAGGCTGTTTTTGCCCTCCCCACATTCCCAGAAAACCTCTGGAGCCTGGGGAGAGCAAAAAATGGACCTATCCGGCCCACCGGAAGTCAGCAAACAGATCGTTTCTAGCCTCTGGAGGTCCTCAGGAGTGGGGAGGCCATTTTTGCCCTCCGCAGCCGCTTAGAAAGACTCTGGAGCCTGGGGAGAGTGAAAAACGGGCCTTCCGGTCTGACTGGAAGTTGGCAAATGGGCCGTTTTCGGCCTCCGGGGTGGGTGGGGAAGGCCTTTTTTGCCCTCCCCAGGCTCCTAGAAAGAATCTGGAGCCTGTGTGTGTGTGTGTGTGTGAAAAACGGGATCATCCTGTGCCAAAAGTGAGCGAGGGGGAGTGGCACATAGAATTATGAGTGTGAGCACATGCACGCATGCCCTCCCCCTGCTCCCCCTGCTTTTGGCATGCGATGGAAAGGTTAGCCACAGTGGTGGGTTTCAAATTTTTTAGTACCTGTGTTGTGGGCGTGGCTTGGTAGTCATATGACAGGGTGGGAGTGGCCACCTTTTAAAATGTGGTGAAACTCATTTAACAACGCTCTTGCTTAGCAACCAAAAGTTTGGACTAAATTGTGATGATAAATTCTTTCTTTCTTTCTTTCTTTCTTTCTTTCTTTCTTTCTTTCTTTCTTTCTTTCTTTCTTTCTTTCTTTCTTTCTTTCTTTCTTTCTTTCTTTCTTTCTTTCCTTCCTTCCTTCCTTCCTTCCTTCCTTCCTTCCTTCCTTCCTTTCCTTTCCTTTCCTTTCCTTCCCATTGGGTCACTGGCAGCGGCGGGCTAGATTTACTTCCAGGTACGCCAGTGGAACCCCCTCTCACCGGTTCTCTAAATTTCACCAACCGGCTCTCATGAGTAGGTGCGAGCCTGCAGAAACCCACCACTGGTTAGCCATCATTGCTATATATAGAATAGAATTAGAATTAGAATTAGAATTAGAATAGAATAATAACTTTATTGTCATTTTGAATGTACACTAATCGGCATACATTAAAGCATATACATCGGCATAAATTTCATTGCATACAGCTCTCAAAGGGTCACTACCTCCAATATACACTACATAATATAACAGAATAAATAAATACAGACAAATACAGAATTCTGCATATACCCACATATATTTTATATCACAGAGAAACAACACAGTCTAGTTCAGATGTATATCTGTACATGGTGAGAGAAACAAATCTTGCGAGTTTACTAGACGGATGTTATAGGGAACAAAGCTGTTACAGAGACTGGTAGTCCTGGTAGAAATACTCTGAAACCTCCTCCCAGAGGGGAGCAACAGAAACAGACCGTAAGATGTGTGTGTGTGGGTCTCTACCAATGCTTTGAGCTCTAAGCACATAGTGCTTATAAGCAGCATCCCGAATACCAGGAAGTGAGCTTCCTATGATCTTCTCAGCTGTCCTTACTACTCTCTGTATGGACTTTCTATCTGAGGTGCTGCTGCCACCAAACCAAAGAGTGATGCAGTTTGTTAAAACGCTCTCAATTGTGCCTCTGTAAAAAGTGGCCCGGACAGAAGGAGAAAGATGTACTCTCCTCATCTGATGCAGGAAAGGCAGACGCTGGCTTGCACGCTTCACTAAGGATGACCTGTGGAGAGACCAATTCAGATTGTCTCTATGTCTGAGAAACGACTCATTTGGAGCAAACTGACACAAAGTCTAGTCTTTGCTGCAATTGACATGACATGCCAAGTCAAAAAGCAAACACATTGAACTATGCTTTAGCACAGCGTTTTTCTAAACTTGGCAACTTTAAGAGGTGTGGAATTTAATTCCCAGAATTCCCCAACCAGCTTTAGCATAATGTGAAGTTCCTTCTAGCACTTCCTTTTTTCCTTATTTAGAAATTCTTGATAGGGTGCATCTGGTTATCATAGAAATGCAACTGCAGTGCAAGAAATAGCTAGGGTCAATATTTACAATGGAGATGTTCTTCCTCCTAGTAAGTTATTGGTAGCTAACATTGCTGGCTTACTATTAACAATGCAATGGCCATATCACCTAAAACAGAGAAAAGAGGGGAAAGCAGCTAGTCCTCATTTAGCAAACTGCCTTATTTAATGACTATTCAGACGTAGTAACGACAGTAATGAAAAAGTAACTTTTTGACCAATCCTTACGCTTCCATATTTCTACAAGTACCACCATCTTCACAATCCACTCCTCTTGTGGGTATTTTAGTATTTTTCTCATCTTCGTGAATAAAATAGTCTTGCTGTAGTTATCATATACAAAATCTTTTTTCCTTCAGTTTTATCCAAAAAGTTCTGTTTTCATCTGAATATTGATCTTCAAAACATTGTCATTGTTTGTATTTGAATCTGATTTTCATTTGTTTTTTTTGCAAGTCTACTATGCATAATAAAATGCCTCTTCATATTTTTCACATTTCCAGCATTGATTAGAAGTAATTTTATACTTGTTTGATCGTTTCTCTGGAGTCTTATACTGATGATGCATCATTTTATAAAAGTTCTCTTTTAAGTTGGAACACAATGTGAATTTCTGTCCTTTTTTCTACATTCTCTCCCGTTGGTCCATCTGTATGTTATAACCAAAATTCTTCGCCTATTTTATCATGCACTCTTTAACTTGTTCCTCTTCTGTTTCAAATCTCAATGAAAGTGTATACATTTTAGCAATAACATGTTCATCATTTGTACATAATTCAGTTTCAAACTTCTTTTTCTTCCTTTTGGCCCTCCCCCAAAATCTTGCGTCTCTCTTTTTTTTCAAATGTGGGTTTTGATTATTGGGCAAAATCTAAAATGGTTCTCACGTTGGTGGAACTGGGGCACAAATCCGTCAGAGAAAGCAGACCAGGCTGCTGTACTTAACTCTCTTTGGGGTAAAGGAACAGGTATGAAGATACTTACAGTATACAGATTAAGTCCGTGACTTACGTCCTCAACTGAGCCCAACATTTCTGTTGCAAACAAGACAGTTGTTAAGTGAATTTTGCCCCATTTTATTACTTTTCTTGCCACATTTGTTAAGTGAATCCCTGCAGTTGTTAAGTTAGTCACATGGTTGTTAAGTGAATCTGGCTTCCCTATTGCTAGAAGGTCTCAAAAGGGGATCACATGACCCCAGGACAATGCAACCATCATAAATGTGAACCAGTTGCCAAGCATCCAAATTTTGATCATGTGATCGTGGGGAAGCTGCAATGCTCATAAGTGAGCCAAACAGTCATTAAGTCACTTTGTTCAGTGACATCGAATGGTCGCTAAATGAACCGTTGCAAGTCGAGGACTATCTATAATAGCAATCCTCACGTTGGTGAGCAGTTTGATCAGAGGTGGTATTCTCCCATTTCGGGCCTGTTCGCCCGAACCAGTAACCGTAATTGCAGGTGGCCCCGCCCACCCAACCTGGCTGTATGGCAGGGGTGTCCTCTGCTGACTGGGGAATTCTGGGAGTTGAAGTCCACAAGCCTTAAAGTTCCCAAGTTTGGACACCCCTGCTCTATGGCATCCCATTTAGGCCCTTTTTTCCACCAAAAGCACCTGCGTAGAAACGCTCACACTCGCATTTGCGAACTGGTAGGGAAGGTAAATGAATACCACCCCTGAGTTTGATATATGAAACAAATGATCCCCACCCCTTTTTTTTAATTTTAAAGTTCTTAATGGTTTTGTTGATCATCCCCTTTCCCATTCTGAGTCCATGACCTTTGAGTTTTTATTGAAATTCCAGTCCTCCCTTAGAGAGAAACAAGATATTTCTGCAACCGAACACCAGGGAATAACTCTGGAGGGAATAGAAGACAGACCCAGGCCTTAGCAAAATGCTCCTACCATTTTTTTTTTCTGCTCTCAAATATTGCTCTCGGTTGGGTATTGTACAGGGAGCTTTTATCTTTAGGAAAACAAGAAGATAATTTAATGCAGTAGTTTGTGCTGATAACCTGCTTTTAAGATACCCTGCTATTAAATTTGCAGAGCGAAGGATCCATCTATTCCTAGATTCCTAAATGCCAGGGTCATGATCATTTATTTATATAAAGTACTTTCATCTGCATCTAGATCTGAAAACTCCCTGAATGGCATACTTAAAATCTCTAGGAAATAAGACTTACCAACCTGATGGGGCCTGGATCAGATTTTGAATATAGTTAGTCCTTGACTTACAACTTTGGTGACAGTTCGAAGTTACAACAGCACTAAAAAAAAGTGACCGATGAGCATTTTTCACACTTATGAGCGTTTTTCACATTTATGAGAGTTGCAGTATCCCCATAGTCACGTGATCAGAATTTGGACCCTTGGCCATTGACTCATATTTTTGATGGCTGCAGTGTTCCAGAGTCATACGATCCCCGTCTTGTGACTTTCTTCTGACAAGCGAAGTCAATGGGGAAGCCAGATTCATTTAACAACTGTAGTAGCCAACTTAGCAACTGCAGGGATTCTCTTAACAAACTGGGCAGAGGGCAAGTGCTGTGTCAAAGAAGGCACACTTCCTAAGTCCCATCAGATAATAGTATTTAATGGAGAGGACCTAGAGCTAGGGAGTGGAGTGGCGTGGTGCGGCGTGGCGTGGCGTGGCGTGAAGTGGAGTAGAGTAGAGTAGAGTAGAGTAGAGTAGAGTACAGTACAGTTGTAAGGGATCTTCTAGTCCAAGTGTCTCCAAACTTTGTAACTTTAAGACTTGTGGACTTCAGCTCACAGAATTCCCACTCTTCACAAATCTTAAAATTACTAAGTTTGGGGACCCCTATTCTACTCCAACTCCCTGCTCAAGCAGGAGATTCTAATCTATACCATTCCAGATAAATGACTGTCCAATCTCTTCTTAAAAACCTCCAGTGGTGGAATACCTGTAACACTTCTGAAGGCAAGCAGAAGTTCTGAAGATTTTACATGAACCAGATGAGATATGTCTTTATCTGTAGAAGCCAGACCAAGGATGAGTATATTTGCAATTCAGAGAGCATGCTGCAACAGATTGTGAATACAGGTAGTCCTTGGTTTACAACTAGTCACAACTATTCAAAGTACTGACAGAACTCCCTGGGGGTACTTACCTCCTGGTTCTGAAGTTAGGACACCGCTCCATGGCTACGTGACCTCATTTCAGGCATTTGGCAACTGGCCTGCACTTATGGCTGTTTGCAGCATTCTGGGATCACATGACTGCATTTTACATTGTTTTTGCCAAAAAAACCACCTGAATTTACTTTAGATTTTCAGTCAGACCAACCCAAAACAAACAATTAGTTCACGTAACTAGCATTTTGTTTGCTTACTGACTACTGCAAACAAGGTGATGAAATTAGATCAGTCATAGATCAGTCTTGCTTTACGACTGTCATGAGTGACAACAGAAATGGGCAGGGTCCATTATAGTCATAAGTCAAGAACTACTTATATGTTTAGACAGAAATAATTCAATTTAGCAGATTTAACAGATTAACAGAGTTGGAAGGGACCTTATAGGTCCTCTAGTCCAATTGCCTAGCTCAAGCAGGGGACCCTACACTATTTCTGATAAACGGCAGTCCAATCTCTCATTGAAAGTCTCATGTGGTGAAGCCCCCACAACTTCCAAAGGCAATTTCTGTTCCATTTGGTTGATTGTTTTCACTGTCAGAAAGTTCCTCCTTATAATAGAAGACCGCTAATGAGATTGCTCCCCACCATTCCTTCCACTTTTCCAGAATGTTCTCTGCTTCCGTAATGTAGCCCCTAATTTTGATTCTCTAAGGATGCCAGTAGGGATTATTGGAGGCTTGGAAGTATGCTTGAAATAAACGATCTGGAAACTGGTCCTGTGTTTCATATCCTGTCAGGTTCCCAAAGAAGGTGTTGGCAGGCAACGTAGTAACCTTGGAGATGAGGACTTTTTTTGTGGAGATGCTAAATCATGAGAAAAGCCTTCTCAAGTTGCCCCAAATCCTCCTCACTCTTGTTTTAGATGTTTGGCAAAGAAAACATGAAGAAATTTAGAACTAATTATTTTTTTAAAAAAATTTGCTCTATCTGCTTTTTTAAAATCTGGATTTTATTTTCTGGCTGTGTTGTTTCATTCACTCTTCTCATTTTATTGTTCTGATTTTAAAACTTTTGGGTGGCAATCCAAAAATGGGCTTTTGTAACATTCGGTGTGCTCAGTGAAGTATGTCCATTGTATGATCACTTATCTCTTTTGCAACCGCTGGTTTTAGCTGGATGCACTTGACTGACTTTGCACTCAGAAATTAAGCAGGGCTGGTCTGGTGAGTATGTGGATGTGGAATTGTTAGGAAATTCCAAGGGTATCGTCTAGACTGGGAAGTCAAAAAAGCATTATGAAAGAAGACAGTGGCCAACCATTGGCTCGCTTTTGTTGAGAAATTGCATGGACAAGTCAAGAGGCATCTAATTCAACAGAAGACCTGAAATCAGGAGACTGTGAGTTCTAGTTCTGCCTCGGGCATGAAAACCTACTGTGTGACTTTGGACCAGTCAATGACTCTCAGCCCAAACAGGAGATAGAAGTACTAGGTATGTTCACCACGCTGAATTATTAAAAAAAACAACAATAAAAGGTGGAATATAAATAATAAATAAATGAAAATAAATAAACGATACCTGGAATTTTGAAGTACTTTTTTCCTACAATTTCTATGACAGGCAGGTTGCTTACTTCATTCTAGTTGCTATGTCATGGGTATCAAACTTGATTTCATTGAGGGCTGCATCAGGGTTATGTTCAGTGGTGGGGGTCCATATGGACATGCGCAGCTCATGCGTCTTACCGCCTCCATGATGCTCCAGCTCCTCAGCGGAGCATTGTGCAGGCGCTGTACGCACGATGTGCATGCACGGAAGCCTTAAAAGACTGGTAAGGAGCTCAGGCGGGCAGGCGGGCCCCTCTGGAGCACTGTACCAGAATGGTATCTGGTGCTCCGGGCAGGTTCTGGTATGCCCATACTGGGCTATACCGCCTGCAACCCACCACTGGTTATGTTTGACCTTGGGGGCTGGGGTAGGCATGGTCTGGGTGGGTATGGGTCATCTGTGGTGGCCCAAGCTCTCCGCCAGCGAAAACAGGCTCCTGAGCTCTGTTTTTTACTGGTATGGCCTCCTGCAATCCTTTGCCAGTGAAAATGAAGCTTGGGAGGGCCGCATGCGACTCTCGCAAACTTTGTTTTTGCTGGCATAGCCACTGTGAGACGGTCCTTTGCTGTTTCCAGGGCAGCCTCATGGGCTAGATCTAAGCATCCCGTGGGCTGGCCTTGAGTTTGACACCCCTGTGCTATGTGAAAAATCATGGCAGGTAATTCTTAACCTCTCACTGCTTGCTTAGAGACAGTTCAGAGTTATGACTGACCTCCGCAGGGCTACTTATGACCCAATTCAAATTATTACAATGCATGTCCCCCCACGCAGTCACTTGATCACATTTTTTTTGCACTTGGCCAGCATCCCACGGCCACGTGACCTTGATTTATGGGGTTTTTTTGGTTGGAAACCAGCATTTATTTCCAGTTTTTGGCAAAAAAACACCCATTGTGGACAATGGATTATCTTACTGACTGTGCCACTTGTTTAATGATCACTGCACAAATGGCCCTAAAATTGGGCGCAGTCGTATGATTTGCTTCGGACAGGGAGATTATGACCATCATCCTGGGCTTAATTATGGTTGTAACTTGAGGACACCCTGTATTGTCTTCCTACAATAACACCAAAAGAACAATATTTTTGAATATTTTGCTCAACAGTCAAAAACCTATTTTGACAGTTGTTTTGAAATTTCAGATTTTGTGCAGTCAGCTTCACCAGCCCAGGTTGGGAACCCTCCAGATCTGTGAACTTCAACCCCCAGAATTCCCACAAGTGACCATGCTGTTCATGGGAAATTGGGGAGCCCAAATGTCCATATAGCAATAGCACTCAGACTTATATACTGTTTTACAGGTGTTCTCTAAGTGGTTTACAGAATTAGCATATTGCCCCCAACAATCTGGGTCCTCATTTTACCCACCTTGGAAGGATGGAAGGCTAAGTCAACCTTGAGCCTGGTTTTATTTATTTATTTGTTTATTTGATTTATAGACCGCTCCCTCTCTCCACAGGGACTTGGGGCGGTGCACAGGGCTTAAAAACATATATAAATACAACAATAACAATATTTAAAATTAAATTAAATAATTTATCCTGTGCTAAAATTCTTAAAATTTTAAAACCTTTAAAACCCTTAAAACTATTCCCTACTATCCCTATTAAAACAATCTCAATTTATACTACAGGCTACAATCGGATTCTTTAGGCCAGGCCGGCCTGATGAAAGAAGAAAGTTTTTAACTTTTGGTGGAAGGAGCGGAGGTCTGTGGTTGTTCTAAGTTCGGGGGGTAGGTCATTCCAGAGGGTCGGGCCCACCACAGAGAAGGCCTTCCCCTGGGCGTCGCCCGCTGGCACTGCCTAGTGGACGGCACCCGGAGAAGTCCCTCTCTGTGGGAGCGGATCGGCCGCAGGAATGTATGAGGCAGAATGCGATCCCGCAAGTAACTAGGTCCCATGCATGGAGCGCTTTAAAGATGGTAATCAACACCTTGAACACCTGGTGAGCTTTGAACTGCCAAATTGCATGCAGCCAGCAGTCAGCAGAAGTAGCCTGCAGCACTGCACTCTAACCACTGCAGATTTTTCACTGACCGGACGACTTTTCGGCGGCCAGCCTTCTCCTCTTTGAGAGGTGGTATGCAAAGCATCGAGGCGAGTGAGCAGCGACTGGGCGGGCGGGGTGAGCAACCGGCAACAGGGGGACCAGCTCAGGGGCATGGCCAGCTGGCCATCGCTACTGGTTTGCCAAACTGAGCAAATTTTCCACTACCGGTTCAGGCAAACCAGGGCAAACTGGCTGAATACCACCTCTGGGCTATGAGCACTAGAGAGTTAAAAACACGAATCAGTACATTTTTCTCCACATGGGGAAGCAGTGATATATCTATTGCTATATTCTGGGTTTGTGCCAACTGCATTTTTAACGATGTCTTGCACTAGGCCATCTGTATGTAATGCTGGTGGTAGGACATTTGTAAAGTCTGGAATGTACGATGGTGGTATTTTCTTGTCTTTTGGTGAAAAACTTTGGAATCTCATAAGAACAGTTAATATATTGGTTTACAGAAAGGATAACAAATATTTTTGTTGCTTTTAATGCATATGGATAGGCTAGTTTGTATGTAGGGTGTCTACTTGCATTTTTGTCAAATAAGCTAATACATTGGTATGTGAATGCTGTGCAGATCTGCTCTCTTTCAATCCTTTTCGCTTAGCATGCAGAATGCTATACTACTTGTTACACTTCCCAAATATATGTGTGGAAATAACATATGCAAAAATAAAGAAGCTTTATATATTTAGTACTATTGGGGAAGTCCGTCTCCAGTAGTTAAAGTAAAGAAAAAGCCTGGAAGAAATACAATACAATACAATAGCAGAGTTGGAAGGGACCTTGTAGGTCTTCTAGTCCAACCCCCTGCATGGGCAGGGACCTTATACCATTTCAGACAAATGGCTATCTAACATCTTTTTAAAGACTTCCAGGGTTGGGGCATTCACAACTTCTGGAGGCAAGCTGTTCCAGAGGTTAATTGTTGGGTGGGTAAATATTGGGTGGGTAAGCCTATACTAGGGATGCGGTGGCTCAATGGCTAAGATGCTGAGCTTGACTATCAGAAAGGTCGGCAATTCAGCGGCTCGAATTCCTAGCGCCATGTAACGGAGTGAGCTCCCATTCCTTGTCCCAGCTTCTGCCAACCTAGCAGTTCGAAAGCATGTAAAAATGCAAAATAGAAAAATAGGGTCCACCTTTGGTGGAAAGGTAACAGCGTTCTGTGCGCCTTCGGCATTTATTCATGCTGGCCACATGACCACGGAGATGTCTTCAGACAGCGCTGGCTCTTCGGCTTTGAAACGGAGATGAGCATCGCCCCCTAGAGTTGGGAATGACTAACACATATGTGCGAGGGGAACCTTTACCTATTCCTATACTCCTTCTTTTCAGAATAATTGAAATTACAGGTAGTTCTTGACTTACAACAGTTCATTTAGTAACCGTTCAAAGTTGCAGTGGCACTGAAAAAGTGACTTATGACCATTTTTCACACTTATGACCTTTGCAGCATCCCCACGTCACATGATCAAAATTGACTCATGATGGTTATAGTGTCCCGGGGTCATGTGATCAATGCCAATACTTGTTACACCTCCCAAATACAGACTTGGAAATAATAGCTTCCAAAATGAAGAATCCTAATAAATTTAGTAAGGGACACGATGTCTCAGTGCCTAAGATGCTGAGGTTGTGGATCAGAAAGGTCCGCAGTTTGGCAGTGCGAATCCCTAGTGCCATGTAATGGAGTGAGCTCCCGTTACTTGTCTTCTGCCAACCTAGCAGTTTGAAAGCATGTAAAAATGCAAGTAGAAAAATAGGAACCATCTTTGGTGGGAAGGTAACAGCACATATATGTGAGGGGAACCTTTACCTTAATATATTATTGGGGAAATCCGTATCCAGTAGCTGGAATGTTAGACTACAGAAAAATTGGCTGGGTATTCTATACTCCTTTTTGTTTTCATAATGATTGATATTTTTATTTTATTTATTTATTTTTGAATTTTTATACCGCACCTTCTCCCAGCGGGACTCAGGGTGGTGTACAGGCCTCAATAAAAATCAACTAGTATAAAATCACTAATATAAAACAATTAAAATACAATTAAAAATCTATTAAATAGTACACCTGATTTTGATAAAAGCCCTATCTAAAAACCCTCTCTAAAACCAATTAAAAGCTACGCCAGGCCGGCCGCACGAAATAAATGGGTCTTCAAAGCCCGGCGGAAAAGGCGCAGGTCCGTGATCGTGCGAAGGTCAGGGGGTAGGTCATTCCAGAGGGCAGGAGCAGCCACAGAGAAGGCTCTCCCCCTGGGCATCGCCAGCCGACATTGCCTAGCCGACGGCACCCTGAGGAGGCCCTCTCTGTGGGAGCGGACTGGTCGGTGGGAGGTATTAGGTATCAGGAGGCAGTCTTGCAAATAGCCAGGTCCCATGCCATGGAGCGCTTTATTAATATATTGAGGTATATTGATATTGATATTAATATTAATATTGATATTACCTCCTCATATTTTGTTTTAAAATGGTACGTTAAAATGTTTAAGAAATGTGTCAATATTTTATTAGTGTTTGCTTCCCAATTTTATTTTCAAAAACTATGGAATAGGACCATGATGGCGAACCTATGGCACGCGTGCCACAAGTGGCACGTGGAGCCATTTCTGAGAGTATGTGAGGTGTTGCTCTGTCAGCTCCAGCACGCATGCACACACTGGCCAGCTGATTTTTGGCCTTGATTTTCAGCAGTTTTTTGTCCTCTGGAGGCTTCAGGAAAGCTTCCTGAAGCCTTCAGAGAGTGAAAAACGGACTTACCGGGCCCACCCGTGCATGCATGCACAGGAGGCATGGCATGGGGGGATTAAATTATGGGGGTGGGCACCCAAGTGCGTGCAATGGTGCGCAAGCGCGTGCTTTTGGCACCTGAAGCAAAAAAGGTTCGCCATCATTGGAATAGGAGGTTTATATAAGACTAATCACGCAGTCAAATCTTCCTGCATGCAGAGGACAAGTTAAATAATACAGTTCTCAGGGGCAACAAAATAAAACTCTTTCTCCAAAGAGACATAGCATTCATTTTCACAAGAGGAGGGTTTGGTTTCTTAGCTCATGGCCTTGCTTGCTTTTGTTAACTTTTGATATAGAACAGTCTTTCTCAACCACAGTAACTTCCAGATGTGTGGCTTTTAGCCCCCAGAATTCTCCACAACGGCCAAACCGGCTAGGGAATTCTGGGAGTTGAAGTTACACATCTGGAAGTTCTCCTGGTTGGGAAACACATATGCAGAGGTAGGTCAATATGTTCCTGTCTTACACTGAATCTCAAGGCACTGGGAAATGGGATAGGCCTTGGCAGCAGCAGCCATTTAGTTAGAACTGTAAAGCAGTGTTTCTCAACCTTAGCAACTCAAGGATGCATGGAATTCTGGGAGTTATAGTCCATTTATTTTCAAGTTACTAAGGTTGAGAAGCAGTGCTTGCTGGCTGGGGGATTCTGGAAGCTGAAATCTATGCATCTTAAAGCTGCTAGGATTGAAAATCACTGCTATAAAGGTTACTTTAAAAAGTAAGTATAGTATTGCATAGATTTCATTTGGTCCCATTGTTTTCAAGAAAAATACAATGATATCTTGGTACTCATTCTCAATTGGTTCCAGAAGGTGCGATTGGTACCAAAAACAATGAGTACCAAACAAATTATTCCTGTAAGGAATAATGCAGTGAATCACAAGGCAGCTGACACCGGAAAGTTATAGTGTGCAGGGGTGGGATTCAGGCAGTTCGGACTGGTTCTGGTGAACCAATTGTTATGATTTTGAGCAGTTCAGAGAACCGGTAAAATTGACCACCAGGTAGCCCCACCCCATCCTGCCCTATATATTATTTCCCCTTTGCCATACCATCCAGTTAATTATTGTGCCTCACCTGCTCTGCTCACCAAATGCAGGCATGCCACTCGCTTGCCCTTTGTCTCAGGTCAGGGCCCAGGGACACATCATTCCCTGGCTCCGGCTTTGCCCCAGGACCACTACCCACTCACTGCCCACCTTGGCCAGGTGGGGGGATGTGCCATTCCCCTGCTCCAACCTTGCCCCGGGCCTCCACCCACATGCCGCTGCTCCCCTCTGGCCTCAGACTACTGGACGGTTCTTCTTACCTAAAGCGCTGCATTGGAGATCTTGCAGCCATCCCTTGCCAAGGCTCAGTCACTCGCAGAGACGCTCCATGGGGTCTCCAGGTCAGCAGCTGATTCTCTCCGCAGGTGCTCTTGCTGGGAGAGAGAGCATCTCTTGTGCAATTTAGTAGCTGTGAGCCGCTGCTTTCCTCTAAGTCCCATCAGGAAAGCGCGCAGCACAGAGAACCAAAATTCAACATGGCTGCTTCTTCTCTGTGCTGTGCACTTTCTGGATGGGACTTAGAGGAAAGCGGCAACTCACAGCTGCTAAATTGCATAAGAGCAATTCTCTCCCAGCAGGACCAGCAGCAGAGAGAAGCAGCCATTGCCCCTGAGTGCAGCGATGGAGTGGAGCAGGCCCCGAAAGGCTGCTCAGTTAACCCTTGATGCATGTCAGAAGCCGCGCAGGCGTGGAAGCCATGCGCGTGCACCTGCAGAGAAGTTGTGCATGCGCACATGCACGCACACTCACTTTTTTCGGCGAACTGGTTGTTAAGTGGGTGGAATCCCACCACTGAGTGAGTGTTGAGTACCAAAAGAAACAATGAGTACTGGGACAAATATATTGAATATTAAATTTGATGAGTTTCAGAGCAGTTGAGTACCAAGGGACCAATGTAAATGGATTTTCCCCTTATTCCTGCAATTTTACATTTTTATTTAGTAACCTGTGAGTCTATCAGTATGTTTTCTTGATACTATAATTTCCAACAGTTTAAAAAGAAAAATATTGGCATCCTTTTTTATGTTTTGTTAATGGTTTTTCTCTCTTTAGACATCATTTAAAAAGTATCTTAAGTGTAACTTTTGAGGAAATCTTTCTTGTCCCACCATAAATTTTCCTCATTCACTTTATATAGAGCAGAAGAAACATCCTACCTGCCCCCAGGAGTAAAAGAACTGGGCCTAGTTTTTTTTAGCCTTTAACTATGATAGGACCTTTTCCTACATTTAGCTGTGTTTGGAATTGCAAAATTATTGCTTCCATTCTTCATTTTTGCTTGTTTTTTTAAAGTGATATTTAATAGATTATAAATTAATAATTTTCCTTTACCATTATCTATTCTTGGATGTCTCTGTGAAGCATGGAATAATACATTTTTCAATTTCCTTTCGTATTAAAAAAAAACTTTAATGTCATGACAGTCAGTCCATTTAAATTTAGAATCTAACTATAAGTGCTATATATATTTAAAAAAGATGTTTCCAACTAGAGAAGGTTGAAGTGAACTGGGCATTTTTGTCTTGGATGTTGCAGATTTTTTTTCCTGCAAAAGTCCTCATTCACTGAAATATTTTTTTTAAAAAAAACATCTCTTCCTTTGCCATAAAATTACAGCCCCATGAGGTCAAAGCCATGAGTCATTCCCATAAAGATGAGAAGATGCATCCAAGGGACCGAGAAAGAAGCTTTTAATTATCTTGCTTGTTTTATTGCTAGGAAATCCTTCATCCCAGGATGCAAAATTTTAACTGCATTGGGTAATGTAAACACAGCTAGGGTCTCCCTCCTCAGTGTCAAATCTTTGTAAAGTTTAATCCTCTTTTAGTACATTTTCTACTTCATCTTCCTATCTCGGCGTTTCCTGGCAAAGAAAAGATGGCCAGCTTGTCAGCCTCACGTCTGAGCCAGCAATATTGAAGGCTTCCTGTAATGCCATGCATTTACTAAATGTAGCTCAGGGATGTAGCTCAGGGATGGCCAGCATTACATTTATCTGGATATATGTTTAAGGTGACAAGAGCATAAGAAATTCATCAACGATTTGGATGAGGGGATAAATGGGGAACTCATCAAATTTGCAGACGACACCAAGCTGGCAGGAATAGCCAACACTCCAGAAGATAGGCTTAAGATACAGAAGGATCTAGACAAACTTGAACATTGGGCACTATCTAATAAAATGAAATTCAATTGTGAAAAAAGTAAGGTCCTACATATAGGCAAGAAAAACCAAATGCACAAGTACCGTATAGGTGGTACCTTGCTCAATGGTAGCAACTGTGAGAGGGATCTAGGAATCCTAGTGGACAACCATTTGAATATGAGCCAGCAGTGTGCAGCAGCTGCCAAAAAAGCCAATATAGTTCTAGGCTGCATAAACAGAGGGACAGAATCTAGATCACGTGAAGTGTTAATACCACTGTATAGTGCCTTGGTAAGGCCACACTTGGAATACTGCATACAGTTTTGGTCGCCACGATGTAGAAAAGACGTGGAGACTCTGGAAAGAGTGCAGAGAAGAGCAACCAAGATGATTAGGGAATTGGAGACTAAAACATATGAAGAACGGCTGCAGGAGCTGGGTATGTCTAGTTTGATGAAGAGAAGGACCAGGGGAGACATGATAGCAGTGTTCCGATATCTCAGAGGGTGCCACAAAGAAGAGGGAGTCAAACTATTCTCCAAGGCACCTGGGGGCAGGACAGGAAGCAATGGGTGGAAACTAATCAAGGAGAGAAGCAACTTAGAACTAAGGAGAAATTTCCTGACAGTTAGAACAATTAACCTCTGGAACAGCTTGCCTCCAGAAGTTGTGAATGCCCCAACCCTGGAAGTCTTTAAAAAGATGTTAGATAGCCATTTGTCTGAAATGGTATAAGGTTCCTGCCCACGCAGGGGGTTGGACTAGAAGACCTACAAGGTCCCTTCCAACTCTGCTATTGTATTGTATTGTATTGTATTGTATTGTAAATGTTAGCAGAGAAAGGTTAGCAAACCAACCTCCAGCTGCAGATAACCCTCAATTTCCGTTGCTGGGTAAGGCAGGTGTTAAATGAGTTGAGCCCAATTTTACAACATTGTTGCCACAGTTGTTAAGCAAATCATGGCAGCTTTTTAAGGAAATCATGCAGTCTAAGTGAATTCAGTTTCCTGTGTTGACCTTGCTTGTTAGAAGCCGGCAGATGCTGATTACATGATCCTGGGGATGCTACAACAGTAGTAAATGTGAGGGCTGGTCATGACCCACATTTTTTCAGTGCTATTGTAGCTTTGAATGGTTGCTAAATGAACAGGTATAAGTTGAGATCCCAAAGTTGCTTTTCCTAAAGGCAACTGGACTCTTCTGGTCCCGTCACCCCTGAAAACATTTTACTTCTCATCCAGGTTCGGAATAAGTTTCTTGGATGAGAAGCAAAACATTTTCAAGGAAGGGGGGGAATCAAGAAAGTCTAGTTGCCTTTTGGAAAAGCAACCTTGGCATAACCATGACCTGTATGATTGAGAATCTCCTCTATTGAATATCTGCATGAAGCTGCTGACTGAGGACATCCAAAGTTTTGGGTTCTATCTCTACCCCAGGCTGCTTGAGTAAATACTATTGAGGTTCAGAGCATGGCACCTATGGGGGCTTGGTAGAATATAACCAGCTTCAGTTCAACCCAAGCAAGACTGAATGGCTCTGGGTTTTTGGACCATCTGGTTTCAGGGACCTTTCATCTTTGGTTGCCACTGTCCCAGGCATACGTGATGCTCAATCTGGGAGTCTTCCTGGACTCAGATGGTAGCCATGGCCAGGAGATCCTCAACAGAGCTTAGGGCTTTGTGCCAGTTCGTTCATTCCTGGATCAGAGAGCCCTGTTCATGTGCTTGCAACCTCCAGATAGAACTGCTGCAAGATGCTTCACATCTTTGAAAAATATTCTTTGAAAAATATTCTTAAGTTTGAACTGATGCAAAATGTGGTGACTTGGGCATACTGGTCCCCGTGCATTTCTGTCTTTGTAGTTTAAGATTCAGTCATTTACGGGGCCATTTCTCTCTATCCTATCTAATCTGGCAGGAAGGGCGTGCTCTGGGAAACATCCAATAGGGCAGGGGTGTCAAACTTGATTTCACTGAGGGCCGGATCAGTATTGTGGTTGTCCTCTGGGGGCTGGGGGGAGGGGCGTGGCTGGGGTGGTTGTGGCCAATTGGGCATGGCCAACTTGACGTTGCTCATGTGGAGGCACCTGTGGGGGTCAGGTGGGGTTGGGGAGGGAATCTAGGGGTTTCCGGTGGGTAAGACGGGATCTAAGGCTAGCTGTGGCCCAGCCCAGATGGACACCACCAGGTGGCAGATCAGTGCTTGATTGGCCTGGGCCAGGCCGAAGCCCTGTGTGCTGGTCCTTCGCTGTTTCTCAGGCAGTCTTGCGGGCCAGATCTAGCTACCTTGAGTTTGACATCCTTGCAATAGGGAATATTGGCTGGCAGGGCCCCGAAGTCAGCCTTTTCTGACTTCAATAGCACCCCTGCCTCTTGGACTGTTATCACTACACCTCCCCTCCCCAAGATTATATTGGCCCCATTCCTGTTGGCCACTAGTAAGGACTTGTAAACCTGACTTTGTGCTCAAACCTGGGACCCTGGGCATGCATTCAGTCTTAGTCTGGTAATTTGTACTTGTTGACTTGTCTTTGGAATTTGCAGTGAACTACAGCTAAAACAAGTAATTAAACGTGAATAACAGAATTTGTCTTGTGTTCTATTCCACAGTCATTGGTGCCACTACACGGTCACCCGGACGGTTTCCTGTCAAGTGCAGAATGGCTCGGAGACAGTAATCCAAAGGGTTTATCAGAGCTGCCGGTGGCCGGGACCTTGTGCCAACTTAGTGAGGTAAAGGACTGTGTTTTAGACGTTTTTGTGATCCAAGCCACAGAGAAATAATGGTGGATAAATACTCTACTCTGTTGACAGAAGCCAAAGGTTGACAAGAAAGCTTCAATCCATTTGAAGGATCTGCTGAAATCTGTACAATTGTTTGGAAACTGTATCGTTCTTTGACATCATTTACACTTCCGTTTACAGAGACACCTGTAAACATGCGAATTGAGGTCTACCTGAAAAAGAGAGCAATTATTATCTGGTCAGCTTGAATTGCAGTGGTCCCCAACTTTTCTAGTTTGGCGGTCCAGTAGGGGGTCCTGTGTGAGCTGCAGGCAGGTGCACTGGTCCATTTGCATGAGTGCCTACTGCTTACAGAGCTAGAGCTATGGGTGAGCGTTAGTGCCTGCCACTTGTGCAAATGGAGCTGCCCGTTCTCCTGTGTTCACTCTGCACTTGGGGACCCCTGGTATATGTTATAATGTTGCTAGTTTTTTCTAATTCATTCCTAAAGATATATTATAGTGAAAGTGATTACCTTCTGAAGGTGATCCAGCAGATTAGAAATGGGTGTTGTGTTGGTTCTTAAAAACCACAAAGTTCAGAAGACTTTCATACTCCACTACTCTCAAAATATTTTCTTTCTTTTTTACATATAACATCAGAGCAGATGCTGCAGATGTAAAAGAGTCAGTACATATCTTTCAGAGCCACAGCAAAAGTGTACTTTTGCTCCTCCTTTGTTTGAGCAGAGAAGAGCAACAAAGATGATTAGGGGACTGGAGGCTAAAACACATAAAGAACGGTTGCTGGAACTGGGTATGCCTAGTTTAATGAAATGAAAGACTAGGGGAGACAAGATAGCAGTGTTCCAATATCTCACGGGCTGCCACAAAGAAGAGGGAGTCAAACTATTTTCCAAAGCACCTGAAGCAATGGGTGGAAACTAATCAAGGAGAGAAGCAACCTAGAACTAAGGAGAAATTTCCTGACAGTTAGAACAATTAATCAGTGGAACAACTTGCTTCCAGAAGTTGTGAATGCTCTAACACTAGGAGTTTTAAAGAAGAGATTGGATAATCATTTGTCTGAAGTGGTGTAGGGTTTCCTGCCTAGGCCGGGGGTTGGACTAGAAGACCTCCAAGGTCCCTTCCAACTCTGTTATTCTGTTATCTCATTTGACCGCCCCTTCTTTTAGCAGGCTAGGAACAGAGGCTACCTTGGAACAATCTGTAGGCAATTCCACTGGTTGGCCTGTCAGAAACAATTCCCACTGCATAATGATATTCAGGAATTGATCGTAAGCTCTTCCCACCCCTCCCCACCCCCTATTTTTCTGGTAGACTTCCCAGAGAATGAAGAGTCTCTGTACAACTTCTTGTGTGGTTGCTCCAGTCTTTGGAGAACCTTATAACTGTATTTCAGTAGATGAAGGTAAGAAATAGCAATAGCAGAGTTTCTAGGAATGGTCTTTATAGTTGTAGGGCAGAATAATACAATTTGCCTATCAATAAACAGAGGGATGGGCAGGGGGTTGGACTAGAACAGTGGTGTCCAAACTTTTTTCAAAGAGGGCCAGATTGGATGAAGTGAACATGGTGGAGGGCCGAACATTTTTCCGAACATTCTTTGAACCATTACAATTAAATGCAAATAAATTATTTTATGCCAAGTTAATTGCAAATGACATACTTTTCATTTCATAACATTAAGATCAACTGACAGTTGAGTTTTCACAATGTATTGAAAATAAATTTAAAAAAAACTTACCTACCTCTTTCTCTCTTTCTTCCTCTCTCTCTCCATTTCTCTCGCTCTTTCTCTCTTTCTTTCTCTCTCTCTCTCTCTTTTTCTCTTTCTTTCTGTCTCTCTTTCTTTCTCTCTCTCTCTCTCTTTCTTCCTCTCTCTCTCTCTCCATTTCTCTCTCTCTTTCTTTCTCTCTCTTTTTCTCTTTCTTTCTGTCTCCCTTTCTCTCTCACTCTCTCTCTCTCTTTCTCTCTCTTTCTTCCTCTCTCTCTCTCTCCATTTCTCTCTCTTTCTCTCTTTCTTTCTCTCTCTCTTTCTCTTTCTTTCTGTCTCTCTTTCTTTCTCTCTCTCTCTCTCTCTCTCTTTCGATCTTTCTTTCTTTCCCTGTCTCCCCTCTCCTCCCCTCCCCCACCCCGGGAAGCAGCGGGCGAGGGAGCAGGCGGGGTGAGCACCCAAGGCTACCGTCATCTTAAGCACCACCGAGACTGTCGCCCGGCAGGGGCGTCAGGCAGGGAAGCCGGTCGCGTCTCCATCGCGGCTCCCTCCGGCAGGCACCACGGCTTACGTTCTGAGGCCGCGTGTCCGGCTTCCCTGCCTGACGCCCCTGCCGGGCGACCTTATGCGGCGGGAGCTGCACGTTCTAGGGCTGCGTGGCTGGGAGGGAGGTGGACGCGCGGCCCCAGAACGTGTGCTTGGTGCCTGCCAGAGGGAGCCGCGATGGAGACGCGACCGGCTTCCCTGCCTGACGCCCCTGCCGGGCGACCTTGTGCGAGCACCCACGGCTACCGTCATCTTAAGCACCACCGAGGCTGTCGCCCGGCAGGTCGCCCGGCAGGGGTGTCAGGCAGGGAAGCCGGTCGCGGCTCCATCGCGGCTCCCTCCGGCAGGCACCAAGCGCACGTTCTGGGGCCGCGCGTCCACCTCCCTCCCAGCCACACAGCCCCAGAGACAGAGGGAGGAAGGGAGGGCCACATTTACACAGAGCAGGGAGGGCTGTTGGAGGGCCGTATTAAACCGACCCCCGGGCCGCAAATGGCCCGCGGGCCGGACTTTGGACATGCCTGGACTAGAAGACCTCCAAGGTCCTTTCCAACTCTGTTATTCCGTTCTGTTCTGTTCTGTTCTGTTCCATTCCGTTCCATTCCATTCCATTCCATTCTATTCTATGCAATATTCCTCTCTTCCACATCTTATTCCAAACAAATTCAAGGCAGGGTTATTTTGAGGTTCTTTCACCACATTTGCCTCTTTGTCTGGAAATATTTTTTGAATGCCTCCCTCTCCCTTCAATGGCTTGCTTATCTCTTCTGTGAGAGAAAGTCCACTTGAATTCTGGTTTGCAGTTTACGGTGGTACAACTAATGTGTTAGGCCACATCAAAAGGAAAGAAAGGTGCTGACTTCTGACAAAATGTCAGTCAGTATTCTGATGAGTGGCCTTGCAAGATTCATGGATTGGGACAGTGTACCGAAAAATATCCAGGGCCAGAAAAAGCTGCTGTTCTTTTTGGATAAGTGGAAAAACATCCATACTGACAGCTATATTCCCTCCTGAGTAGAAAGAAAAAAATAGCAAAAAAGGAGATTAGATGTTAATGCAGTTATACGGCTAAAGATTAAATATACACACACACATTGTGCTTTTATTTATTTTTAACTGTTTCCAGAGAGTTAGTTGTTTCATTCTCTTGCAGCAAAAAGAAAGAGACAAATTTACATATATAAAAAAATTGGCTAATGTTTTTTTATTCTATGAAAAATTATAGTACACTATGCCACAAGTTTGTTGCATAATGAATGTACCATATTTTTCGGAATATAAGATGCACCGGAGTATAAGACACACCTTGGTTTTTGGGAGGAAAATAGGGGAAAAAAATCTGCCTACCAGGTACTCAGCTGGCTAGCATCCTTAGTCTGGTCAGCTTCAGCACGTAAGCTGGCTGATTTTGAGCAGGTGCGCACACACTTTTTATCCCCTGATTGGGAATAAAAAAATAGCCGATTGTTGGAGAGAGAAGCAATGAGAAAAGCAGGCAAAGCCGAAGATCGCTTCACTCATTAGCACCTCATTAGGGCTGAATTTTTTTTTTTGAAAAAGCTACTTTCAGCCTCTTTTGGGGAGGGAGGAGTGCGTCTTACACTCTGAAAAATACGGCAATTGTGACATTTTGTGGCCATGTACTGTTGATAATGCAAGCTAGTCTTCTCACCTAGTGATGCAGAGGCCTTTTGGTAATGTATCCTGAGCAGTGGAGCTCAGAAACAGCCCTGCGTGTGACTGTATATCGTTTAGTAGATTTCTAAAAAAAGGTAAAATGCAGGGAAAATCCATTTGAGAGCATCAGCATAAGAAAACCATGGGGATGATGTTAGTCTAACTAGAAATACCCAGGAGGTGTCATTCAGACGTTGAACTTGAAACTAGTACTGTAGTGCTTGACTTAACATCCATTCATTCAGTGACTGTTTGATCACCACGATGTAGAAAAGACATGGAGACTCTGGAAAGAGTGCAGAGAAGAGCAGCCAAGATGATTAGGGGACTGGAGACTAAAACATATGAAGAATGGTTGCAAGAACTAGGTATGTCTAGTTTAATGAAAAGAAGGACTAGGGGAGACATGATAGCAGTGTTCCGATATCTCAGAGGGTGCCACAAAGAAGAGGGAGTCAAACTATTCTCCAAGGCACCTGGGGGCAGGACAGGAAGCAATGGGTGGAAACTAATCAAGGAGAGAAGCAACTTAGAACTAAGGAGAAATTTCCTGACAGTTAGAACAATTAACCAGTGGAACAGAAGTTGCCTCCAGAAGTTGTGAATGCTCCAACCCTGGAAGTCTTTAAGAAGATGTTGGCTAGCCATTTGTCTGAAATGGTATAAGCTTCCTGCCTATGCAGGGGGTTGGACTAGAAGACCTACAAGGTCCCTTCCAACTCTGCTATTGTATTGTATTGATAAATTACTATGGTGCTGATTGAAAGGATGTATAACCAGGGATGGGCTTCAAAAATTTCAACAATGGGTTCTCTGCCCAGTTGCTGGGTGGACGTGGCCATGGTGGGCGTGGCCTAGTTGTCCTCCTGCACCATGGTGGGTGGGTGGGGGGGCGTGTTTTCGCCTTCCCCAGGCTTCAGAGACTTTCCTTCTGGGAGGGTGAAAACTGCCTCTCCCAGGCTCCAGAGGCCAGAAACGGGCCTGTTTTCCCCCCTCCCTGAGCCTCCACATGGGCCCTGTACTTCATTCGCATCCAAAACAGACCGTGTGGCGATTCCTGGAAGGGGAGGGACAGGCTGGGAGGGGCCAGCCAGAGGTGGGATTTGGAGGTTTTCCAAACTGGTCATAACATTAGCTACAGTTTCTCCTGAACCTGGCTGAACCTGTAGCAGCCCACTCCTGTGTATAACCCCTGCCCGAAGTTATGGAAGCTGCAAAGAGATCACCTTTGGGAAGGAGACCTGGCCAATTTCCCTATCAGCCTCCTATGGAAGTCACGTGGTATCATCCTAGAAACTGGCGCCATTTTGGAGTAGCCACAATGAATTGTCACTGGTCCCAAAATGGGGTCCGCCTCCAGGCTGGTGCCATGTGGCTTCCATGTAGGAAAGCCACGTGGTGGATCATCAGCTGCTTCTAGAAAGAGATCTATGGAAAAGGTGAGCAGACCAAGCTGTGACAGGTGGGGAGAAGGGTGTGGGGTGAAGGGAGGCTGGAAGCAGGCCCAAATCCTGGGGGACCCATGTGGCAGGAAGTGAAGCATGGGTTGCCTCAGGGGGGAGGGACAGATATATGCAGTGTGGGCCTGTGCCTGTGGTAAACTTCCCAGGATCTCTCCCACCCAAAGCACCCTATGCTTTGCTTAATGACCGGTGTGGTCATTTAATAACTGCAATGGGGGGAGCAGGAATTTTGGCTATTAAATGAGGTAATCACGATGGCACCTTACTTCATGACTGCCATGACTTACGACCGTAATGGAGCCTGCCCTGTCGTAAGCCGAGAACTACTTGTATTAGTATGCTCCTATGTATTTTCCATCATGCCTAACTCCAAATGCTTATATGCAACTCTCATCATATCCGATTCTCACCAGCCAAGTTGATACTGACTCTTAGTAGCTGTATAGACAGACCTTATCCAGAGAGACTGCTCAGGAAGATGAGCAGTTGATGCTGGAGGAAACATCACAGGTGCTACTAGATAAGAAATCTGGTTTGATGTATTGTCTCAACAGTCCTTTTTTCTTTTCTTTTCTTTTCTTTTCTTTTTTTCATTTCATCTCTAATGGCCCATTTGAGTTATCCAATAAGCCCCTTATGTACTATATTCAGATGTAATTTTTACACATGCTTAAAAAGTATATTTTGAGAAGCTTAAGGAGAATATAGTGTTGCTCTCAAGTCCTTAGGAAATACTGTGTGAGCTGTGCCAGACACATTTGTTATGGTTACCTAGTGTAACACTCACTCTAGCCTTCCCAGTTTGATATCCTCCATATGTGTCAGTCTGAAATTTCCAAATTTCCCAGCTAGCATATGTAGGCCAGACATATTTGGATCCACGTTTTCTTTGGCAACATTTTTCTAGCACAATAGTCAATGTGCAAAATTGCCACAATTTCAAATTGTAGGCGTGGGATTTCATCTCTCTGCTGAGGATGGGGCTCATTGCAAACATAAAACAGAAGCCCTAATTCCTTCAAATAGCAAGGGAAGTAAGAAAGTTCCTGGTACTTAAATTTATACTTAAATTTATACTTAAATGTCAATTAGTCCCTAAGTTTATCATTTGAGTAAAGCTTGAAAACCCTCCTATGTGTAATAGAAACTTTATGTGTGTCAGAGTGGTGGTGGTAGAGTATGAATATGTAAGCTGAGAGCGATATTTGCTTGAGGAATTTGTCAATAGTGAATGAAGCCAGAGTTAACAATGGAAGAACTATTTTGTTTCTAGGATCTTCTTTGTCTGTCTCTCTTTCTCTTTTTTCCACATACATGAATGCACACATACATACATATCAGGTGTGGGTTGCTGCCGGTTTTACTACGGGTTCACAACCCGCGCTGCACGCATGTGCGCTTTTCAATGTAAATTGTTCTTCAGGCATGTGCAGAACAATTTACAGTCAACTGTGAACGTGCAGTCACTAAAAACCAAAATGGTGGCGGCCCCGGCGGCAGTGATGGAACCGGTTTGGGGGCGTGGTAGGCCTGGGTCGCTGCTGGTTCTGTGACCCAGGCCTGAATTCCTCTACTAGTTCAGCCAACCCACCTCTGATACATATGTAATCAGATTTAGAAACCATCAATCTCCCTAACAGAGCAACAAGTCTCCTTTCCTTTCCTCTTTCTTTTTTCCTTTCCTTTTTTCCTTTTTCCCTTTCCTTTTCCTTTTCCTTTCCTTTCAGCAAACTGCATACAAAACCTTACAATAAAAGATAACATCTTGACCAGAGGTACGTTTCTGCTGATTCGCCCCGGATTGGCGAACTGGTAGTGGTGGCGGCGGGAGGCTCCGCCCACCCACTCGGATGCTTCTGTGCATGTGCAAAAGCGTTACATGAGCACGTGCAAACACATGTGCACAAGCACACTAGTAGTAAAATAAATTGAAACCCACCACTGATCTTGACCTGTAGACTCTGTGATTGGAAAAATCCCACAAATGCATAGAATTCCTTTGTTGGTATAATATCTTTATGGAATTAAGAAAAACAAACAAGAGGAGCTGAGACATGGCTTACCTGTACTTAGAACTAGAGTGTGAATCCACAGATCAACTGCTCAAACGCCTCTGCTTTAAATGAGATATTCAGCATTTTTTTAATTATAGCAATTATTTCTAAGTTTTTATATCAAAATGTGTTGTTCATCTCCTTGCTCATTTTTGGTGTCATTGCTGCTCTGCATAACATTTTAACACACTTCAAATAGAACTAGCTTTGAATAGAACACACTTAAAAAAACCTAGTACTTAGACTTCTATAGCGCTTCACAGTGCTTTACGGCAGGGGTCCCCAACCTTTTTTGCACCAGGGACCGGTTTCATTTTCAAGAAAATTCTGCGGACTGGCTGGCATAGAGGAGGAATGGGGGGCGACAGGTGGCGCATGTGCACGCGGGGGGTAGTGGGCTCACTCGGCCCTCTAGGGCCTCCAACGGCGCGAACGGCCACGCCTGCGCTCTCCCGCATCTGGCCTGCGCTTTGCCCAGGGGCTGCCCCCTCCTCCCTCCTACTCCTCTCTGGCCCTGCGGCCCGGTTCCTATCAAGCCACGGACCGGCACCGGTCCGCGGCCCGGGGGTTGGGGACCCCTGCTTTACGGCACTCTACCGGTTTATAGGGTAAGTATATTGCCCCCAACAATCTGGGTCCTATAATGAGACCAATCTAGCTAAAAGAGAGATCAAGTTGAGCTAAGGGTCACAAAATGGTCTCCTTGGTAACCACAAGCCTATCCCTAGCCTATCTCTCTCTCTGTTTGTCTGCTCTGTCTCTCTGTGTGTCTCTCTCTTTGTCTCTGTTTCCCTCCCCCCCCACCGTGTCTTTCTCTTTCTCTGTCTCTCTCTGTCTCTCTGTCTTTGTCAATGTCTCTCAAGTAGACAAATAAAGAAGGTGAATGAATAAAGAACTTTTAAATTAGCAGATTAACAGAGTTGGAAGGGACCTTGTAGGTCATCTAGTCCAACCCCCTGCCCAAGCAGGAGACTCTACACCATTCTTACAGATGGCAGTCCAATCATATATATAATGTAGAGTGCAATTTTTTAGCCACTTACCTGGGAATAATCCCATTGAACTCTATCTGCATAGACGTATATTGGGCTGCTTAAAACTGTACAGGTAGTCCTTGACTTACAACCATTTGTTTAGTGGCCATTCAGAGTTGCAACGGCACTGAAAAACTTACCATATTTTTTAGTGTATAAGACACATTCCCCCCCGAAAGTGGGTGGAAATGTCTGTGCGTCTTATAGAGCAAATGTTGCTGAAGTCTCATCCACCCACCAGCCCCCACCCACCGGCCTCTGCCTCCAGGCAATTTACCTCCTTGCAGCAAACAGCAAATGGCCTGTTCCAGGTGGCTAGGTTAGGCGGTAGTGGCAGGCAGCTGCTTGGAACAGGCTGAAAATGTGGCGCATGGAGGCCGAAAACAGGATGTACGGTGCCTGAAAATGGGGTGTATGGAGGCAGCAATAGGTGGCAGCCATGATGGGCAATCCCCGCAGCCTGGAATAGCTGATAGGCAGTATTCCGGCAGGCAGATCCAACTGCCAATCAGCTGCTCGTGCTAAATCAGGTTGTGCTGAAGCTGATCAGGCTGTTTGCTGTTTGCTGCAAGGAGGCAAATTGCTGAAAGGCAGAGGCAGATATTTTTTTTCCTCCCCAAAAGCTAGGTGTGTCTCATAGTCCAAAGCGTCTTATAGACTGAAAAATATGGGACTTATTTTGTTTTTCATGCAATGGTTGCAGCAACCCCATGATCATGTGATCAGAATTTGGAAGCTTGGCAACTGGCATGTATTTGTGATCACTTTTTGCTACTTTCTGGCAAGCAAAGTCAATGGGGAAGGCAGATTCACTTCACAAAATTGTTATTAACTTAACAACTGCAGTGATTCATTTAATGGCTATGGGGGAGAGGTCATAAAATGGGGCAAAGCTCACTTAGCAACTGTCTTGATAAGCAATGGAAATGTTGGGCTCAATTGTGATCGTAAATCAAGGACTACCTGTATTGGACCTTGCTCCTATGAGCAGCTATTGATGTTGGCAGGTTTGGTCTGAACATTGTGGATGACATGTTGCTTGTGTTAGTTACAGGACCCTCATCCGACCCACGTACAAGATAGCTTACCGAACAGTAACTGCTCTTGAATGGCGATGCTGCCCTGGTTTCACTGGAAGCAACTGTGAGGAAGGTAAGACTCCTGCATACTTGACAGACCCTGCCCATCAAGAGGGTATGTCTATGAGGCTGTGAGTATATCATCCAGACTTCTCTCGTTTGGTGTCCTCTAGTTGTGTTGGATTCTTACAATTCTAGTCAGCATGAATCTCAGCATGAGGACCATGGATGTAGGTCAGTGGTGAGTTCCGGATTCCGTTGCATCCGGTACACTGTGACGGTGCCGGGCGTCCACCACGGGCATGCGCCCTGTGCGTGCATACACACCCACCACCCTGTGACGCTCCAGCGGCTTGGTGGAGGTGGTTGGGCAGGCGCCATACACTGCGTGTGCATGCGCAAATGGCCTGGTTGACTTAAATATAGGTAAGGAACAAGGGTGGGCGGGTGGGCCCTCCAAAGTACCGTTCTGGTATGGTGGCCACTGTTCCCGGCCAGAACCCACC
Organism: Rhabdophis nuchalis; assembly: GCA_039707465.1. Lineage (NCBI taxonomy): Eukaryota > Metazoa > Chordata > Lepidosauria > Squamata > Natricidae > Rhabdophis > Rhabdophis nuchalis. The sequence continues at coordinate 387,375,529 of CM077643.1, forward strand.
ACTGATGTAGGTCCACCTTCTATGGAGCATGGGAGACTGGAATATGCTAGTAGTTAGAAATGGGAGGATTTACTGGTTTACATTAGAAATACTAGACTGTGATCCTATCAAAGTTTCATCTGTGTTTACCCTTAAGCAAGAGTTAAATTTCTCAGGATTTCATAAATGTGTGCCTTTATGGCTTGCAAGCCACAATTATGCGCTATTTAGACAGATAACAGATTTCTTTTCTCCCATGTTGCCTTGTTTTCAGTCTACAACATATTAGGAAATTTTAATACATGTTATTAAAATTGGGCTACCTTTATTTTAATTCCCATGGCAATAGGCAGGAACACTACGTATCTCATGTTCTGTTATTTTGCAATTCGCTTTTATCCATCTGTTGTGGATCAGCCAGCATTTCTACCAGACGTTTAGATAAATCTTCTTCCTTTGTCTGTATTATATTTTGAAACCTCAAGTAGAATGCAGATATTTCCATGTATCTTATGTTCTATACACATTTCCACCATATTAGTCTCTGTTATATTATCAAACATGTTGCAGGATGGCTCCTAGAAACTCACATGTGGTCAATCGGATAGTAGATGCTTGCCACAAAACACCCTGACCAAGCAGCGACCTATAGTAACTACTGAATATATATTTTACATTTCTGTGTTCTATGAATTTACAGGCCTGTTTTCTCAATATGTTTTAAATGTCTGTGAAGTTTTTCAGTTATCCAGATTATTGTGTCAAAAGTGGTTTTTATTTTGAAAAGGCAACTGGACTGATTTTTTTTGAGAAATAAAGCTTTTGCTTCCTATCCTGGAAGTTTCATCAGTTGTACTGGATGCTGTGGGAGATGGAAGGGCAATTATTGAGAATTATTGAGATTAGTTGGTGGGAGAGGGAATGAAATGGAAAGATTATATTTTCTCTGCAACTAATCTTAACTGTCAATAACTATCCTTCGCGACTTCCGGTTCCGGCTCCAGCGGCGATGGGCGAGCCTAGGGCTCGCTCGCCGCTTTGTTTCTTTTCCTGCCCCCCCACGGGGGCGAGACGCCCCGTTTTTGGGGGTCTCCCGTAAAGCCGGCTTGCCTGGGTCGTCTTCCCCCAGCGGCAGCTGGGAAGCGACCCTTGTCTTCGGCTTAGGTGGAGGAGGACATGCTGCGGGCGGTTTCCCCTTCGCCAATGGCGGGCGGCATCGTTCTGAAAATATGAAGAGAGCTGGCCGTCTGAGTCGGAAGGCTTCCCGGGGCTTCGGCTGCGAGGGTGAAAGTGAGTGGTTTTAAACATTTTTTTTTCCTGCTGTCAGCCTGGGCTGAAAGAACTTGGAGGGGGGGTCTGCTTGTTAAACCCCCCCTCGGACTAAAGCGGCACTTAAGAATGGCTCCTCGCTGCGAGGAAGCGGATATCTTTAATCTGGACTGTTTGAAACAAGGGAAAGTGGTCTGCGGTTTGTCTTTGAAACAATGTATCTAGGTCCGGCTGATTTGAAACATTTTTTTTTTACCACTCTCTCCTTCTGGCTCTGAGTCTGGGCGGTGAAAATGGCTTCTCTTTGTCCCTGAATGACTATTTTACTTATGGAAAATTTCCAGCGTCTCTTTGTGATTTGGACTCCCTCTGGTTACTAAAGAAGAATTTTTTTTTGGGATTTGTGATTTCTTTTCTGGAGTGCCTTCGTTATTATACTTATTGACTTGGAAAATTGTTTCTCTCTTGGTTCCTGAACTTTACAACCCTGAACTGAACTTTTGGCTCCTGACTTGCCTCAACAGCCCCACCCAAAAAACGCCATTTTAGTGGCACTGACTTTAACAGCTAACCATGGCACAAGAATCAGCACTGGCAAGCTTAGAACTAAGGATGGCCTCTCTTGAATCTGTTATACAAACTTTGGTACAAGAAATCAAGGCCCAGAGGGCAGAAAATATCAACTTTAAAAAGGAATTATTGGACACACGGAAACAAGTGCTGGAGAACACACAGAAGAATGAAGAACTGGAAGGGGGGCTGGCGGGGGCTAAGGGAGAGATTAAAAATGTTACTAATGAGGTTGTAGAAATAAATGGGCATGTGTCTAGGATTGATATGGAAAGGATGACATATTTTTTGAGATTTCAGAATGTTTCTGAGGAAATTGGTGAATGTCTCCCTGAACTCATGAGCACAATTATAGCAGACTATTTACATAAACCTAAGGATGAGATCAGGGGGGACATTGACCTAGCCTACAGAATAAACTCTGCATATGCCAGGATAAATGAAGTACCCAGAGAGATACATGTTAAATTTGTTAGAAGGTCAACCAGAGAGGAAATCTTGAAAGTGCAAAGAGGAGGTCCGTTAATTTACCAACAAAAGGAGGTTGCTATCCTAAAGCAGATCCCAAGAAAGATTAGAGAAGCAAGAAGGAAATTTTCCTTCTTGTCCAAAAAATTGTTTGACCACGGGATCTGGTTTAGGTGGGTGATGCCCGAAGGGATGCTGGTGTTCTGGGAAGGAGGAAGAGTGAGGATTAAAACAGTTGCTGAGGCGGAAGCCTTTTAAAAAAAACATTCCTCTGTCCTGGGGGAAGATCCAGGGGGGGCAGGGGAGGGCCACGGCCCCGCCCACTGGGGGCCTGGAAGGAGAGATAGAAGATACAATTGCCAAGAGACTTAGATCTAAAAAATAACTTTGCCTTGATTTTTTGAATAATATTGTATAATATAACATGGATTTTTGTAAATGACTGACAGCATAGAACTGAGAACTTAGAAATATGTACTTGCTTTTACTTTGTAGTGTATGGAAAATGTTTTTTATTAATGATCTATTTTGATGTCCCGGTAGGGCCGACGACTTTGACGTGAATGCTCTCAAAATTTCTTTGTATCCCTTACCCTATCCTATTGAAAAACTGTAAAACCAATAAAACTTTTTCAATTAAAAAAAAAAAAAACTATCCTTCCATCTCCCACAGCATCCAATTCAACTAATGAGGCTTCCAGGATAGGAAGCGAAACATCTTGTCTTTTTCCTCAAAAAATCAGTCCAGTTGCCTGTTCAAAATAAAAACCACTTTTGATACGTCCATTATTACAATTATAATTGCATAATTATTAAAATACACAAGGGGAAAGCCCACTGTTTTTCAGTAAAGGTTGCTTTGCTAGGAATTTTAAGGGTGAGGCTTGCAATAAAACCCATTGATTTGCTATTTCTCAATCCCCTTCTCCCTCCTGTTGTTGTTCCGTCCCCCGCCGTCAACCCTCTTCTTGGTTCTTGGTTTTTCCATTGTTCGTTCATTTGTTTATTAGTTTCTAAATGGCTGCAATCATGCCACTTTTGGCAGGGTATGAAAATAATGACAAAATGTCTAATCATAAAAATAGTACAGTACAAAAATTAAAAACAGCAACTTAGAGCAATATAAACACACATGGTGTGTTCCCTCATTACATCAAATTTAAAAAAAGACTTTCAGAAGAGGTTTTGTTTTATCTTGTTTCCAGAAAGGCAATAATGTCAAGGCTTGTCTAGTTTCTTCAGTGAAGCTGTTCCATAATGTAAGACCATTATATTACAATAGCTGCCCAGAGTCAGTGATTGAGATGGACAGCCATAGAAATTGAATAAATAAATAAATACAAATGCATTATTGTACTGAGAAACAGCTTCTCCTGCCCTCGGCCCACCACCCATTTCATAGACACGGAGAAACATGACAATTTTTTTCTGAGCTGTCTTTAGGTTGATGGAATCTAGTGGAAAAAAGTAGTCTTGAAGGTGCCTCAGCATCAAACCATATAAGACTTTATAAATTAAATTTGATACGTTAAATTGCATCTAAAAACCTATTGACAACCAGTGAAACACAGAGGGATGTGTTCATGTGTCCAGAACCCAGAGGTGGTATTCAGCCTGTTCTCTCCATGCGAATCGGTAGCAGCAGCTGCGGGAGGCTCCGCCCACCCACCCCAACGTCATACACTAACCTTTGCGAAATGGTAGGGAAGGTAAGTGAATCCAACCGCTGCCAGAACCCTTTAATATATGAGCTGTTCTGTTTCGGATGAAATGCAATTTGTGAGTAGTAGAGTCTAGATATGCAATATCAGTTACTGTTGCAAAGTCCTCTTGCTCCAAGTAAGCCCACAGTTGATGAATCAATTAAAGCTAGACAAGGGCCCTCCTAGCTAGATTTTCACCCACCCATCTGGCAATTGCTTTTAGTTCAGAAGAACCCCAAACTCATGCAACTGCTCCCTCAAGGACAATGGTACCTATTTGAAGGATAATACTGAAGTTGACAGAGAACCTTACTGAATAAACTCACCTTACTTACCCTCCTGTCAACAAGGCAATAGTGGGTTCCTACCAGTTCGGGCAACCGGTAGTGGTTTGGTGGCTGGAACTGGCAGCGACCCAGATCTGCCATGCCCTTGAACCGGTTCCCCAGTTGGCACTGTCGGCACAGCTATCTTATTTTTCAGTTCTGCACCTGTGCAGAACTGGCAGTGACCCAGGCCTGCCACACCCCCAAACTGGTTTCCCAGTCGGTGCTGATGCACAGCCATCTTGTTTTTCAGTTCTGCGCATGTGCAGAACAATTTTAATTGCACTGCACATGCACGTGCAGCGCGCACACGTGTGAACTGGCAGTAGTGCCATTCGGAACCCACCCCTGCAACAAGGGCAAGGTCTAAGACAACTCAGTGTGGCCAACTTGCTGTGGCACAACTCACTCTGACCAACATACCATGGCCAATGCACCACAGTACAACTTGCTGCAGGACAAGAGTTGTACCACTGTGAAAGAAACAGTGGAATAGCATCATTAAAGAAAGGATGCAAAAAGAGGGACAAAATGAAACACGAATGACACAAATTAAAATTATTTTTAAAATAATTTAAAATACTTAAATTGAATTATTCAGTTCTCCCACAGTGAGTTGGCTGTGGCAATTTGGCCTCACCAAGTTGTCCCATTCTGACAAGGGCATGCCTCTAGTTCCTTCCCTCTTTTTGCTTCTGTCAAGTCCCATGCAGCACATCAAAACATAATGAGATTTTGGTAAAGTATATTAGGTGACTACATAATACTGGAAACTATAAGAAGAATTTCTCATCTTCTTTTATAGTGATTTAATTGAAGTACTATAGAGACTTTTTGAGTACAGTAATTTAAATGTTCCTTCCAAAGTATCTTAGCATCTAGACTAGCTTGCCGTTTATGAGATAAGCTGCCTGGGGATTTTCATTCTCTCTCTTGAATGTTTATGTCTGCTCTCCCTTCCATTCTTTCCCCAGCCTCTCCACAATCTTTCCCAGCTTGCCCACAAGGCATAGATGAAAAAGAATGTCATCTCTGTTGTTCTCTCCCATGTATGGCACCACTACCAACACTATTCCCTGCTTGACCTAACAGGCTCCCTATAGCAGGGGTCTCCAACCTTGGCAACTTTAAGACTTGTGGACTTCAACTTCTAGAATTGGTTGGAGACCCCTGCCCTATAGGACATCACATTAAATGGATTCTCAAAGTTCTGTATTATGAAGCGGTTCCAGTGATTTCATGGGGGGGAAAATACTCCATAGAATAGCAGATGAATTCTAAATTTGGTGGGAGATTCTCATAAAGGAAATACTGAAAACACAATTGCAAACACCTAGAGGCACCCAGAAAAGGGTGGATTTTATCATACTATATTTATTCTTTGATTCTTTTTACTTGTTTTCTTGTTTTAAATAAGGTTTTATATTCTGTAAGCCACCATGGGCAAATAGGCGGCAATATAAATTAAATAAATAAGCAAGCAAGTAAATAAATGAATAAATATATATATAAGTAAATAAATAAATAAGTAAAACAATTCCACAGATGATAAAAAAGAATAACAGAAAAAGCCAATATGGCTTTACAAAGTATTAGTGGCGATTTGAAAGCCAAAAGATACATAATGATTTGTCTGAAGTAGTGTAGGATTTCCTCCCTAGGTAGGAGGTTGAACTAGAAGACCTCCAAGGTCCCTTCCAATTCTTCTATTCTATTCTATTCTATTCTATTCTATTCTATTCTATTCTATTCTATTCTATTCTATTCTAAAGATGGTAGAAAGAGGGATAGATCATTTAATATAAGAGATTATAGGGATGCTGAGAAAGAAATGGAAGGGAAAGCAGGTCTAATCAAAAGTTAAAAGGTGAAGCCATTGGCAGTTTACCTTACAAATGGCAACTCAGCCCAGATGCCAGAAAATTCAAACTCTCTTTAGAGCCGGACATTTCAGACTCTAAAACTAGCATAATTAATTCACTCTGTTTTTCACATTTGGTAACTTCAAGCTGTGTGGACATCAAACTCCCAGAATTCCCCAGCCAACCTAAAGGAGGGTTGGAAATCCCTCTTGTGGTTTCAAGACTCTGTGTTTATCTCAAGACTACCATTGAAGATACTTTATTAAAACTGATGTAGCTCTGGCTTTCTTGAACTTGCCCAGGTGCATGGGAATTGACCCTAAGCATGCTGCATGCTTACGGGTGGATGTAAACTGTAGAAATGGCATAAGGAATGTGAGAATGGGCGAAATTTGACAAAGGATGCTTAAAAACAATAAAAAGGCTTTTATAGAGATTTTTAATATTAGAGTTGCTTAACCCATTATAAGTGTGAAAGCTTTTGAGGTTGACAGTTGTTTCAAGTTTAAAATGGGCTGTTACATCCTGACAACCTTCCTAGAAATGTTCTGAGTTTGAAATGGCTCCGATAAATATTTTGAGTTCGGAATAACCAATCCTGATCTTGAAACAGCTGTTTTGAATTCAAGAAGTTTGCACTCAACTATCTAAAATAAAAAGAGAAAAGAATCAATAAATCAACAACTCAGTGAAGGCATAAAAGTGTTAACAGAGAACAAAGAAAAGCCAGAGCTCTAGTTTTGATTCTGTTCTCTCCAATATAAGAGGCTATGTGTTTCACTAGGTAATTTTGAAGAGCGAGATTAAAGAGCAGAAGAATTTTGGGACTACCTGAAATATGATTGGGGAATATCTAAATATCCAGAGGAATTGAAATGAAGGAACCAGCTCCTGGTCTACCTTTTTGTTTTCATTCATTCATTCAGTTTGTATCTCATTGCATTACCCTGGTTCAGGGGTGGGTTGCTGTGGAATTCAGGCCTGGGTCACAGAATCAGCAGTGACCCAGACCTGCCACATCCCTGAACTGGTTCCCTTGCTGCTGCTGGGCTGCCGCCATTTTGTTTTTTAGTGACTGTTCACTGTAAATTCTGCGCATGCGTGAAGAACAATTTACATTGAACAGCACACACGCGCAGCTCGCACATTGCGCACGCGTTGTGAACTAGTAGTAAAACTAGTAGCAACCCATCTCTGCCCTGTTTCCCTGAAAATAAGACCTCCTTGGATAATAAGCCAAATCCAGATTTTGAGTGGAAGGGCTAAAATAAGCCCTCCCCAAAAATATTTAAACACATGTGTAGCTGGTCTCTGCCATTTCCTGGAGTGGAAGGGGGGAACATGCCCCACGCACCCCACAGGCCCCAGCCATCCACGTGGAATGTCCACATGGAGGCCACTCTGGCAAACCATAGCTACCGCACCCCTTCTCTTAGTAGCAGCCACAAAAAAAATGGCAGGCCCACCAATGCTAAGGTTGGCAAGAGTGTGCCAGAAACAGAGACAGAACTTCCGTCCCTCTGTGGATCAGCTGATCTGCCGAGGTTAAGGGGCCTCCTGCACTCCAAAATAATAAGACCTCCCTGAAAATAAGACACGGTAGCTTTGAGAAATTATTGAGAACTGATGAAGGGTCAGGCAACTGGAGGAATATTGTCTCTTCCTTTCAGAAAGGAGGAGATAAGGGGTGGGGAAAGAAAAAGAAAATCATTGGAACTAGATCAGCCAGCTTCCATCAGTCCGAGGTAGGTAAAATGAGGACCCTTAGTGTTGGGGGCAATATGCCGACCCTGTCAACCGCTTAGGGAGGGCTGTAAAGCACTGTGAAGTGGTATATAAGTCTAAGTGCTGTTGCCATTTAGATGAGGATTTTACTTCAATATATACTTTTATAGATATCTTTATACTGAATTGTGTATTTTTAAAAAAAATTCCTGTATATTTGTAGTCAAAGTGCTTCACAGAATTTGGAGAAAGACCACCATGATGCTCATATAAGATGTGAAACACATCTTTCTTTACTTTTTCAAGACTTATTATTGTCAATCAAACAGAGGTGGTATTCAGCAGGTTCTGACCAGTTCTGGGGAACCGGTAGAGGAAATTTTAAGTAGTTCAGAGAACCGATAAATACCATCTCTGACTGGCCCCGCCCCCATCTAATCTCTGCCTCCCGAGTCCCAGTTGATTGGGAGGAAATGGGGATTTTGCAGTAACCTTCCCCTGCCATGCCCACCAAGCCATGCTACGCCCACCAAGCCATGCCCACAGAACCAGTAGTAAACAAATTTGAATCCCACCACTGCAATCAACCAATGGAAGAGCTTGCCTTTGGAATTTGTGGGAGCTTCATCACAGGAGGATTTCAAGAAGAGATTGGACTGTCACTTGTCAAAAATGGTGTAGGGTCTCCTGCTTGGGTGGGGGTTGGACTAGATGACCTACAAAGTCCCTTCCAACTCTGATAATCTGTTAATCTGTTATTGGGTGAACTCTAATAATAAAGAACTCAAAATAAGAATTGGGAATTCAGCTACATAAGTTTATAGCCGATCCCATTCAAGTAAATTGTAATAGAACGTGGGAATAACTTTGGGGAAAGAGATGTTGATTAGGAACTGATCAGATAAAAGAGGCAGGAGCCCCCAGTGGCTTAACAGTCAGAAAAAGAAACTTAGAAATGACCCTCCCTAATGGATCAAGCAGTTAAAAGTGGTAACAGGAAGTTTTGTCCTTTCAAATTTGCAAAATTCTGTCAATGTATCTTACGTTGAAGTAAAATTACCTCATCTAATTGTGTTTCCTGTCTGGTTTAACCAGGAAGCCTGTGATAAGCAGGAAGAGATAAACTGCCCAAACTCACTTAGGTGAGATGGGTGGTGTAGACATACGATAGACAACCAGTACGTGCATTAAAGTAGGATATTACAGAATTAATGGACATTTGCTCCTCTTTGTTTAGGGCCCAGTTTTGGTGCAATTCAGCTAAGAACAAAAGCAAAAGAAGGATCGGCTAGAAGATAGTTTAGAAGAAAAAGTAAGAATGACTCCTAGAATGGGATTTCAGAAAATAGCTGTGTGAAATTGCTCCATGTCAACACAGACATGACCTATTCCATAGGAAGGAGAACATCTCATGAATATAGAGGAACTCTTTCCCTAAAGAGGAAAAAGTGATGATTTAAAGCTCACATATGACATAGAGTTGAGTGAACTGCCAGAAAGATTTCTTCACAGGCTGGAGTTCTTTTCTTTCTTTCTTTCTTTCTTTCTTTCTTTCTTTCTTTCTTTCTTTCTTTCTTTCTTTCTTTCTTTCTTTCTTTCTTTCTTTCTTTCTTTTTTTTTCTTTTTTTTGTCAGCTGCCTGGTTAAGAATTAAAATTCCTGAGATAATTATAATCTAAACAATCTGTAGCCTTTAGCATTAAGGAGGTGCCCACCAGCTGGTGATGGTTAAGTGGTTACTTTTCTCAAAACCTGAACCTATTAACAAAGGGTCAAGACTTTCGGTTTTACTCTAAAATGAGATTCAACAATGTTCAACTCTACAAAGCGGAAAAAAAAAAGTCGCTGGAATGGGGAGAAACAGATTTTTTTTCCCAACAACAAAAAATAGGATTAAAAAAAGGAATGCCAGAGAATCCAGTCCATGGGAACAAAATCCATATGAAGTAGACAAATAAATACACCCAGGCAATAGATGTGGGGGTCTGGTTATTTGCCTATCTTTCATCATTTTTGCCCGACTGATGAGATTCAGTTGGGTGAATGTTGTGCCAAGTGTGGATTACAAACTTGTACCTGCAATCATCTGCAGGAAATTACCTGTGAAGTTTGTGTTGGAGGGGGAGACAGCTATGTGCAATTAAACTAATTTTAGATAACAGATGGATAGATTCTTTTTCATCTTTCCAGGTTTCTGACACATCCTACGCACACAAATTACAGATTGGCTCTAGTTTGTCTCTTGGCCTTACCTCCTGAAAAGTTTTAGGCCATGGTGGCAGAAAAAAAAAACATTAGCATAGCAGCTACAAGACTGATTTGCAAATAAAATAGACTGATGCATATTTTTCGTTTTGCATTAGGTAACTTCACGCAAGCGAACCAGAGGGAGTATTTAGCTGGTTTGGACCGGTTCATCCGAACCGGTAGTGGAAATTGTGGTTGGGCCCGCCATCCTACTTAGGCATGTTTTTGAGGCCAGGTGTATGCGTGGAAGGCACATGTGAGATCAAAGCGCAAGCACAGAAGGCCAAGCGTATGCGTGGACACACACACTCACATTTGCAAACCGGTAGGGAAAGTAAGTGAATGCCACACCTGAAGCGAATCCTTCTCAGTCCCTCAAGCGTGCAAATCTAACTCTAATTTAAGGTTAATTTTCTCTGCATGGTTATGGCCAGATAGACAAATACCATCCATATATGAAGCAGAAGCTTTATAAATGGAAGGGGCTTTGAAGAAAGAAGAGATGTTGTTTGTTTTGCTAGAGACAAGATAGCTTCTTGTCTCTAGTGAAATTTTATTTTGAGTGCATTTGGAACTTAAAAGGATATATACTTTAAACATTCAATTGATTTAATTTTTCATTCACTTATGTTTGCTTTTGGTTCCCTTTATTTTTCTTTTATTTTTGACATCAATTTTAACAGAAAACTAAGCCAGAACTTTGGAACTTTTTAACTTTGATGTTTTTCACTCATAGTATGCAAATGATTTTAACATAATACCTTCCAGCATAATAAAAGGAAAGGGCCAATCTTTCTCAATATGCTGCCTTCCAGCTATCCTCGATGATGTCTCCCAGTAAGAGCATTCGTACACACATTGCCAGGGAAGGCTGCCATAGGCATGAAGAAAGATACACAAAATATAAAATTTATCTGGTTTCCTCCCCTCAAAACCTTGAAAGTAGTGGTTTTTTTCTTATGCTCAGCGAAGCTCTTGATATAGTAGAAAGACCTTGGGATCAAAAGAAGAGAGAGGTTTACTGATTTTGTTTCGTGTCAAAAATGCAGGAACTAGAAAGGGGGAAAATATTAATTACATTAAAAAACATTAAAAGCTTTAATAAAAGCATAGTTTATATAGTTCTAGCCAAGTGCTGGGCTACATTGATGGCAAGGATATTTGCAACCAGCAAATGTATGTATGTTGGTCCCAGGGGGCACTGTAAAAGATGGATAGTTGTTTGAATCTGTGACATTTACTGCAGTGGTGGGAGCCTACCGGTTTAACAACCGGTTCAGTGATAACACGTGTGCGCAGTCTTGAGAAAAAATACCTTCCACATTACCGCTGGGGAGGAAATAGCTGAGGTGTGGCAATCCACTCTGCCGCGCGACTCAGCTGAGAAGATATAGGTGAGTTAAATGCAGGGGTGGGCGGGCGGACAGGACCACTTCATCGTTGGAGTGAAACAGTTCGCTCCCAGCTGATGGTCGGAGCTAGCGGTTTGCCCAAACCAGTCTGAACCTGTAGAATCCCACCCCGGTTTACTGCCACATTCGCACTAAATGTCCTGTGAGAGAAGCCCTCGTTTTTCCATATGGTCTTTAGTTCTAGCCAAGTCAGTGTTCAGTCTAATTAAACTTCTTCAAACCATCCATTCCTCTTCCAAACCTCCAGGCAACTCCTTAAGTAGTTCTATCCAATTATGAAGATTTTTTTAAACTTGAAGTTTCCATCTTTTTAATTTGTTCTTTTTGAGGTGTAAGAACAATCTCCTTGAGGCAATCTAAAGAGCTCCTTCTTAATTTAAATCTTTTTGTGGGGAAGACTTGGCCAACTAATGGGTGTGCTGAAACATGTAACTCAGGGATGTCAAACTCGTGTCCTCACAGTGGTGTCACGTGACGTATTGGGCCTTTCCCCCCCTTTGTTAAACCAGGCGGGGGTGGTGACACATCCGGCCCACGGGTTTGACACCCCTGATGTAACTCCTTTTCACATTCCATGTCTTGTACTTCTCCTAACGCATGTAAGAACTTTACTTACAGGATAAGGATACAAAACTGGTTAAATTCCTAAGAAAAATTCTCCATGTTTTTCTTTGTTATGCTCTTTATTTTGAGATGATCTATCCTTGGGTTTTTTTTAAAAAAAAAGTTATTTATTTCTTTAAGAAAATTTATACCGTCGCACAACTCACTCTCAGTGACTCTGGGCTTACAAAAGCCTTTTCTTTACCAGGTTGTCAAATAAATGATTGTTTTGTTTGAAAGCTGTGCAGTCATAGATCCTGAAACCTCATCCCTGTGGATGGTAGCTATCCTAATTGTTTTCTCCTGCATCATCAGAGCCTTACAAAAAAGAGTTCAGAAGCCATCAAGCAGGAAAAGGGCATCCAGCTCAGACCAGGCTTCTTACTGATGAAGTGTTCTCTGTACCATGCAGTGGTGTTGTATGGCCACATTTGTTATTTTATGAAAACATTAATGGTTGAAGGTTTTTTTTTAAAAGGACAGAGGGGAGAGAAAGGAACTAGGAAGGAAAAAAAATAGTTGGAGGCCACACATTTGAAATCTTAAGTAGAGATGCAAAGTTTTAAGTATATCAGTATGATATCTTGGATCGAATTCAAAGTGCTGGTTTTGACCTTTAAAGCCCTTCATGGTATGGGGTCGGGTTATCTGAGGAACCACCTCTGCCCGATTACATCTGTTTGTTTCAAAAGAATCCACTGGTTCTTGCCCCTTGGGAAATTACATTTGGCGAGTCCAAGGAGGCGAGGTGTCAACTCGCAAAGCATCCCGGGCCTGCTCTTGAGTTGCCATAGGCCAGAGGGATGGAGAATTGCACTGCAGCCACAAACAGAAGCACATTGCATGCATACCTTTCTCAAGGCTGTCTTCCAGGTTACCTGCAGCAGCCTGACGGATGTGATCTAATGTGATTTAATGACACACCTTGGGGGGAGGGGAGAACAGGATTATAATTGGGTCATAAATTACATAAGGTCTGAGTTGGCTTCAATTGGGTACATGCTGACATGTTGCTCCTAATAAATAACTGGATTTCTTTTGAAGCTTGGCTTGAGACTCATGGTTTAACTAAGGCATCCATCGGAACCCTGACATGAGCCATCTCTGCCATGGTATTTGCCTTGGATGGAACAATCTCTTTCTTGAAGTGGGAACTGTTCCACCCTTTCTTATTTTCGAGAAGTCCCTCAAGACCTGGCTTTGTCATCAACCCTAAGGGTCTCGGGACTGATCAGGTCTTGAGGTGGCTCCATCGCTGCTCAAATCTCTTGTTAGTGTGTGTTTAATATAATGGGAGTTGACATGTTTATACTTCTTCTTTTTTGCTATGTGTTGCCTGCTCTTACTTCTTGTGAGATGAGTGGCCATATAAATTTGGTAAGTAAAGAAGTAAATAAAGCTATGAAGCAGTGGAACAGCCTCCTTGTTGGATTTACAGTAACTCTATCAATATTTTTAAACAACGACTAAGGTGCAGGAGAGCCGTGCGTGAACCCTCCCCCCCCAATTTGGCCAGCAGGGTGCTGCAGGAGGCATCCGTCCCATTTCTGCACCTCCCCTCTCCCCCCGGCCCACGGAGAACTACAATGCTGATCTGGCCCACAAAGAAATCCAGTTTGACACCCCTGGATTAGACGATCTCCAAGATCCTTCCAGTTCTGATTCTATGATATTCAGCATTTCTGACCAGAAATCTTATAAATAATCTGTGAAAAATAGTTTGTTCATGAGAGCTAAACACTGAAGGCCAAATTTGAATAAATCTATCTTTACTTAGCGAACTATTTGCTATTGTATAGATTTCAGCCGTACTAATTACCAATCTTCTTAATTACTACTGATCCAAGGAGAATTGCTGTTTCTAATAATTATTATAATAACACTGGCAGCTAGCAGCAGCAAGTAAAAGTTTGAGTGGGCAATGTGTAATGGGGCAATTCATCCTGGCCACCTAGCCCCAGTCAATCCGCTCCAATAGTCTCCCTCCAGCCAACTCACTGTGGGATATCTCGCTGTGCACAATTCATTTGTCTCTGTCTTGAGTTATCCTGCGTTGAATTGCCCCACAGTGAGTTATCCTGCTGCCCAGCTGATTTTTGGGTCCCTGCTGCGCATGCACAGAGGTGGGGCACATGCTGAAAATATGCATCCATGTGGGTGGCGCAGCCTGATTTTGCTCCCAGGAGGCTACAGGGAAGCCTACTAGGCCCAAAATGGGATGCAGGGGGCATGCATGAGCAGGGGGTGGGGGCCATATGCGCAGGGGATCAGGACGCACGTGGTGGTGGGGGTTTGGCCGCACATTGCATTATGGGTGTGGGCGCATGCATGCGCAGTTGCGCCTCCTCTCATGTGCTTTTGGCACGTGACAACAAAAAGGTTTGCCATCACTGTCCTGGGCCCTGGGTAACGAGTAGGCAATGGGTGAGGTGAGTGTAACGTGCAGTTCTTATGTAGCCTGTCAAGTGCCTTCTTAAATTGGCCGCGGACAGACTAGAAAATTTTGGACTTTCTTCAGTTAGATTACTAATCTAACCAATTTCTTTAAGTGGAAGGAGACTATTATTTATCTTTCACTTCTGATAGCAAAAATATCTGGAGAGTTTCTTTGCTACTTAAAGGAATTATTTGATTCCTAGATTCAATATTTCTAGCATCCTTCAATTTTGGGACCTGGATCATGGAAGATGCTACAAATTAATCTGTGTGATGAAACGTGTGAGGCCCACTAGCCTTGGGGACTCATCAGTATTTATTTGTTTATTCCTTTTGCTTGTATCTAGTTAGGTTGGTAAGATAATGAAGAACTTAGCAGGAATTGTTTTTTTGGCTTTGAAGGCCTTTATTCAAACAATTCTGCTGTATAATAAGCTTGACTTTATTTCTCTCTCTCTTTCTCTCTCTCTCTCTCTCTCTCTCTCGCTCTGTTTGGAGCAAAAGGAGTTTTTAGCTAGAACAGGAAATGAGCCTATGCAGCCACCCAGACTGCTAAATCCTGATATAAAGACCATATGGAAGGGGGCAGCCCAGAGGTGATGTGCACTAATTATTGCAACATGCATCAACTTGATTGATTTGAATCCAAGATAATGCTGACACCTCAACCTAGTCTGTTTCCCTTCTCCCATGTGCTTAGAAGTTCAAAGACGAGGATCTTCTCTGGGGAGGCTAAAATGTCCCCCATCAACTTGGAATCTTGGCACCAATTTGATGCAGCCAGCTAATGACAACTGTTTTACGTTTGCTCATATTAATGTCAACCCTGCCTTCTGTCCTTTTTAGATACAGATTTTTTAAATGCTTTAAAGGAATAGCAGCAATTCACCAAGGGCGACAATTGCTCTACCTGGTTATTCTGGGAAGCGTAGTTTGCAGGCTGTGACGTTGTGGTAGTTCAGGATATATATGGGGTCAAATGTACTTCCCTTAGCATATTTTTTTCTAGAATGAAGCATCTTGCTTTTATGCAGGTATGCTTAAAGTTACAGCCATACTACTTGCTACTTAACGCAATGCAAAAAACAGAGAGAGAACTGATTTGAACAATTCTAAGAATGTTCCTGCTGCCACTATTTGCATCCTCATAGAAATTAGTCTTCATAGCTATTCTTCATTTGACCATAGCAAGTTCTCTAACAATTGTATGAAAGTGTTTAGGGACATCTGGTCAAACTGTATTTTTCATTGACTACCTAAACCAGGGGTGTCAAACTCAAGGCCCGCAGGCTGGATCTGGCCCGTGGGGTGCTTAGATCGGGCCCAGGGGATTGCCTTGGAAAGAGTGAAGGACTGGCCCATGTTGCCTCTGCCAGTGAAAACAGAGCTCAGGAACCCGCATGCTGCCCTCTCAAGCTCCGTTTTCAGCTGCAACGGCCTCCTGCAACCCTCTGCCAGCCAAAATGGAGCTCAGGAGGGCGTGCAGTCCTCCCGAGCTCCGTTTTTACTGGCAGAGCACTCAGGTCACCACAGGTGTCCCCAACATGTGATATTGAGCTGGCCACGCCCACCCTGGTCAGACCCACCCAGCCCCCCCCCCCGATATAAAACGCAACCGTGATGTGGCCCTCAATGAAATCGAGTTTGACACCTCTGACCTAAGCAAACAAAACGTGCACAACTTCAGTGCGGTTGAAAGTTAAGCTTCTGCCTGCAAAGTTGAATGCATATTTATATGCAGTTAATTACAGATTCAAATTAAACATGAATATAGCATAATTTTGGATGCCCTTCACTTTCTTTGATACACTTTTTTGGGTACCCAATTTTTCTTGCCTAGAATTATTGTCAAGTTTCTTTGCACACACTACATTTTTGAGATGCATTATGGAGATTTCCCATTATGCTCAATTCTGGGTACTATAAATGCCATTCCAAAAACTTTACCTTTCTCCTCTCTAATTAAAAATTTCAGACATTTCAGACATATTTATATTTAGCAGAATGCATTCGGCCTTCTATCTGCAGAATGTTTCCTCTGCCATTTGCTAGTATAACATAATCTCAAAGCATAATAGAAAACCCCCTGTTCTTAATGCTTAAGTGCAAGGAAAAGTGAAAAAAATCCAAAAGGAAGCCTATAAGGCAGTGATGGCTAACCTTTTTTAGCTCACGTGCCAAAAGCGGGGGGAGCGCAGGGGGGACGTGCGCGGGTGTGCCAAACCCATAATGCTATGTGCATGGCCCTCTGCTTTTGGAATGCTTTTTTCGCCCTCCCCAGGCTCCAGAGGCTTTCTAGGAACCTGGGGAGGGCGAAAGCAGCCGTCCCCCCTCCCACCTCCAGAGGCTTCAGGAGCCTCCCTAAAGCCTCCAGAGGGCAAAAAACGGCCTCAAAAGAAGACCTAAATCAACTGGCCCACGCACGCATGTGCACTGGAGCTGACAGGGCACATCTCACGTGATGTAAGAAAGGGTTCCGCGTGCCACCTGTGGCATCCGTGCCATGGGTTCGCCATCACAGCTATAAGGGGTTCATTAAAAATATACTTTGATCAGAATTTATAATCCTGTGTAAACCACTGTAGCTTTTACAGCTAATTTGTGTGAATATATCTTAGTTCCTTCTAAGAATCCAAGAAACCAGAAATGTTGAAAATATCTATTTTTGAATATATCAAATAGTATACATATTTGAAATTGGGTGGAATTTTAGTGTCACTTTCGGAATTTTTGTCCTGCTTGTGATTATTTATGCATTTATTTACTGCACTTTATGCTGCTCATTCATATATATATATGGAATGTATGTATCTCAGTTTCAAGAACTTTAGGCAGTATACAAGCACAAGGTAACATAGCCAATAAAATAATACAATAAATCCAAAAGATAATCATATATAATTATAGCAATGCTTGTATGTCTTGCCAGTAAATATACAACAGCAAATTCCAAAGATCTTTCAGAACAGCTAAATTTATACACTCCCAGAATGCTATTGGGGGAGGGGGTGACTTAAGCCTTTGGGGGTGAGTCATTCCAGGAAAGGCCCGGGGGGGTGGGGGGGGCTGCCACACAGGATGCCTGTTTTTAGGCCCCCTCCTTTTGTACCTCTCATAGCAAGTGTTCTCTAGCTGAGAATCTTGGTATACCCAGTTCTCTCTTTTGGGCAATATTGTAGAGCAGGGAGATAAAAACTGCCTGGAATATCAGGATGCATCAGTCCCTGGATGCATTCAATTTTGTAACTTATATTTTGCAGAACTCAGCTATATCGTCTGTTCTGGCACAGCATGTTAACTATCAGTGGATTAAACTGACCTCGCTTAGTTGATATTTTGATTTAGGTATTTCCTCCATTATCTTTGTAAAAAGAAACTATTTTTTAAAACATCATTTATTTTGGAATCGTCAGTGGTGGGATTCAAACTTTTTTACTACCGGTTCTGTGGGCGTGGCTTGGTGGGTGTGGCATGGCTTGGTGGGCATGGCAGGGGAAGGATACTGTAAAATTTCCATCCCTACCCTACTCCATGGGAAGGATACTGTAAAATCTCCATTCCCTCCTGATCAGCTGGGATTTGGGAGGCAGAGAATAGATGGGGGCGGGGCCAGTCAGAGGTGGTATTTCCTGGTTCTCCGAACTATTCAAAATTTCCGCTATTGGTTCTCCAGAACTGGTCAGAACCTGCTGAATGCCACCTCTGGGAATCTTATTGCATGGACTTTTGCCTATCTCTCCATTTTGGTCAACATTTGATTGTGTTCCTTGCCTACTAGATATTCCCAGTTTTCTTACCGTGCAAAATTTCATTTAGCATTTTCCACATTTTCAATGTGGAAAGAAAAGCTTTCGTAGGTCTGGGTGTCCAAATCGTAGCTCCTTTGCTTTTTCAGCTTCATTACTTTGCCTGCGCTGCAAATTACAATAGCTATCAGGCTCTCAAAAGAGGATTTTACAAGAAAGAGAAAAGAGATCTGGAATTCATTTCCAAGTGTTTGACACAAAGTTGGAGCATTTGGCACGACAGATGTTTGATTCAGCTAGCATGGGCAGTGGTCTTGAATGCTCTGGCTTGTAGTTCTATAAATATTTAAAGGCCGTATCCTCTTCAGCCTTGGCTTACAAAAGTGGCCATGATACCTTGCCATTCTCAGGAGCAATATTTCAACTTTGGATTCAATTAAATGTACATCGTGCTTTGTTCATTTTATCAAGAGGCTTCACAAATGTCAATTATACTTTATGACCATTCCCAGCACAGCACATGTAATGAAACTTCCTCCCATTTATTATCCACAATCTAAGGTTTATTTATTGATTTATTATATATATGAAGAACAGTGTGCACACACTCCTGGCAGAGATCATTGTTGGAAAGTCGGCTACACATAATTCTCATGGTGACATTTAATGGGTAACTTCATAGGAACAAGCTTACTTAGTGGGGGTGCCCAACCTTGGAATGCCCTCCTGTAGTGAGATAGCCTTAGACCTTATTTTATTATCTTTTCAGCATCAGGGAAAGGCATTTTTATTCTTCCATGACTTCTAACTCTAATGCTTTAATATTCATGCAGCAATGGAGTTTTTAGATTTTTCTTTCTGCTGTTTATCATTTTAATTTTATGTATTTTTATACTTATGTTTATATGCTTTTATATACATTTTGAGAGCCAATATCATGTAGTAGTTAAGGTGCTGGACTAGGAATGGGTCGAACTTCAGCCATGGAAGCCAGCTAGATGATTTTGAGCCAATTAACTCTACTCTGGGAAGTAAAAATAATCTATCTACCCTAGTGGTGAAATTCATTTTTTTTTACTACCGGTTGTGTGGGCATGGCTTGGTAGGCAAGGCAGAGGAAGGATACTGCAAAATCCCCATTCTCTCCCCACTCCTGAGGGAAGGATACTGCAAAATCTCCATTCCCTATTTACCAGCTCCCAAAATTTCCACTATCAGTTCTCTGTCAGAACCTGTTGAATTTAACCCTGAATTTTACCCCTATTTCCTTGAAAATAAGACCTCCACAGATAATAAGCCCAATTGGGCTTTTGAACGCATGAACTAAAATAAGCCCACCCCCCGAAAATAAGCCCTCCTGAAAATATTGCAACACAGCAGCAGCCATGAGGTGACCACGCTCACTGCCACCTGCACCTCAAAAATAACAATACCTCCCTGAAAATAAGACCAAACACGGGTACTAACTTGCCCTGGACGAATATGGTAGCTTACTCTTCAAAACCATTAATGAAGAATATAGCGTTATGATCAGAGTCTTTATAAACCACGATAAGAAAGCTATATTATGAAGTACAAAGTGCACATTTTTCAAATAAAGAGTGCAGAATGCTAGAAAATTACAGTGGAAGAAAAAAATGGAAAACCAAGTAAGGGTAATATATTTGAGGCTCTTGAAAGAGAATATGTAGCTGGCAGAAATCTTGGATAATGTATTAGGTTAAAAGTCCCATTTTTAACTCTATTACCTAGGTTTTTCTCTTTCTCCTACCCTGAATTAAGGAATTACAGAGTCATAAAATATAGAACATATATTCATTTAACTCTGATATTCATAGAAATGAATCTGTGTGTGTGTGTGTGTGTGTGTGTGTGTGTGTGTGTTATATGTAGGGAAGAAGCAGGACTGAAGATCAATTAAGTATTTTTATGGAATTTGCCACAAATTCTAACCATTTCAAACAGTCACTAAACAAATGGTTGTAAATTGAGGACTACTTGTATCTTCATCGCACAATCCTTGTTTCCAACTTTCCCTCTTACAGAATACAGGTTGACCTCAGATTACAACCATTTATTCAGCTGCTTTTCAAAGTTACAACAGTGTTGAATGAAAGAGACTTATGACCAATGCATAAAGTTGCGACTATTAACAAGATCCCTGTGGTCATGTGATTGCAATTTTAGCCCTTGACATCCAACTCACAATTACTATAGTTGCAGCATCCTGCAGTGATATCAATGCCATTTGCTATCGTTTGTTCTGTCTTTGCCTAAGCAACTGGGAAACTGGCATAAGATGGATCTTGCTGCTTTTTTGCTTGCCTCTCGGTACTCTGTAATACCTGCCTGCAGCACCTGCCCACCCACCCACTTCATAGCACCTATCGCACTTGCTCATCTGCTCAAATATGCCTCTGTTTGCCTGAGCTCTATAACACTCATTCACAGCACTCACCCCATTTCCTGGTGGGTTGCTTGCCTGGGAATCCCACTTCTTCCCACATTGTTATGTTGAGGTCCTTATTTAACGACCTACATATTCCTGGGGCTTTGACAACAATTAGGATCTGGATGGGAAGTAACGGACTTAGGCTCAACCCGACCAAGACCGAGTGGCTGTGGTTTCCGGCTGCCCGATTCAACCAGCTCTCTCCAACGCTGGCCATAGGGGGCGAACATCTTGCCCCTGTGGATGGGGCGCGCAACTTGGGTGTCCTCCTGGATACCCGGCTGTCCATGGAAGATCAAGTGACAGCCGTGGCCAGGAGGGCGTTTTACCAGGTTCGCCTGGTACGCCAGTTGCGCCCCCTATTGGATCGGGACGCCCTTCGCACAGTCACTCATGCTCTCGTGACATCCCGACTGGATTATTGCAACTCTCTCTACATGGGGCTCCCCTTGAGGTGTACCCGGAGGCTTCAGTTGGTCCAGAATGCAGCCGCGCGAGCAATTATGGGCACCTCTAGGTTTGCCCATGTAACACCGCTGTTGCGCGAGCTGCACTGGCTACCTGTCGTCTTCCGGGTGCGCTTCAAGGTGTTAGTCACCATCTTCAAAGCGCTCCATGGCTCGGGACCTAGCTATCTGCGGGATCGGATCCTGCCCCATACATCCTCACGGCCGATTCGCTCCCACAGAGAGGGACTTCTCCGGGTGCCGTCCACTAGACTTTGTCAGCGGGCGACGCCCAGGGGAAGGGCCTTCTCTGTGGCGGGCCCAGCCCTCTGGAATGACCTTCCCCCCGATATCAGGACAACCACGGACCTCCGCTCCTTCCGCTTAAAATTAAAGACGCACTTTTTTCGTCTGGCCGGCCTTGGGTAGTCTCTTTTTAGGTCAGGGTTTTTTAGGGGTAATTTTTAGTCTAGTTATGGGTTTTAGCGCAGGATTTATTTAATTTATTTTTAACTTTGTATTTTGTATTTGTTTGTGGTCTATTTGTATTTTTAATTGCCTGTGCCCCGCCTCGAGTCCCCTTGGGGAGAGAGAGCGGGATAGAAATTAAATTATTATTATTATTATTATTATTATTATGTTGCTAAGCAATTCAGTCACATGATATCAAGGTTTACAACCACATCCCACATTTATTTATTTATTTATTTTTCTTTTCACATTTATAACCCGCTCCCATCTCACCACAAAGGGACTCAGGGCGGCGAACAAAGAATTACATCAATAAACATAAATACAGAGATATTAGGTGCCTGTGTTGTGACCATTTTAAAATCCCCATTTACAACTGGCGGTGCTGGGGTTACGCAAGGCCGGCTAGTTGGAAGAGGTGAGTCTTAAGACATTTGCGGAAGAGGCGGAGGTCAGGAATGGTACGGATTTCAGGGGGCAGGTTGTTCCAAAGGGCTGGTCCTGCCACAGAGAAGGCTCTCCCCCTGGGTGCCGCCAGTCGACATTGCCCGACCGACGGCACCCTGAGGAGGCCCTCTCTGTGGGAGCGTGTCGGTCCCAGGGATGTATGGGGCAGGAGGCGGTCTTGCATATAGCTAGGTCCCGAGCCATGGAGCGCTTTGAAGATGGTCGTTAGGACCTTGAAGCGTACCCGAAAGACCACAGGAAGCCAGTGGAGCTCGCGCAGGACAGGTGTTATATGGGAGTGTTTGGGCGCTCCCGTAATTATCCGCGCGGCCGCATTCTGGACTAACTGTAGTCTTCGGGTGCATCTCAAGGGAAGCCCCATGTAGAGAGCATTGCAATAGTCAAGTCGAGATGTGACGAGTGCTTGGGTGACTGTGCGTAAAGCTCCCCGGTCCAGTAAGGGACGCAGTTGGCGCATCAGGCGTACCTGATGGAACGCCCCCCTGGCCACGGCCGCCACATGGTCCTCCATGGTCAGCCGGGAGTCCAGGAGGACACCCAAATTGCGCGCCCTCTCCACGGGGGCTGGTGTTTCACCCCCAATGGCCAGAGTTGGAATAATCTGGCTGAAACGGGGTGCCGGAAGCCACAGCCACTCAGTCTTGGACGGGTTGAGCCTGAGTTTGTTACTACCCATCCAGATCCGTACGGCCTCTAAACACCGGGACATAACCTCGACGGCATCATTGGGGTGGTCTGGGGTGGATATGTACAGCTGGGTATCATCAGCGTACAGATGATATCTCACCCCGAAACCACGGATGATCTCACCCAGTGGCTTCATATATATGTTAAACAATAGGGGCGAGAGGACCGACCCCTGAGGGACCCCACATAAGAGGGGTCTCGAAGTCGACCTCTGCCCCCCTGTCAACACATATTGTGACCGACCAGAGAGGTAGGACGTGAACCACCGCAAAACGGTGCCTCTCAGCCCCAACCCCCCTAGTCGGCGTAATAGGATACCATGGTCGATGGTATCAAAAGCCACTGCGAGGTCTAATAGGACTAGGATAGAGGAAAATCCTCTATCCCGTGCCTTCCAGAGATCATCGACCAATGCGACCAATGCCGTCTCGGTGCTGTGCCCGGGTCGGAAGCCGGACTGGCGCGAATCTAGATAGTCAACTTCATCCAAGTGTCGCGGAAACTGTTGGGCCACCACACTCTCAACAACCTTCACTAGAAAGTGGAGGTTGGAGACGGGACGATAGTTTTCTAATAATGCTGGATCCAGGGACGGCTTCTTGAGGAGGGGCCTCACCACCGCCTCTTTCAAGACGGTAGGTAAGGACCCCTCACTCAAAGATACGTTGACAATGCCCTGAAGCCAGCCTCGTGTCGTCTCCCAGGATTCCAGTATAAGCCAGGAGGGACACGGGTCTAGTAAACATGTGGTGGCCCTGAGTCTCTTTGACAACTTGTCCATATCTTTGGTAGTAACAAAATCAAACTCTTCCCACAATGGTGTCACAAGAGCTGCTTCGGCACTCTTGACTGGGCTACTGACGATGGAGGGTAACTCGCTCCGAATCCGACTGATTTTCTCCTGCAGATAAATCCCAAATTCCTCTGCTCGACCCTGCAAAGAGGCTTCCCGCGGCCTCTGTTGGAGGAGGGAGCGGGTCACCCTAAACAGGGCGGCAGGGCGGTTATCTGCGGATGCAATAAGTGTGGCACAATACTCACATTTGGCCAGCCTTATTGCCACTAAGTAGGTCCTAATGTGGTCTCTTACTAGTGTTCGGTCGGCTTCAGAGCGAGATGATCTCCATCTGCTCTCTAGGCGTCTCCTGTGACGTTTCATCCCCCTGAGCTCCTCGGTAAACCAAGGGGCCCAGGTGGCTCGTCGCCGCAAGAGAGGCCGCAAGGGCGCGACTCGGTCCAAGGCCCCCGCGGCCGCACTTAACCATGCAGTCACTAGGTCCTCAGCCGAGTCGCGGAGCAAGTCCACAGGAATTGGCCCAAGCTCCTTCTGGAACATTAACGGGTCCATCAGGAGTCTGGGGCGGAACCATATAGGGATGTTTGGTTCCGCCTCCCCACAGTGAGGTGTAGCGGTCAGAAAGTCGAGCCGAAGGAGAGCGTGATCTGTCCATGACAGGGGTGTGATGACTAAATCCCCTATTCCCAGATCACTACTCCACTGACCCAAGACGAAGATGAGATCCAAGGTGTGTCCACCCTCATGAGTAGGGCCTAGAACTACCTGAGTCAGGTCCAAGGCTGTCATGGAAACCATGAACTCCCGAGCCACACCAGAGGTTTCACCTGCTGATGGCAGGTTAAAGTCCCCCATGACTACAAGTCTGGGGGTCGCAACCGCCACCCCAGCTATAACCTCGAGCAGCATGGGCAGGGCTGTTGTTGCATAGCGAGGAGCCAGGTATACAACTAACACGCCCAACTGCTTTCCCTTCACAAGGAGGGATTCGCACCCGGTCGTCTGAGGGACTGTGGTCTCCTTTGGCTCAAGACCTTCCCTAACCATGATCGCCACTCCCCCACCCCTCCCTAAGGCCCTGGGCTGATGGAAGGCTCGGTATCCTGGTGGGCACATTTCTACGAGGGGATGTCCTCCCTCGTGGCCCAACATTGCCTGCACAGGTACAGTACAGGTGGTACCTTGCTCAATAGCAGTAACTGTGAAAGGGATCTTGGAGTCCTAGTGGACAACCATTTAAATATGAGCCAGCAGTGTGCAGCAGCTGCCAAAAAAGCCAATACAATTCTAGGTTGCATAAACAGAGGGATAGAATCAAGATCACATGAAGTGTTAATACCACTTTATAATGCCTTGGTAAGGCCACACTTGGAATACGGCATTCAGTTTTGGTCGTCACAATGTAGAAAAGATGTGGAGACTCTAGAAAGAGTGCAGAGAAGAGCAACAAAGATGATTAGGGGACTGGAGACTAAAACATATGAAGAACAGTTGCAGGAACTGGGTATGTTTAGTTTAATGAAAAGAAGGACCAGGGGAGACATGATAGCAGTGTTCCAATATCTCAGGGGTTGCCACAAAGAAGAGGGAGTCAGACTATTCTCCAAAGCACCTGAGGGCAGAACAAGAAGCAATGGCTGGAAACTAATCAAGGAGACAAGCAACTTAGAACTGAGGAGAAATTTCCTGACAGTTAGAACAATTAATCAGTGGAACCGCTTGCCTCCAGAAGTTGTGAATGCCCCAACACTGGAAGTCTTTAAGAAGATGTTGGATAGCCATTTGTCTGCCTTTGTAACTTGAGGACTGCTTGTAAGGATGGGGACTGAAACTAAGGGATGGAGAGTATTTGTATGTGGGCATGCTCTTCTCTTCCTCATGATTATTGTTGATGTGAATTTATATGACCATCTATTTGAAATTACTTTAGCCTTTTGGAATTTGCAGTATCTTAAGTTGTACCTTTTTGATAAGTATTTTGGAACAAGGCCTGAAACACTTAAGCTTTTAATGAGAAACTCAGCCTGGTGATCTGGAGTCGTTTCGTCTCTCTCTTTCTCTCTCCCTTTTGTAGTCTGTCTAGCTGTCTGTCTGTCTTGTTTTCAGCTGTTGTACAAATGAAGGGATGTGATGGCTCAATGGCTAAGATGCTGAGCCTGTCGGTCAGAAAGGTCGGCGGTTCGTATCCCTAGTGCTGCGTAACGGAGTGAGCTTGTTACTTGTCCCAGCTTCTGCTAACCTAGAAAAATAGGAACCACCTTTGGTGGGAAGGTAACAGAATTCCATGTCCATGTCTTTGTCGGCCACATGACCATAGAGACCATAGAGCACTGACTCTTTGGCTTTGAAACCGAGAGGAGCACTACCCCCTAGAGACAGGAATGACTAGCACATAAATGCGAGGGGAACCTTTACCTTATGTATAAAGTGGAAATTAGGGAGGGGGGAACCCATGTGCTTCCCCAAGTCCTTGGAGAAAAAGTCAAATCAAAATGTCCTGGATGAGATCTGAATTTCTTAACTATGCTAGTGAGAATTAAAAACAGAATTATTTTTAATTGTAACATAGTCAAGAGATGTCATCCAGACAATTAGGTTTAGGTTTTAGGTTTTATTAGTTTTTTATACCGCCCTACTCCCGAAGGACTCAAGGTGCTGCACAGCCAAAGTAAAAGAGATATATAAAAGTTAAAAAAAGTTTTTAAAAAACATATTAAACAATTTGGCCTCAAAATTAAAAAACCAAACAAACCCCGATTAAAATTAATAAAAATTCGTAATTTAAAATTAATTTTTATGCCAGCCCGGCTTGTTAGAAAAAAAAGGTTTTGAGAGCACGGCGGAAGGTGCGTAAGTCAGGGATAGTTCTTAATTCCGGGGGCAATTCGTTCCAGAGGACAGGTGCTCCCACAGAGAAGGCTCTCCTCCTGGGTGTCGCCAGTCGACATTGTTTAGCTGATGGCACCATGAGGAGACCCTCTCTATGGGAGCGTACTGGCCGGTGGGAGGCTCTCGGTGGCAGAAGGCGATCTCGTAAGTAATTAAAAATAGAATTCTTTTAAATTGTCTGGAATGAAACTATGTACAGAAAAGTATATAACAGATGGAAGAAAACATATTGACAACTATTCTAAATGCTGCATTGCTTGCTTTTCTCCATTTGTTTTATTTCTTTGTTCCAGTATGGGTAAAGAAGATTCTGCCAGGTGAGAAATCCAGCTTTGGAAACTCGGATGTTAAAATGGTCTAATTTTATTGACATTGTATTGTTCTAAGTTGCATCCCAGGCTTTCCCTCCAAGTTTCCATACCTGAGGTAATAAACCTGCAGTCCTTGGCCTAATTTTATCAGCCTTGTTGGGGTGGGGGTGGGGAGTTAAGATTTATAACAAAATAAATTTGACTCTTTTCCAGCAAACTGTAGGGCGGAAAGAAAAAAAAGTATTGGTAAAACAAAAGTGGTGAATGGATGGGGATGACAAAGAGACAGAGAAAAAATGGAAAAAAAGAATAAAAAAGGTTATTTATTCCTCTGTATATAAGAGATGACCACTTTGATGCCCCAGGGCCACATATGGACTTAGAAAGCCTTATGTGTGGCCCCCTGTACAGGCATACCTCATTTTATTGCATTGTAATTTTAGTACAATGACAATAAAGATTATTATTATTATTATACTTTATTGTGCTTTGCAGTGTGCATGTGTGCGTGCGTGTGTGTTTTAAAAGACCCTCCACCAACAAAGCAATTATGGCTTGTTTTGAAGGCTCAGATCAAGATTAGCACTTTTTAGCAATAAAGTCTTTTTTTAATTAAGGTATCCGCATTGGTCTTTTTTTTTTAATAGATATAATGCTATTGCACACTTAATAGTCTACAGTTTATTGTAAACATAATTTTTATATGCCCTTGGAAACTCAGAAAATTTCTGTGACTCACTTTATTGCGATATTTACTTTATTGCAGTGGTCTGGACTCAAACCCACAATATCCCCAAAGGTATGCTTGTACTTCTTCAAAAGTCACCCTCCCCAACTGTAATGCTTAATGGAAGAGAAAAGGAAAACAATTCAGACAGGGAGTATCATTAACCAGGTTTATTGAACATTTGCAAATGAACATTAACTCAAATTTAAAACCATTCCTTGCTCACCCACTCCTTTGTGTTGGACGTGCCTGCTTTCAAAGCGGCACAACCCTGGCATGCCAGTCTGTGGCCGGTTACAATCTTCAGCTTGAAAAAAAAGCTGCCTTGTTCATTACTGGGCATGGCAAAGACGATGTGCACCCAGGATTTGATGGAAAACATTATGTCTGGCAGGAAATGCAGATCTTTCTAGCATCCAAGTTCAGGTGCAGGGGACCATAGGCAATCCAAGTTGTAACTGAGGCAAAGCAAAATCCCAGAATTGCCTCTTCTTGAGAATAAATCCAAGGAAACAATGCTTTGCTGCCTTTTCAACCTGCTGCCCAATGGTAGATCTGGCAGGAAATTCTCCATGTGGTCCACCGCCTTGACAACCTGGTGGTCCTTTCCCTCAACAAGGGAAACTGAGCCTTATCACTTGTGGTTGCCGTGGTAACAGCTCTGTCAACCTCAGCTGGTTTCCTTTCATTGCCGGTTAATAGCGAGGAGATGGTTCCGGTCTCGGCTCCATGCTTGCCTGCTGTATCCTTCTCTGGAAGTAGGCTTATAGTCATTCAGGTCCACACCAAGATGCTTGTCTACACTTTGAAAGTGTTTAATGATGATGCTGGGTATCCTCCTGTGTGCCTCCAAAGGACATGTCCATTGAGACTGACTTGCAGGGAACCCAATGTGTTGTTCAAAAAGGGATGTTTCTTTTCCTGGTTGTGCCAAGTAAGAATTTGAGGTAGAAAGGTTCTCTTCTTCTTTTCCTGCTTCCTTCCTTTCTTCAGTTGCCCTTCGCTCTCAGGTAGTCTGCTAGTTTCTCCACTGCCTCGACGCAGACACTGGGGTACATGCCTTGGCAATATGTTCCGACCAGGACAAAGCTTCCTGTTTTAACTATGATCACTCCCTCATCTTTTACTTTCAGGTAAATGGAGTTGCCATCGGCTCGGTAGCATTTATAATACCGTTCATTAAAGTACTGCCCTTCCTTCCGTATTTGGGTCTGGTTGCTGAAGAAGGCTTGGACAAAGATTGAGGCCCAGTTGTGAATAGTGAAGCCTGGAGTTGCTGCCATCACATTCATGTCGGATATTCTGATGAGGGCAGCTTTGTCTACATGATTTGTCTTGATGAGACCATCAAGCAGCAGAGTTTGTGCCTGGTTCATCTTCCTCGGCATTTGGTAACTAAGGCTTTGGCTTTGAGAATGTAAACAGTGTAGTTGCCCTGGTTTCTCCCGAGGGATCCTGGGAACTGTAGTTTATGAAGAATGCTGAGCTCACATGCACAGCCATAGACTAAGTAAGGGCTAGAGAGTGCATCCCAGCCTCTTCTATGAAATTGCAAAGTTTGTTTCGTTTTTGAATCTCTTTCCCTTTTTAAAGATAGAGACCCAGAGCAAAGCAAAGATTTGAAAGGAGAGTGGAAATTCTCCCTTTGTTCTAACCTCTCTGTCTCTTAACCTTGTATGGACTGCACTGATGCTTGAATATAATTCCTACACTCCTTCTGATCCTGACTTAAATACCAATTTGCACCTCAAAGAAAAATGACTTTGAAGATGTCAAACAAAAAAATAGACCACAGGAATCTGTTACTTTCCTCATTTGGATTTTTAGCAAAAGTAAAATGACTTATAAATTTAATTTTGGGGAGGACATAGTTTTCCTTTCAGATAGATATGAAGTCAGAAATAAAGAATTAAGAATGATGCCTCTATTAATCTTGGATCTTTTATACTGCTTTAAAAATCTGCAGAATTTATTTGATTAAAGATAAAAATGAGGTACAGTAAAATTGTTCTGATTTTCTTTAATACTTAAATTAGTGGTCCTTAAAACTGCCATCCACCAAATAGACATTTTACAGTGTTTGTTCTTAGATAAAGTCATTGAAATTCCTAAGCAATTTTTCTGAAACCTGTAAATAGACAGGGTTGAGAAGAGTTTATTAAACATCAGATTGGTTTCTGAAATCATTAAGTAGACAAAGGTGCTTTTTCAAGAAGCACCTGGACTTTCTAGTTTTTCTTTGAAGATGTTTAGCTTCTCATTCAAGAAGCTTCTTCAGCTCAAGAAGCTTCTTGGATGAGAAGCAAAACGTCTTCAAAGAAAACCAGAAAGTCCAGTTGCCTCTTGAAAAAGCACTTTTGGGACAACCATGACCTGAATGACTGAGGATCTTCATAGACATTAGGTAGACAGATTCCCCAGATGGGTGTGCCTCTGCCTATGCAGCTTTCCAAAATAGTTTTTCCTTTTGTATTTGAGAAAGATCTATGTAGTCTCTTGCACTCAATATATATTGATTTGACCAAAATATGTAATTGCTGCCTCTTTGGGAAGATAGTAGTTTTCTGCTTTGGAATATAAAATGTTCAACAAGGAAAAGGGAGAAAATAAAAATCAGAAATAAATAAAATGAAAATTTAAATAGTAATATCTTATGATAACATCTCAGAAGTTGATCATAGTAACTGTTTCATGTTGAATTTATTTAATACATTAATGGCAATAGAATTAAAGCAGCTGCAGTATTTCTTTTTTTAAAAAAAGACTTTCATATACTGTATGAGGGAAAGTTTGTAGTCTAACATTTTCCTTGACACACAGTTTTTCTGCCTAGTACAAAACATACAGTTCATTCAAAGGAAGTAATTGTTTTACTTGGTTCGCTTTCGTTAGGCTCCTTCATGTAGTCCTTTCTGGGTATCATGTTTTAATAAGATTTTAAAAAATAGAAGATTCAGATAAGACCAGAAAGGATTATCAGTAGACTTGACTACAGAGGTGTCTGCAGCAGGGGTAGGTTGGTTCCGGCATTACTGCTTCTTCGGTGTGTGTTTGCATCTAAAAAGTTCTGTGCATACGCAAAATGTTAGAAAAGGGAAAAAACATTACATTTCTGCAGTGAAAATTGTTCTGCGCATGCACAGAACTAAAAATCAAGATGGCGGTGCTAGAGGACGTTCAGGGGTGTGACAGGCCTGGGTCGCTGCCAGTTTCAGTGACCCAAGCCGCCAAGTTACTACTGGTTTGGCCAAACCAGTCTGAACCAGTAGGAACCCACCTCTGGTTTGCTTGGAATGGGAGAGGCAAGATGGCAGGTGCTGTCACATCCTGTACATGTTATGATGCGCTGGCATTTATTTATATTTATTTATTTATGTATTAAATGTATGTGCTGACTATCTCGCTGTCCAAAGTGATTTTAACCACCAGTTCTGTTCATGCCATGCTGCTGACTGCCACTCATCTGACTGGCACAATAGCCATTACAGCTCAGCTATGCTCTTAAATAGCTTGCAGAATTCCAGAATACTTAACAATCCATTCTCATAAGTAGGTACAAGCTGCTCCAGACATCATCATCAACATCATCATCATCTTATCCCACTTATTTTTAATACTTGGTCAACTCAAGGCAGCGAACATACCTTATTGAATAAACATAATACAATACAAATACCTTGACTTGCCCTAGCTTTTTGCCATTTATGTATAACTTGGATTTGTTTGCTCTTTCCCCCCTCAAATACAGCCACCTTCATCTTCACTAGATTAATATTCAGATCTGTGCTCCTTCCTGTGACATATGACATGACTGACATTTGCTGCAAATCATTTGAGCTATCAGCCAAAATGATGACTTCTTCTCTGTACGAAAATGCACACCCATTTCTGTCACCAGGAACCGTACCTCTAACATCACAGCAAATATTCCTTATATGTTTGTCCATCAACACATTAAATGCATAGGGGTGGGGGCTTTATACAACCTTGCCTTACTCCCTGCTCAATGGCAAATACTCCAAAAGATCATATTTTATAAATATGTTCAGGATCTTGTCCTTGCAGTGTCAGTCTGTCTACACCCATAAACATGAATATTCTGCATTAACCGCAACTGGCTCTCTTTCCTGACTTTAATGTAAACCATCCACAAGAAACTACTTATGAATTGGAGATTATCTGTGTTATTTGTCGTCCCTTCTTACTGCAAGGAATACTGATTCAACGGGGATTCTAACATTTGTGGCCTGCCTTCTTGACAGAGAACAACAGTTCTTTAAAAGCCATTCCCTAAAACAGCTGTTATGCGGTTTTTTATTTTTCCCCTCCACTCCTTAACCCACTAATCACCCCTTTTACTGACCTGAATGAAGGCAATTATACATCCTGGTTATTGTAAATAGACCACAAAGCATCAGGCATATCTTAAAATGATGTCATGTCTAGACACACCATTCAGGTATAAATTATTGAAAAAGTAGCTTGTTTAGCGGCTAAGACTATAAAAAATTAACAAGATAGTTTTGCATCTGTCTTGTAAGAAGACTTTCATATGTAGGCTTGCACTTGAAAGAATTTTCACTGACCTCCTGATTTGGGAGGAAGAGTTGGTTTTGGGAACTGGAATTCTCATCTCCCCTCTTTCCACAGCTGTTTCATTTCATATTTAGTGCAAATGGAGATGAGGGAAGTATGGGAAACTCATACAGGTAGTCCTTGAATTACAGTCATCCATTTAGTGACTGTTCAGAGTTACAGTGGCACTGAAAATGTGACTTACAGCCAGCCCTCGCACTTAAAACTACAGTCACATGATCAATTGCATGTATTTACAATGGTTGCAGCATTCTAGGGTCATGTGATCATCATTTATGACTTGAGCTGGCTTCTGGAAAGTTAAGTCAATAGAAGAGCTGGATTTGCTTGATGATTTTATTATCTATTTAACAACTACAATGATTCCCTTAACAACCATTGCAAAAAAGGTTGTAAAAATGGGTGTGACTCACTTAACAATTGCTTTGCTTAACAACATAAATTCTAGCCTCAATTGTCATACGTTTACAACTATGTATAGAGTTTTAATTACTGTGGATCAGGGGTGGGTTGTTGCCGGCATTACTGCCAGTTTGATGCGCGTGCAATTTTGTTACATGTGTGTGCACACCTGCCCATAAATGGAACATTAAAAAATGGGGGAAAAACATGCTGTGCCAACCGGGGAACTGGTTTGGAGATGTGGCAGACCTGGGTCACTGCCAGTTCCGGCAACACAGGCTTGCAAATCATTACCGGTTCAGCTGAACCAGTCTGAACCGGTAGGAATCCACCTCTGCCGTGGATGAAAACGCATGAAAAACAAAAATATTGAATGGGAATCCGTGTCAAGGGAGGATAGGAATGTGATTTCCAGCTACTGACTTATTTTCCTCTGGTAGGAGAGAGATGTAGGGGCCACGCGTTCTCCAACTCAAGCTGCAGAAGACTCCTGTCCCACCGGAGATTTTTTTTTTAAACAGTAAGCTATGAGTCAGCCTGGATTCTTGGCCATTACCTGAATTACAGTAATCTCTATAATTTACTTGGCAACATTTTCAGAAGTGGCTTCCCAGAATGACAAGAGTTGGAAGGACCTTGGAGGTCTTCTAGTCCAACCCCCCTGCTCAAGCAGGAAACTCTATACCATTTCAGACAAATGGTTGTCCAATCTCTTAAACCCTGGAGCACTCACGACTTCAGGAAGGAAGCCATTCCATTGAATAATTATTAGGTATAATGATAGAATTTTGCAAGTCTGATTGAGTTGTATTTCCTCACCCTTCACATGTTCCATTGAACTAGAGAGGTGTCTGCCTATGTCATTTCTAGGCTTTAAAATTGCTTTTATTTAGGTTAGGGTTCTTGTATATTTCTATATGGAGAGTTAGTTTAGGGTAGTGGTTAAAGCACCAGACTAGAAATCAGGAGATTGTGAGTTCTAGTCCTGCCTTTGACACTAGGAGATCTTGGCCTAGGCACTTTCTCTCCAGCCCCAGGAAGGAGGCCACGACAAACCACTTCTGAAAAAACTTGCTAAGAAAACTGTTAAGCCTTATCCAGGCAGTCCCTGATTGAATGGGAAAAAATTCTATCAAGGTTATCTTCCTAAATCTCTATACGAAAAGTCTGGATAATCTTGAGATTTGCTCATATAACACTTCTGCTCCAAGAGTTGCACTCTCTCAATCAGTTTCTGTATACAATTTAAAGTACTAATGATCACTTTGTACAATCTGTACAAGTCAGGCCATATCGGGACTTCAAATAGTTCCAAAACTGGAATCCAAAACCAAGAATACTACTGTATCTTTATTGTAAGGTTAAAGTAATAGAATCTTGCAAGTCTGAAAGCACTTCCCACCTCCTGTTTCTTTACACACCAGAAAACTAGAGAAGGTATATTCTGAGATGCTTTCTCCATCTCCCTTCCTGCTTTGGAATCAGATCATTGTCTAAGCCAGGGTGTCAAACTCAAGGCCCATGGATTCCTACCAGTTTGGACTGATTTGGCCGAACCAATAGTAGTTTGGTGGGTTGGTGGAACCAGCAGTGACCCAGGCCTGCCATGTCCCCAAATTGGTTCTCTGGCGGCACCGTAGGTGCCACCATCTTGTTTTTTGCTTCTGCGCATAACAATTTTTACTGTACTGCTCATGCTCGTGCAGCACACATAAAGTGTGTATGCACATGCATGGCGTGGCCATGAGCGAACCAGCAGTAGTGACTGCCAGAACCCACCCCTGGCCTGTCGGCTGGACCTGGCCTGAGGGTTCTTACATCTGGCCCATGGGATCGCCCTGGAAACAATGAAGGATCGGCCCGCAGTGCCTCTGCCAGCAAAAATGGGCCCCCGAGCTCCATTTTCGGCTACGACAGCCTCCTGCAACCCTCTGCCAGTGAAAACTGAGCTCGGGTGCCCTGGCAGAGGGTTGCAGGAGGCCGTTGCAGTCAAAAATGGAGTTTGGGAGCCTATTTTTTGCTGGCAGAGTGCTCGGGCCACCACAGGCGCCCCTGACACGAGTGATGTTGAGTTGGCCACCCCCCCCCCCCCCAAGGTCAAACACAATCCTGATGCAGCCCTCAATGAAATCAGGTTTGACACCTCTGGTCTAGACTGTTGTTCTGGCAGCCTATTAAAAGTCCTGGATATTTTCATATCACATGTTTCAAAGTGAATCTGCATTCCCTGTGTATTTTTGGAAACCTGCTCTGCTGAGGCTCCCATTTGAAGAGATTCTCTCTATAGGGGGGGGGGGGGGCAAGAGCAAGGTGTTTTCAATGGTAGCACCCATCTGGGTAGAATAACTTGCTACCACATGTAAGAATTGCCTCCTCTCTGCCTAAGTTTCCAATATGAGATGAAAATCTCACTCTGGAAGAGAGCATTTGGGGGATGTTAAGTTTCCTTTTATGATATGAAATATCTCCATTACTTAGTGCTATGATAACACATAGCTTGTTGGTGTTTGATGTCTTTATCCTTTTTTTCTGTTGTATGCTGTTCAGAGTCATTCTGAAATATAGCTTCACATAAATCCTAACAATAAATATGTAAATAGACAAATAGAGTTGGACTCGCTCTACCTCTTCATCCTTCTTTCCCTCTCCCAAGTTTTTTTTTATTGTCTGTCTGCAAGTAATTCTGTGGGACAGCTGTGAGGAAAAGCAGGAAATGGGAGAAAAAGGAATTGCATTGCAACATGCACCAATAGCCCCTAAGATGAAATGTGATACTTCCTGCAATATTTTTTTTTTAAATAACTATTGGACTCCAGTGACAAGTACCTTGGTTTCTAGATAGGCATAATTTTGTTTTAATTGGTTTTATCTGAAATTGATTACTTGCGCTGGAAAATGGAAAGAACAACAATAATTTGTGTAGTGTATACATATATAACTTTTCT
Organism: Rhabdophis nuchalis; assembly: GCA_039707465.1. Lineage (NCBI taxonomy): Eukaryota > Metazoa > Chordata > Lepidosauria > Squamata > Natricidae > Rhabdophis > Rhabdophis nuchalis. The sequence continues at coordinate 387,411,064 of CM077643.1, forward strand.
TGTAATACTGTGTACAGTCAGGAATCTGTGATTTGTTTTATCTAAAAGGATAAGCTGTACACAGTATTCCAAGATAAGTTATATAGGTATCCCAGAATGGAGTTCTAGTTCAACAAAGGAAAAATCTTTCCAGAGTAGAAAACTAATTATTTTTCTTTAGAAATATCAGAGGAATTCTTGCTCATCTTAAACTTACATTTGAAACAGGAGGCATCTTTATCTTCCATGGATTTTCAGGGAGGCTTTTAACTACAGTATAAAATTTAACAAACTTTACTTACCATCCTAACTTCTTATTACACCCAGGAGTTAGATGAATAAAGTTAGTGACCTTCTAAGAAGGCCCCAGCTGTTAATTAAAAATGTCTTCTTGGCTTTACTATTAACTGGGTTAATATAATAATAATAATAATAATAATAATAATAATAATAATAATAATAACAACAACAACAACAACAACAACAACAACAATAATAATAATAATAATAATAATAATAATAATAATAATTTTAATTTATAAACTGCTCTCTCTCCCCGAAGGGACTCGAGGCGGTGCACAGGGAATTTAAAAATACATGTATAAAACCACAAGCATAATACAATATTAAAATGAACTAAACTAAAACCCTGCGCTAAAATCCCAAACTAAAACTAAACCCCTAAAAACCCTAAAAAACAGTTCAATTACCCCAGGCCGGCCAAGCAGAAGAAATGTGTTTTTAATTTTTGACAGAAGGAGCGGAGGTCCGTAGTTGTTCTAATTTCGGGGGGAAGGTCGTTCCAGAGGGTCGGGCCCGCCACAGAGAAGACCCTTCCCCTGGGCATCGCCCGCTGGCATAGCCTAGTGGACGGCACCCAGAGAAGTCCCTATCTGTGGGAGCGAATCGGCCGCAGGGATGTATGGGGCAGGATGCAATCCCGCAGATAGCTAGGTCCCGTGCCATGGAGCGCTTTGAAGATGATAACCAACATCTTGAAGTGCACCCGAAAGACGACAGGCAGCTAATGCAGCTCGTGCAGGAGTGGTATTACATGGGAGAACCTGGAGGTTCCCATAACTGCCCGCGCGGCTGCATTCTGGACAAGCTGCAGTCTTCGGGTGCACCTCAAGGGGAGCCCCATGTAGAGAGCGTTACAATAGTCCAGTGCGTGAGTGACTGTGCAAAGGGCACCCTGGTCCAATAGGGGATGCAACTGGCGGACCAGGCGAACCTGGTAAAACGCCCTCCTGGCTACGGCCGTCACTTGATCTTCCATGGACAGCCGTGCATCAAGGAGGACGCCCAAGTTGCATGCCCCATCCACAGGGGTTAGATGTTCGTCCCCTATGGCCAGTGATGGAGTCAACTGGTTGTACCGGGCTGCCGGGAACCACAGCCACTCGGTCTTGGATGGGTTGAGTCTGAGTCTGTTCCTTCCCATCCAGGCCCGCACGGCTTCCAGGCACTGGCACATCACCTCTATGGCATCATTGGGGTGGTTTGGGGTAGATATATACAGCTGCATGTCGTCAGCGTAGAAGTGGTACTCTACCCCGAAACCACGGATGATCTCACCCAGCGGCTTCATATATGTGTTGAACAGGAGTGGCGAGAGGATCGACCCCTGAGGCACCCCACAAGTGAGGGGTCTCGAGGTCGACCTCTGCCCTCCTGCCAACACAAATTACGATCGACCAGAGAGGTAGGAGGAGAACCACTGTAACACGGTGCCCCTCACCCCCAACCCCTCCAGCCGATGCAATAGGATACCATGGTCGATGGTATCAAAAGCCGCTGAGAGGTCTAATAGGACCAGGATGGAGGAACAACCCCAATCTCTGGCCCTCCAGAGATCATCCACCAACGCGACCAATGCCGTCTCGGTGCTGTGCCCGGGCCGGAAGCCGGACTGGCGCGGGTCTAGATAATCAATTTCCTCCAGATGACGGGGGAACTGTTGTGCCACCACACTCTCTACAACCTTCGCCAAAAAGTGAAGGTTGGAGACCGGACGGTAATTTACCAACAATGCTGGGTCCAGAGAGGGCTTCTTGAGGGAGGGGTCTCACCACCGTCTCTTTCAAGACGGTAGGCAAGAACCTCTCACCCAAGGAAGCATTCACTACCTCCTGGAGGCAGCCTCGTGTAACCTCCCAGGATGCCAGTACAAGCCAGGAGGGACACGGGTCCAATAAACATGTGGTGGCTCTCAGTCGCCCACGTAACCTGTCCATATCTTCGGAAGTAACAGAGTCAAACTCTTCCCACAAAACTGTCTCAAGATCTGCCTCGAGGCATTCCACTGGACCACTTTAGATGGAGGCCAACTCGCTCCGAATCTGAGCGATTTTATCCTGCAGATGTTCCCCAAATTCCTCTGCTCTACCCTGCAAGGGGGCTTCCCGCGTCCTCTGTTGAAGGAAGGAGCGGGTCACCCTAAACAGGGCGGCAGGGCGGTTATCTGTGGATGCGATGAGAGTGGCACAATGCTGACGTTTGACCACTCTCAGCGCCACAAGGTAAGTCCATAAATGGGCTCTCACCTGTGTTCGGTCAGATATTATAGTTAGTTGGGCTGGACATCTTAATGTAACCTCTTGCAGGGGAATTCTGGCTGCAGAAATCCTAATGTGTCTAGAAGGCACCAGGCTCTGATAGTCTAAACTGGGAGAATTATCTGCGAAATGTGATCCATCCTGCTCATAATACTTTAGGGTCCATGGATGATTCTAGAAGCAAGATTTATGGTATATGGACTGGACACCTAGTTAATCTACTTTATTGCCATTATTTGTATTCCAAAATAAAAAGATTAAATAGTATCTCTGTAAAAAAACAAGGATCAGGATGTTATGTAAATCTTAATGTAAATAAAGCAGGGTGGGAGGAGGTTTGGATACTTTGGCTCCAAACAACTTAGTGCTGTTTTTACTTATGTCTTGTTTATTGACTTTTCATTGGGACATCGGGTTGGCCATTATGAAAAGAAGATGCTTCAAAAGATGGACTTACGGTTTGACCCAGCATTTCTTGTTATATGTTCTCAAACCATTACAGTAAATATGAAGTAGCATTTTTGTTTATTCTTTCATATAAAAACCAAACATGGACCAAAATATAAAATGATATGCATTGCAATTTTGAACTAAATCACTCAGAATTGGTGTGTGTGTGTGTGTATGGAATCCATTATATCGTGCTCTGTTTGATGGGAGGAAACATGGTCTATACAGTGAAACAAAAGACATCCTGGAATCTATTATGCTCTCTGAGAAAAAGACAAAAGGAACATGAGGAAGGACATTATAGCATCAACGGATCTAATAAATGATGTGTTGGCATTTCTCTTCCACCAAGTTGTGAATTAACAACAGATGTTTTACACTTAGGACTGAAGGATATATTAAGTTAAAACAGCCTTCTTCAATTTGGCAATTTTCTGATGTTCTGGGACTGCAAATCCCAGAATTCCCAACCAAAGTGGTCATGAGCCATGCTGGCTGGCAATTCTAGGAGCTGCTTTCCAACACATCTGGAAAACACCAAATTGAGGGAGACTGATTTAAAACATTCTTGCTGTTAAAGACAGGAATTCTATAGGTGCAAGTACCCACCTCTTGAATCTATGTGTAAAATATGCTGCTAAACTCAAGAAATAGAGCAAAAGATTTTTCTCTTAAGCAAAAAAGCACAAAAAACTTGTGCATGAGAGAACTATGGTTTCCCTGTGAGGTTTCTTACCTTGTGTAACTAAGAAGTTACATTTCCCTGACTATGGCATAAATCAGTATTTCTACCTTGACAATTTTAAGATGTGTGAACGTCTTGATTTCCTGGGAGAGATTCAAGCAGTGGTGTATTAACCATTAAGCAGACTAAGCACATGCTTAGGGCCCCAGGCCCAAAGGGGGCACCACAAAGTTGAGAAAGGAAAAAAAAGTCCAATGAAGATTTGTTCAGTACATGCAAAGGAGGGGCACCAAGATTTGTCAGTGCTTAGGGCACCAGTGAGCCTTAATCCGCCACTGGATTCAAGAGATGAAGCAGCAGAAGCAATGTCTCCATCATTGGTGGAAAACGATAAATACTGATAGATGCTTCCAGCCCTTCAAAGTAGGCTAAGTCAACAAATAGGATATTGTTTGTTGAACAAAGAGATTCCAGGAATGTATTGTTGTAAAGTAGAAGGATAGGAAATAGTCAGTTCCTCATTTTGGAGAGGTTGTTGCCTGTAGTCTTAAAGGAGACCTTGGTCAGCTCTTCGATTAAGATGCAGAGGTGTTAGACAATAACCACATTATTAGAGAAGGTTGTTGAAACATTGGTGGGGCAACCACTACAGAGCACCCAGAAATGAATGCTAGATATCTTGATGGTCTTCCATCAGACTTCAGGCTTTGGGCATAGAATATAACATTTGTTATGCTAATCGATATTATAGAGATTGGGAATGGAGAAGTATGTCCAGTGTGTCCTTTTAAACCACATAGCAGTCTTTTGTAACATTAACTACTATGTGCTTCTGGATCATCTGTTCCAGTACAGTGCTCCGGAGGGCCCATCTGCCCATGCTCCTTACTAGTATTTGAGGTTTTCGGGCTTCCGCGTATGGGCATGGAGCGTACGGCACTGCACAATGCTCCACTGAGCAGCTGGAGCATTACGGACAGTAAGTACTCATGTGCACGCTGTGTGTGCACACGCGCATCCTGTACACGTTCATGTGGTGGACACCCGGCCCCGTTGCACTGTATCGGTTGTAACGGGATCCAGAACCCATCACTGATCTGCGGGGCTTGTATTTGAAAGCCCTGTTTTATAATCACTCCTTTGTCCGTGGATGGTTTTAGTTGCAAGGCAGGAAGGAGAACTTGGGCCAATCTGTTCCCTTGTAAGATGCTGCAGAGTTTGGTCTCCTCACTTGAGAAAGATCATCCAATGGTTTGGGGATTATGATGATCCGGGGCATGGCACAAAGATAACACAAACAGGGGCAGTTCAAACCGCCCCTTTATTGCTCCAAATTTTCCCAAACGCTCCCATGTTTCTGGCCAGTCCCAGAAAAAAGTGCTGACCACCCCCACCCCTCCACACACAAACAGCTCAAGCAGCCTCTGACTGCAGATACTCCAGCCCAGCGCTGTGTACACCAAGGCTGCACAGCAATAAATCCAGCAGGGCAAATCAAGCAGTTCAGGAAGCAAACTATCCAGGTAATTAGTCCAGAAAACCAGAAAAAATGCAAGGACTCTTGGGAAGTTCAAATGTTGGTACTCAACACTTCAGGAACTCAGTGTTTGTTCCCCAAAAAAATACCTCTCACCACAACGTCTCCTTAAGTCTCATACCCCAGGTGTGCCTTGTGAAGATGTGTGGGACACTTTTCTCTGAAGTAGCCTGCTTAGTCTGTGCTATTCTCGCCTTCTCTCCACTCTCTGTGCTGTTGGATTAGGAGGGGGTGGTCCTTGCTCCTCACCTGAGCTCTGCCTCTCATGTTCATCCTGCCCCTGTTCCTCCCTGTTTAAAAGCTGTTCTAATCCCTTCCCCATTTTCCTCTGAAGTCAATGAAGCCACTCCCTCAATCTCTGTTGGCTCAAGGTTCCAGCTCATCTTCCCCTGCAGATTCAGGCTCCAGGGGGGTGGGGCATGAGGGATTGCTTATCAACATTATAGAGATGAAAGGGGAGACTAGGCTGTAGTAGGTCATGGTCTGATGTCAACATCACTCATTTGATTGGTTTGTATTTCAGTCTACTGTGCAAACGTAGAAAATAGGTTGAGTGATAAAAGACTGTATGACCCAGCCTCATTGTAGACAGGGATGGGACCAATGTTCTTCTTTATACGATTTGCAGCCCAATGGTAAGCACTTAATATCTTAAAGGGTTATCTTTGAACTGCAGAATCCTGGGTTATTATTTGGAAGACCCCATGTTAAAAAAACATGAACTGGGCTAAGAAGATTCACCCCAAAGTATAGGGCTTGGTGTTGTGAAATGTGTTCTCTGCATCTCCCCTTTCACATCTAAAAGGTTTAAGAGATGTCTTTTTATCTAAGACATGTCATAGATATAATAGGGCAAAGAGACTATTGATGGTATTCTAGAGACATGCCAAATGCTGTAATAGGGGGAAAATAGTCTTTACTATGTATACCATGCTAAGCATTAACCTTGGACTTTTTTAAAGGCTTGGTTAGGCCATTTAGCTATGAAAGAAGGCAAATATATGTGTCCCAGGATAATGCTGCAAGATCCAATCGGAGTTGGTCACTGGAACCAGAGGTTTATTTTTCTGAGCTTTCGGACTCATCCTGGAGCCCATCAGGGAATTTCTTTCTACTGGAATATAGCATGTGCTTTGATTTAGTCCCGTGGTGGCGATCCTATGGCACATGTGCCACAGGTGGCACACGGAGCCCGATCTGAGGGCAAGTGACCCATCGCCCCAGGTCACCGCCACCACACATGTGTGCATGCCTCCCACCTGCCAGCTGATTTTCTGTGCATGTGGGAGACGTATGCATGTATGGGGGAGCAAGGGCGTCACGCGTACATTTCTGTGGGCATGAGGGAACGCAGCCCATTTTTGGTCCCAGGAGGCTGCAGGGAGGCCTGTTAGGCCCAGAATGGGGCATGGGGCGGTTGCGTGCACACGCACGGGGGGGGGGGGGAGGAGCATGGGAGGAGTTGCACACACATGCGCAGGGAGTAAGGGAACATGAGGGGGTTGTGCGCACATTGCATTATGGGTGTGTGCACGCACATGCGTGCTTTTGGCACGCGAGGCCAAAAAGGTTAGCCATCACTGAGCTAGTGGTATTTATATGATGCCTCCCTGTTGGTTGATTGGTGTGTTGATGGCAGTGATTGGCTAGTGTTTCCTTGTACTGTCAACGAGCCCTCGGCTCCTAAATACCTGATAAACTGATGGTAAATCAACACTTCTGTTGATTGACAAGTAGCCCATTTTCCCAGGCTTCAGTCATTTCCCAGGCTGTCTTTGTGCCTCCAAGGCCAACAATCTAAGTAACTGTAAATTCAGCAAGCTCAGAGAGCACCAAGGACCCCTCATTCCAACCCTGAGCTGCCTATATTCTCTTCTATTGGTATCCAAACAAGATTTTTTGGGAAAAATACAATACTCATTGAAACATTTTAAAGATACAATACCTACATTTAAAGCACTTATTTATTTATTTTATTTATTTTATTAAATGTATACCCCGCCCTTCTCCTTGTTAGGACCCAGGGCGGCGCACAGGCATTATAAAACCATAAATACAATATACATCAATTAAAAATATATTAAATTAATTCACCCATGCTAAAACCCGTTATTAAAACCGTAACCAAATTATAATTTATATTTAAAAGTCAGACGCGGGGGGCTATCCTAGGCCGGCTTGCTGGAATAAGTACGTCTTAAGACGTTGGCGGAAGAGGCGGAGGTCCGAGGTAGTGCGAAGGTCGGGGGGTAGGTCGTTCCAGAGGGCCGGGCCCGCCACAGAGAAGGCTCTTCCCCTGGGTGTCGCCAGACAGCATTGCCCGGCCGACGGCACCCGGAGTAGGCCCGCTCTGTGGGAGCGGGCCGGACGAAGGGATGTATGGGGCATGAGGCGGTCTCGTATATAGCTAGGCCCCGAGCCATGGAACGATTTAAAGATGGTAGTCAACACCTTGAAGCGCACTCGAAAGGCCACAGGCAGCCAGTGCAGCTCGCGCAGGAGAGGTGTTACGTGGGCTTGCCTTGAGGCACCCATAACCACCCGCGCGGCCGCATTCTGCACTAACTGTAGCTTTCGAGTGCACCTCAAGGGGAGCCCCATGTAGAGAGCGTTACAGTAATCCAGCCGTGATGTCACGAGCGCTTGAGTGACTGTGCGAAGGGCCCCCCGGTCTAGTAAGGGGCGCAACTGGCGTATCAGGCGAACCTGATAGAACGCCCCCCTGGCCACGGCCGCCACATGGTCCTCCATGGACAGCCGGGAATCCAGGAGGATTACTTAAAATGTAAACACAAGTCTCTTGCTTCAATTCTTCTTTACTACCTCCCTCCCTGTCTGGGAGCTCTGTTTGACTTTTATCTTAAAGAGAGTTGCAGCTGGGAATGTAACTTAATTTATCTCATACTGTTTCCTTTCCATCTTCACCTGAATTGTGAGATATCAAGGAAACAAGGCCAGATGGGAAAATAGTGCTGAAAAAGCACCCACCCACCCCCCATTCTATTTTCTTTTGGATTCTACTTATTGCTTCATCAATGTTTAAAATTTCAAACACACACTCCATTAACTCCTCTTCTTTGAAGCTGCAACTTCAGCTAAGAACCCCAAAACTTCAACATTTGATCTCTTGATGGAGTTCATGAACTAGTTGCTAATGGTTACTAGGATGTTAGACATCTGGGAATAACTCTAATCAAATAAACTGCTGACTCAGGCTGGATAAACCCAGACTAGTGAATTATTAGGTTTGACATAATGTTATATTTATTTTTTCCTTGTGTTTGGCTGTCTCCAGTGAAATGGCTATGTCTGACAGAGGAGTATGTGTTTCTTAGTGCAGGCAGATAACAGGCCCATATTGCTGACATAGAAGACTTTCGCTCAAGGAACTGCCTAGAGATGCACTGGGAGTTTGTGCCCATGTAGCTGTTGCAACATGTATGGGTGCAACAGTGATCACACATATGCTAACAAGGTGCTTGCTGCTGTATATACATGCCAAAATTTTAATAACATGAGATATGACCTCAGATGTTCCCATGCTCAAGACAAGATAAATGCCCACTACTGATATATTTGTGCTTGGTTTATGGTGATGCCATCATTCTGTGGAGATGTTTCCCCTCCAGAATGTGTCTCACTGGTGATGACTCTCCTCCATAAGGATTTGGCGCCTGTATTTTCATGGTAACTCAGATTTCCCATGAATTCTGTGACGTGCAATTCCTTCTGTATACCCTATCTAGGTTACCAAAAGAGCCTCAAGAAGCAGATTAGAGAGTGGTGTGACACATTATCTTGGCATGACCTAGTTGTTTTGCTTCATAGGTTGGAAGTGATTTAATCTTGGAGCGTAATTGAATCAAAAGTGTCATTTCAAAAAGATAACAGTCAGAGTGCACTGCATTAGCTTGATTAAAGACTTGGCACTGTTGCGTAGAAGCAGAAATATTTATTTGAAGGATGGTGCGAGTGTTTAAATAAGAAATCAAGTAGTAGCATAATTAGATCACCAGTTTAGTTTAATTTTCTAAACATATGTTGTGAAATCAGTTGTGCCTGCTAATTGCATTTCTGAGGAATCAAGGGACGGAAGGGGCAACTTTGCATTTCAGATTCATCCCTTTCTCAGTATAGGAATCCAAACGAAAGTGTCTGAAACAGATAGTCATCGAACCTGCAAAGGGGAGCTCAGTGCTCCACTATCAAACTGCTAACTCCTATAACTTAAACCAGGGGTTTCAAACTCAAGGCCGCAGGCCCAGTGTGCTTAAATCTGCAGGCCCACCCTGGAAATGGTGCCTCTCCCAGTGAAAACAGAGCTCGGGAGAGCTGCGTGTGGCTCTCCCGGGCTCCGTTTGTGGCCAAGACGGCCTCCTGCAGCCCTCTGCCAGTGAAAATGGAGCCCTGGCGGGCCACACCCAGCCCCCCTGAGCTCTGTTTTTTTCTGGCAGAGGATTGCAGGAGACTGTCGTGGCTGAATACGGAGCCTTGATGAGTGACATTGAGCCGGCCATGCCCACCCTGGCCACATCCCCCCAGGTCAAACTCAACCTTGATGTGGCCCTCAGTGAAATTGAGTTTGACACCCCTGACTTAAACCATCATTTTGATTCCTGTGCTTTGAGACAGTTCAGAATAGTTCTTGATCTTCTTGTAGGTGACACTCCTAAAGGTCCTGGAAGAATGCTTTCATATTCTTCTACCGCCACCCCCATCTCTGTTGTTGTTTTTTCAAGGCTAAACATACCAGATTACACTTTTTCCTGATTTCCCTCCCCATTAATCACTGCTCCCTTTCTTTGAACTTATCCAAGATCAATACAGTTCACATGCAGAAGAATCCTATTTCAATCCCTGAAGCATATGAACTAATGGTTTATGTCATTTGTTGGAAAAGCACTGCTGAAACGTCATGCCCACTTGCTATCTCAGATGCAAGAGTGGAGGGGGGGGGGTTGCATTCTTTCAACAGTAGTTACACATGGCTGCACTTCACTGCTCTTTACCTTGGTTTGCCAGTTGCCTGTGCAGACTTCCAGAGGATATAGTACTAGAATCGGAATTGCCTGAATGCTAGCAATTCCTCACCTGCTCTGGCTAAAATTGCTCCTTGGTGGTGTGGAGAAGGACAGCCAATTCCTTTCTCTGTTGTCTGGTCTTCTTGGAGTTGCTGTTCTTCGGTTTCTGTCATTTCTCTTTCTCTTTGAAATAGCTTTGGAAACTGGCGCCAGTTGGAAGCCACTGCTCTCCACGGAAGGCATAGCCACAAATTGAAGGCATTCTCCCAAGGGATAGGAAGAGACATCCATATTTTTGGCTCTGTGTTTTCAAAACACAGGGAAATCATTCCTGTTCTTCATTTATCTCCATTTAGTAACCAAACAATATCTTTCCAGCATCTCTCCACCAAACACAAGCAGTCATTGCAGTTCCTCTTGTGAAGATAATATTGGCCTGCTGATAGCCTGGGAAGCAGGGGTCTTGTTGGATCCTTCTCCCTTGTATCTATTTTGCAGGGCTATGGGGTGTTCATGGGGGGGAGGGGTTGCACCTCTGGTGTAGGGGCACGTCATGTCCTTTTAGGGCAGTGTGTCCACTTTTGGTCCCCACCTGTCACTAAGCTCTCACCTGTGACTCCTAGTAGCTATAGCATGCTTAATGGCCAAATCCCGGGCAAGAGCTTTGACAGGCTGGCAAAACCAGGTTGAGTATAGCCGTTGGGTCATTGATGTTCGGTGAGATAGGGACTTGTCTAATCCAAGCATGTGAAGACAGATTCTGGTGGATTGAGCAGATGAAACCTACTAGAATAGGACAACAGTCATGAAGGCGGTCTCTGCAAGCAATGTGATATGCTAAGAGCATGGTAAGACACAAAAGATCCCCTGGTCAACCACTGCGCCCAGCCCATCTCCAACTGTCTTGACTCTTGTCCTGCTATTGGAGCAAGATGGAGTCTGGAAAGAGAGAGTGAGGCTGACGCTGCACATCTCTCCCTCACTTTAATTCAATTCATGCGCAAGTCTTGACACAATTAGATGTCAAAGTCCTATTCAAATACGATGGATGAACATCATCATCATATTGCAGGGGTGTCAAAATTGTGTCATCTTGGCAGCGTCATGTGACATATCATGACTTTTCCCAGGCGTGGGCTTGGCTAGCACGTGAAGCGTCTGGCCCGCACGGTTGATAGCCCTGCTATAATGGAAGTGGGACGGAGGAGCAAGCAATCACAGATGTCATCAATATTTATTAAATTGGTTTGCTGCCATCTCACCACAAGGTGACTCTGGGCTGCTTACAGCACTAAAAACAATAAAACCGTACACATTTTCTAATAACAAAAATACAAGCTATAATTAAATTATAATTAAAAATGGGGAAGAATAGAGCAGTATGTTCACATAAGGTGGTGTTGGGATCTTCTGTTGGCCCATCGACCACCTCTAGCGTAATAGTCTCCCGCTAGGACCTTAAACCCACTGGAGGAGCCAGGTCTTCAGGCTCTTATGTGGTGGAAGAAATATCCATCTGGTTCAGTTCCAAGCTGGGAGAAAGACATTGGAAACATGGAGGCTGATTGGAAAGACGGTTCATCTATTGATGAAGCAGAATCCCCAAGCACATGGTTCTGGGTAGCTGACCACATGGAGTTGTGAGCGAGGGCTACTTATACCTTCTGTTGGGCTTCGAACTTAAGCTTCCTGTCTCTGTGCAAGAACATGTATTCTATTGGCTGCTGTCAGACTCCCATGCATAACCGCAGGGATCATAGCTGAGGTTGTCTGAGCTCCCAGCTTTGGTTGAAGCTTGCTGGGTGATGCAATGTCCTTAGGAGATTATGCCATGTGGTGAGCTCTGCTGCTAGACGGGTTAATCCTATTATGTGTTGGAGAGGCATATCTTAATCCCATCACCGTGGAGCTGAAGGTCTTTTGTCTTGTAGATAGACTGGCCCAGTCCTGCTTGGGGCTATTAAGAAAGGCGGAGGCTGCTTTCCAACAGGATGTTTCTCCTTTAGGGAAATATAATGTTCTGTCTTAATATTTCTCAAAATATTTCATTCTTCTAGGAGAAGGGTGGGTGCTAACCTTATACATGTGGAAGGTCAGGAGGGAGGGACCAACATGTCCCAAAAGGCATGAGCTACAGCAGAAAAGGCTCTTCTCCTCTACCTTGCCAGCTGGAATTCCTTGGCCAACAGGAACTGCAGCATGCCTCCCCTGCCAGCATAAGCAGGGTTGGCCGTATTGCTACCCATCTGAAGAAAGTGGCAGCAGCAGTTGGACAGCCCCTTACAATCAAGAAGGGGGAAAGAAAGGCTCCCTTTTCCAAGGCTGAGACTGCGTGAAAGAAAAAATGATAATCCATCTGGCCAGGGGTGATCAGTTTGCCGTGCGTACGCGCTCGCTTCGCACCCACACACCTGCTTCACAGGGTCACACACTCCTTCTGTGCATGTACATGGCCTCAAAAATGTGCCTAAATAGGACGGCATAGAGCCAGGGTGGGTGGGCAAGCCCACTTGCGATTTCTGCTACTGGTTGGGGTGAGCCAGTCTGAACTGGCTGAATACCAGAGGTGGGTTCATAACGGTTTGGAATGGTTAAGCTGAGTGGATAGCAACTTGGCCTGCCACGCCCCTGAACCGATTCTCTTGGCACGTTTTTTAGTAATGCACATACATGCACAGTGCACATCAAGCGTGTGCGTGGGCCGTGTCCCTGAGCAAATCGGGAGTAGCAGCAGGCGGAACCCATCCCTGTTGAATACCACCTCTGCATCTGGCCAATTTCAGAAAGAGGATGGACAGCAAATAAAGATCCAGTATATGCACTTACTTATCAAAAAAACCCCACCCAATTTTGTTGTATTTAAGTACAATGACAATAAAGATTATACTTACCAACAAGACAGTATTATAGACACACATGTTCTAACCATCCTGTAGACCCTTCATACATTTCCAATGATGTCATTTATCTTTCTTCAACTGCACCTAGAGAAGCCACCTCTTCCACAAAGCCTTTGGCACGTTCCCCAGTCTTAAAGTGGTGGCTGTGGATTTACAGTAATCAGCGTTCTTATATTTCTTCACTGCCCTTTCAAAGTCTATTTGATTCAGACTGTAGCCACATGCATTTCATCACTGTTTATTCTGGCACATCTCTGTGTTCCATGGAAAGGGAGTGAGCTTTCTAGTAGTTTTTTAAGTGGAGATACCGTAGCTTGGACTGGAGAGCTCAGGCATGCCAAACACCTCTTCACCAGGCTTTAGCTTAAAATAGGTGGACCAGAAGTTATGTTTGAACTTGTAGTTCTGATGTTTCCCAAATAAGCCAATTATATAGAAATATATTAAAACTTGATTTATAGAATCTGGGTTTATAATTTTGTGTGTTTTTTAAAGGGAGCAATAAATAAGGATCCCAGGCGGAGAAGACATGCTAAATAAATAATATTTTGGCAGACTATTCAATCAGGAAGAACCACATAGGAGCCAACATGTCCTGGATTGTTCCATGGGAATGTATTCCAATGTAAGCCTCATAATGTATACATTAGGGTACCTTATGAGGGGCCCTTGGTGCTTTCTGAGCTTGGTTGTTTTCTGGCAGACATTTCATTCCTCAAACTAGGCAACATCATCAGAGCACTGATGATGTTCCCCATTTGGGTAATGAAACATCTGGAAGGAAACAATCATGCTCACAGAGGACCAAGGACCCCTCATATGGCACCCTGAGCTACAAACATTCTTCTTTAAGGGTACCATATGCTGATTGCAACATGGATGCAGTGGCTCAGTGGCTAAGATGCTGAGCTTGTCGATCAGAAAGGTTGGCAGTTTGGCGGTTCGAATCTCTAGCGCCGCGTAATGGAGTGAGCTCCCGTTACTTGTCCCAGCTTCTGCCAACCTAGCAGTTCGAAAGCATGTAAAAGATGCAAGTAGAGAAGTAGGAACCACCTTTGGTAGGAAGGTAAGAGCGTTCTGTGAACCTTCGGCATTTAGTCATGCCGGCCACATGACCATGGAGACGTCTTCGGACAGTGCTGACTCTTCGGCTTTGAAACAGAGATGAGCACCGCCCCCTAGAGTCGGGAATGACTTGCACATATGAGCGAGGAGAACCTTTACCTTTACCTTACGTTGATTGCAACTGTCCGAATATCACTAGACAGAAGTATAGATTCTTCTGTATCTGCGTTCATGCATCTACAGATTCATCTGGATGTTTGCAGCCCAGATATAGTAGTCTTGGTGCAAATAGAAGAAGAAGAAGAAGCCTAGATCTGGGTAGTGGAGAATTTTTAAAACCCATGTTGTATCGTAAACAAAGCCTTGATGAAACAGTGATCGCAGATTCTTCACGAAGTTTATGTTCTGTAACGGTGGCACCATCATTATCTCTTGGGAATATACAAGGGGCAACTGCAAGAATTGAAATGAAGAAGCGGAGAGCACCACCCCTACCAGTAATTCCATCCTTTTCTGTTGGGAAAGCTGAGAGAGAAGAAAAAAAAATGCCAAGTGCGATTCCTCAAAGTTCATTGCAACAAGAAATAAAAAAGAAAAAGAGACGTGCTCCTCTTCCACCAACTCCTAAAATGCCAAACAGATTTGAATTTTACACACATAATAACTGGTGTACTGACAGTGGGGTTGCTTATACACACTGTTCTGCAGACTGTCATTTGTCGGCCATTTTGTTTGCCTGGAGAGATTCCTGTTATGGCTGTCACTGCTGTCTGTATTCCACCTGATGCAAATGTTGGCACAGCGCTCGAACCAATTTCATTGTAATTTTATTACAATCTTATTACAATGACAATAAAGATTATTATTATTATTATTATTATTATTATTATTATTATTATTATTATTATTATTATTATTATTATTATTATTATTATTATTATTATTAAATAGGATTGCTAACAGCCAACAGCCAACAGCACAGCAGTACAGCTAGATAAATGAATTTCAAATATTTATGACGATTAAAAGAAACATTGGATTAATGACTCAGATAATGAGTTTAAAAAACAATTATGTTGAAATACATATCAAAATGCTGTATTTCAGGTTAAGACAGGTTGTCCTTGCCATTCTGGACATGTTGCTCCAATCATTCTGAGTTCTAAAAGTTTTAGTTTTGATAGTACTGAGCTGGAGGCAATAACTAACATAAAGGAGATAATCCCTGCTGTTTTGTTTAGAAAGGCTGCTTTTTTCAAGTTTTGTTTATTTTGCTGTCTTTCATACAACTCCTTTAGATTGGAGTTCAAAATGATTTAACTTGGGATATGTTCCCAAGATGTAAACCAGGCATTAGCAACTCTCTGTGTTCCATTTTTCAATTTTCAGATATTATACCAACACTTCTCCAGGATGCTTTGTGGTGAACTTTATTTCTTTTAGTTATTTATTTATTATCTTTATCTCATCTATTTATTGATTGGCACTGATCTTTCAATTCAGAGGCAGCCAGGAATATCCTATTATCACATTTATCCTTGTTTTAAACATACAGTGTTTTATCCAGTTACAGTAACAGGAGGAAAGTAAGAATGTAAATGGAATTTAGTAAAATCAGCAGCAAATCTACAGTGCTCCAATACTGGAATTGTATTTATGTCTTTATTTGATTTTTATCATGCCTTTATAGGTAGTCCTCAATTTACAACAGTTCATTTAGTGATCATTCAAAGTTAAAATGGCACTGAAAAAATGACTTACACTATGACCGTTTTTCACATGACCATTACAGCATCCCCAGGGTCAAAATTGGGATGCTTGGTAACTGGCTCATATTTATGATGCTTGCAGTGTCCTGTGGTCATGTGATCCCCTTTTGTGACAAGAAGCAATGGATGGAAACTAATTAAGGAGAGAAGCAACCTAGAACTAAGGAGAAATTTCTTGACAGTTAGAACAATTAATCAGTGGAACAACTTGCCTCCAGAAGTTGTGAATGCTCCAACAATGGAAGTTTGTAAGAAGAGATTGGATAACTTTGTCTGAAGTGGCGTAGGGTTTCCTGCCTAAGCAGGGGGATAGACTAGAACAGTGGTCGGCAAACCGCGGCTCGCGAGCCGCATGCGGCTCTTTGGCCCCTCACGTGTGGCTCTTCCTCCACCCGCACCGACGGTGGGACTCCTGGGACCCACCGAAGAAACCCTCCCTACCGGCCACTGATTCCCTTCCCCCGCGGAACCTCCCCAGCCCGGCATGCCACCACTCGTCTACTTCCAGGGGGTGCGGAGTCTCCGCGAGCGGGGGAAGGGAATTTCCTGCAATCACCCTGGACGTAGCCTGGCTCGCCCGGCCGCCTGCCCGCTCATTCGCTCGGGCTACTTCCAGGGGTGAGAAGGTCTTCCCCACCACATACGGAACGGGCGGGCTATCGGGCGAGCCAGGCTACCTCCAGGGCGATTGGAGGGAACCGGTCGCCGTTCCTTCCCCACCTCACACCGAGCCCTGGAAATACCCTGAGCGGCCAGCGAACGCAGCGGGCGGCCAGACGGCCCCGGCTAAGGCGAGCGAGTGAGTAACTGCGGCGGGCTGGGCTGAGGAGGCTCCGCGGAGGGCAGACAGACAGACACAGAGAGGCACAGACACAGAGAGAGACAAGGAGGGAGGGGGGAATCAGAGAGTGACAGACACACACAGAGAGACAGAGAGAGGGAGGAAGGGAGAGAAAGATAGAGACACAGAATGAGTGATTAAGTGCTTGAATGCGAGACAGACAGACACACACACACAGAGTGACAGAGATAGGCAGACGAAGCAGATAGAGAGAGAGAGAAAGAGAGAGAAAGAGGGAAAGAGAGAAAGAGAGAGAAAGAAGGAAAGAAAGAGAGAGAAAGAGAGAGAAAGAGAGAGAGAGAAAAAGAGAGAAAAAGAGAGACAAAAGGAGAAAGAGAGAGAGAAAGAGGGAAAGAAAGAGGGAAAGAAAGAGAAAGACAGAAAGAGAGAAAGAGAGAAAGAGGGAAAGAAAGAAAGAGGAGAGAGAGAGAGAAAGAGGGAAAGAAAGAGAGAGAGAGAAAGAGAGAGAGAAAGAGAGAAAGGGAAATGGAGAAAGAGAGAGAGAGAGAAAGAGGGAAAGAAAGAGAGAGAGAAAGAAAGAGAGAGAGAGAAAGAGAGGCAGAAAGAAAGAGAGGGAAAGAGAGAGAGAGAAATGGAGAGAGAGAGAAAGAAAGAAAGAGGGAAAGAAAGAAAGAAATGGAGAAAGAGAAAGAGAGAGAAAGAGAGAGAAATGGAGAAAGAGAGAGAGAGAGAGAGAGAAAGAGGGAAAGAAAGAAAGAGAAAGAGGGAGAGAGAGAGAGAAAGAGGGAAAGAGAGAGAGAGAAAGAAAGAGAGAGAGAGAAAGAGAGGCAGAAAGAAAGAGAGAGAGAGAAATGGAGAGAGAGAGAAAGAAAGAGAAAGAGGGAAAGAAAGAAAGAGAAAGAGAGGGAAAGAGGGAAAGAAAGAGAGAGAGAGAGAGAAAGAGAGACAGAAAGAAAGAAACAAAGAGAGAGAGAGAGAAATGGAGAAAGAGAGAGAGAGAGAAAGAGAGAAAGAAAGAGAAAGAAAGAAAGAATTTATGACCACAATTGAGCCTAAAAGTTTGGTTGCTAACCATGACCATTGTTAACTGAGTTTCACATTTTCCAAGTTGGCCACACCCACCCAGTCACATGACTGCTGAGCCACTCCCACAAAACAGGCCACACCTTCCGGCTCTCAAAAGAAATTTCAATCGTGGTATTATTGATATTTGGCTCTGTTGACTAATGAGTTTGCCCACCACTGGACTAGAAGACCTCCTAGGTCCCTCCCAACTCTGTTATTCTATTCTATTCTATTCTATTCTTTCTATTCTATTCTAAAGTCATTGGGGAAGCCAGTTTCACTTAACAACACTGTTACTAACTTAATAACTGCAATGATTCACTTAACAACTATAACAAGAGAGATTGTAAAATCAGGTAAAATTCACTTAAAACCATCTCACTTAGCAACATAAATTTTAGGCTCAATTGCCATAAATCAAGGACTACCTGGATTATTTTTTAGGTAACACAAGGCAGTGAACAACTCCTTCCTCCTCCTATTTTTCCCACCACCACAACCCTATGAAGTAGGTCGGGCGCAGTGAGAACGATTGGCCCAAAGCCACCCAACTTTCTTTTATGCATAAGGCAGAAATAGAATAGTCTAAATTTTAGAAATTCAAGAAGATTAAGATGCATGTCTGATACAACTGATAGAAGAAAAAAGAATACAATGGGGAATTTTGCTCCCTCAAGAAACTAAAGATAACATCGGGGAGAATTTCCTTAGGCGATGAAAAAGGGAAATGCAATTAATCTGTTTACTACTTTTCTGAAAATGGCCATTTTCAAGTCCTGCTTCCCAAAGGAGAATTTCAAAAGAACATGTGCTTTCATCCTTATTCTCGGCATATAATCAACTTTTGCTGGCCTAATCACAATTTCCTGGATTAGTTTGGTTTGCAGACATGTACTGTAAGATAAAAATGATGGTGATGATACATGCCCACACAGAGTAGCAAATTGCTTTTTCTGAAAAAAAGAAAGCCAGACTTCCAAGAATGTTTGGCTCGGTTCTAAAGCTTGACTCAAAATGAGTATCTTCTCCCAAGTCAACAGGTGGCTCCTTCCCTATCCATCTACGAAGACAGAGAAAATCTCTCGTGTAATCTGTGATATGAATTATGGATCTCTTTGGAAATAAAAGTATAATCCAAGGTCAATATAATGTTCAAGGAACCAAAGCCATTTGGGGGTAGAAACCCCAGATACTTTGGGGGTTACAGGTGTTTATTTCCTTGATGTATTTGCATACTGCCATTATTATGAATCTGCAAAGCTTACTATTAACAATTAAAATAAGACAATAGAGCATTCCAGAATAATAGTGCCAAAACCAAGAAGGCTTACTGATGAATCATTGTAAGATGATATTCTATAGTTCTTAGTACACATAGGAGGACCTTCCTTTCCAGACTATTTTAGCAGTTGATCTCAGATGGTAATCATAGTGATAGTCTGCCAAGAATCTTAGTCCCAAATTATTTAGAGCTGTCTCAGAAGCTAATTGGCAGCTGGTCTAGTTACTTCAGTAATAATGTAATGTGCACAGCCATATTGGCTGATTCATAGGGTATTCCCCTTTCACCAGCAGCTTGTGCATTGCCTCAAACAAAATGTAAGAAGTACAATATCTATCTATGGCTTTGCTGATTCAGGAGATGTGTGTTCTGACCTAGGCTTTCCAAGAGCATTAAGCAACTTGTCCTGACAAAAACCTATTTGATTAATTTACTGTGAATTCTGCTCATTCACATCCAGCAAAGTCTTTCAAGGGAGGATTTAGAGTCACAGACCTTATCTGGCTTGGAGAGCTGACAGGCCGATATCTGCAAGACTTGGCAAGGAGTCTCGGAGAGTCACAAACCAATTAAGCGAACTGTCTCCTGCAAACTCCACTCCCCTTTCGCTCCTCTTTTATTTCCTCTGGGAGGGGCCATTCATCGACCACTTGTGGCCTTACTCCCAAGTCGACCCCTGTTCTTTAGCTGTTCCCTTCATCTGGCAACTCTGTGCATGCGCACACTGGGAACAACTTTGCCTCACTGATGTCTGATTCTGAAGGTAGCTGATAACTGGCATACAGCTCTGGTCCCCTCTCTGCCTGCAACACAGAGCCCTCATCAGAGCCTTCCCCAGACTCCGAGAGGGGACCATGTTCCTCCTCAACCTCCTCACTGTCCGAATCTGCTGCCAGCCCTGCTGGCTGCTGGCAGGCCACAACAATGTGAGACAAAAGGATATTTTAGTTTAGTTTTTCAAAACTTTTCTAACTTAGATCACCTTGTCAGTTTCAAATTCTTTGTACTGGGTCTACTTTATTCTTTATAAATTTCCATAATGTCTTAACCATTTACTATTCTGAGTATGGTATTTGCAGTCCAGCACATCTAGAGGGCAGCAATGTGGAGAACATGGGGAAGGCCAGTCTACAAATCTGTTGGAGTAATTAATATAAAAATTAGGTCAACTAAAACTGTTTCCTTGTTTTTATGTTCAGATTACAAAATGCTGGTCCAAGTTTACTTTCCTCTTCATTTTCTGTGTCCTCTTCATTCTGGGTAACATTCTATGGATATCTGTTACCATTAGAAGACTAAATTACTATATTATATACTTACTGCACAGTAAAATTCCTTTTGTAAGCCAACGGTACACAGTCCTTGCATTTTTGCTATAAAAATTGGACTTAATTCCTTCATGCTTCAAATGGATCAAGTGCCCAGGCTGACCCCATAAATAGATCTCCTTTTTTGCTCTCATTTTTTTGAGTTAAACGGGCACAATGTACCTTTGGAATCTGGAAGTATGCAGATATATTGCAAACATATGGTCTTGCATGGGGAAATGTTGAAAAAAAAATCTCACCATGCATAACAATAAACCTAATACTGAAAACCACATTAAAATGAGGGGGTGAAATAGATTTGCTATATATTTCAGGATTTTTTTAAGAGCTAGAAAAAAGACAGGCTATAAATTAAATCTGTCATGCAGAAATTCATCACACAATCACAGAAATATATAGTCTTCCCTCTGTAAGTACAAACTAAGGAAATGTGTTTAATAAAATACGAATGGTTAGAGAAGATAAGGAGATAAAAAAGCATAAATATTTATCTCAATTACATCCAGCAGGTAATCACAGATTATTGGAGCATAAGTGCAAAGACGTTTTTTGATACCGTCCTAGCTCACTCAGCATTATTTTAAATTCCTTTGATTAAAAGTTTGGGAAATTGACACATTGCAAAATGTAGTATTGGTTTGCAGCATCTTGTTTCCCAAAATGTCTTTAAGTTTCACACAGAGACATAACTTATGATATTTATAAGCAGTATCCTGAATGACAGGTAGCAAGCCTCCTATAATGTTCTTGGCTATCCTCACCACTCTCTGTATGGACTTTCTATCTGAGGCACTGCAGACACCAAACCGAACAGTGATGCAGTTTGTTAAAACACTCCCAGTTGTGCCTCTGTAAAAAGTGGCCAGGACAGAAGGAGAAAGATGTGCTCTCCTCATCTGATGCAGGAAATGGAGACACTGGTTTGCACGCTTCACTAAAGATGACCTGTGGAGAGATTAGTTCAGATCATTAGTTATCTGAACCCCCAGATACTTAATACTGTCCACAGTATTGTCTAAGTCAGTGATGGCGAACCTATGGCACAGGTACCACAGGCGGCACGCGGAATCATTTCTTAGGGCACACGAGGCGTTGCCCTATCAGCTCCAGCGTGCATGTGTGCTCTGGCCAGCTGATTTAGGCCTTCTTTTGAGGCCATTCTTTGCCCTCTGGAGGCTTCAGGGAAGCTCCCGAAGCCTCTGGAGGTGGGGGGGAAAGCCTCTGGAGCCTGGGGAGGGCGAAAAAAGCATGCCAAAAGTAGGGGTCGTGCACATAGCATTATGGGTGTGTCACACCCATGCACGATCCCCCCCTGTGCTCCCCCCACTTTTGGCACGCGAGCCAAAAAAGATTAGCAATCACTGGTCTAAGTACTGCCTACAGATACTTAATGTCCACAGTGATTTGTTGAACAACTGCAGCAAAAAAAGATTGTAAAATCAGATGCTATCATCTGACGAGTCACTTAACGACTGGACCACTTAACAATGAATTTTCCAGTCTCTTGTGGTTACAAACCAAGGACTTGGTTATCACTATAGGAAGTGCAAAGTATGAAATTTAGGACATATTCTCTGGGGTGTCACAGGTGGCCAAGTGTGATACATGGATGCATATGTGCATGTATCAAAGACTCGTTTTTAAATACTTTCATATTCTGGGAATCTGAGGAAAGAGGAATTCCTAAAGAACAAAAATTCTTACAATGTTTATAGAAAATGGCAATTTCTTAAGAAAATGGCATAGCTGGTTAAAAGTAGAGGCTGTTCCCAAGCATCATGGCAATTGTGATAATAACTTTTAAGAGTCTGGTTTGTTGAAATCTTGGCTTTGAGCATGTTGCTCAAACCGGCCTATTTGCTTAATTGGTTGATTGTATTATACAAATGTAGACAACAAGTTCTGTAGCCAAATTATGCCCATTGATACAAAGGCGAAAAGCAAGGAACACAAGTAAGCAAGCTGGCAGCTTCAAATTTCTGGTGTCTGTATCCTCTTATTATTTCACCCTGCTGATGAAAGCCCAGATATGCTGGGCAGGCCATGTTGCAAGGATGTCAGACCATCGCATCCCCAAACAGCTCCTCTTTGGTGAGCTGTCTCAAGGAAAGCGATCGCGATTGGAGGACAAGGGAAGCAACACAAAGACACATTGAAAGCCTCCTTCAAGTCCCTGGATATCAACACCACCTCCTGGGAAACCCTGGCACAAGATCAATCAACATGGCGCACGCTGATCCACCGAGGCTGCCGGACATCTGAGGACAGAAGAACAGCCATAGCACAAGAGAAGTGAGCACTCCGCAAAGCCAGAGCTCCAAATGCTGCAACAATGGTGCCCACACATGTCTGCCCGGCATGTGGCAGAACATTTTGTGCCCATATAGGCCTTACCAGCCACCCGCGGACACATCGTGGACAGCCCACAACCTGTTAGATGTCAAGATCCTCTTTGAACACGATGGATGAACACAGTGGTGGGTTCCGGCCCGTATGGCCTGGTACGGGTGTACCCGTAGTAGCGGGAGCAGCTGACAGCATACTGGTATGGTGGCTTGTTTGGCCCACCTGTCTGTCCATGTTCTATACCAGTTTTTAAAGCAACCAGCCAATTGCATATACGTGCACAGCGTGTGGTGCCTGTACAAGCTCCGACAAGCATCTGGGTGTCGCAGGGGCAGTGGAGTGCGCATGCATGCGCAGTGTGTGTACAAAAGGATGTGTGGCCCCATGAGCAGCATACCAGTAGCAATGGGGAGAGGAGCCCACCACTGGACGAACATCATCATTGTGACCAACCTGAGTAGGTGATAAGTATGAATGCTAAAAGAAGATCACATAGTGGCTCAGAAATGTTGTCAGCTCAGATCACACAACCCCAACCCCTCAGCCTTTCAGGGGTTCTGCTCATTGCTTTTCTCCACTAGTGCTAGGTCAGAGGTCAGCAATCTGTGGCTCTGGAGCCACATGTGGCTCTTTCATCTGTCTGCTGTGGCTCCCTATCGCTCAAAATATGTGTCATAACTGCCAGTGTGCGACACCTGGATGACAGCAGAGAGAAGCAGACAGCATTTTTGGTTTGCAGCAGGTGGATAATTTAAGGTCGGCTTTTTATTTAAAAAACAAGAGGACTCAAATAGACATTGAGTATTTTATTTGAAAGTAACCTTCAACCCAACATCTTTTTTCAGAGTTCAATTTTTTTTTGTTGCACACAGAAATAAAAAATTGTTTTCTCTGATTGTTTTCTCTGTTTTGATTTTAAAAAAAATCAAAACAGAGAAAATGTTAAAAAACCGATTCATATAGTGTTATCTTCATTTTACTGTCAAAAGGTTTTTGTGGCTCCCAACGTTTTCTTTTTTGTGGAAAACTGGTCCAAATGGCTCTTTGAGTGTTTAAGGTTGCAGACCCCTGTGCTAGGTGGTATTAGGTCCCTCCTGTGTTGCTGTGAACGGACTCATGGATGGGAAGGGGCTCTGATGAAGCTTTCCTCTGGAAGATCTTCAGAACCTCTTCAAAGCATCATCGATCCCAGAATTCATCTCTGGTTTGGTGTTCTGCTGCAGTTTCAGTTTTGATGTTAAATATACTTGGAGTTCTTCCAGAAATCTCTTCCTGCTGTTCCTTGTGCAGTGCTGGTTTAATTGAGGGCTTTCTTTCAATTCCCTCAATCTCTGCTCTTATTTTATGAAGCTGCCTTCTTCCTCCTCTGGAGTGCCCTTGACAGGCCTCCAGATTGTGGAGTGCCGGATCCAGGTGCCTGGAATGAATGCAGACTTTGTATAAGTCAAACGTGTGTGTATGTGTGTGTTACACTTTTACTGTTTTTTCTTCTTTTAATGCTTTCAAGACAAGAAGTTCCCAAAGAGATGTCTGGACAGTATATCACTCCAGGTTCACATCTCACGTTGACTCAGCATGTTTGTGATGAATCCACGGCTTTTCTCTGCTTCAGAAGGGAGAAATAATAC
The DNA here is from genome assembly GCA_039707465.1 of Rhabdophis nuchalis. Taxonomy (NCBI): domain Eukaryota; kingdom Metazoa; phylum Chordata; class Lepidosauria; order Squamata; family Natricidae; genus Rhabdophis; species Rhabdophis nuchalis. The sequence continues at coordinate 387,435,479 of CM077643.1, forward strand.
CTTTCAATCACAGGGCTTTGGGGGAAGGGGTGTCCTGTGAATGGGCATCCCAGCTGTGTGTGACAATGGGTTGGTGCCAACATGTCTTCTTTACAAACTGCCCATTCCTCTTTTCTCCAATTCTCTGTAATTGGATTTAACCATTTCATTTCTTCTGATCAATGCACATGTTCCAGCTGTCCACAGTAATCAGCAAAGTGGCAAAGATTCAAAGCTCTTAAAAATCCGCTTCGTTAAATTACAATGCAATAGGAGAGTTGGAAGGGATCTTGGAGGTCATCTAGTCCAACTCCCTGCCTAGGCAGGAAGCCCTATACCATTTCAGACAAATGGCTATCCAACATGTTCTTGAAGACTTGCAGTGTTGGGCAATCACAACTTCTGGAGGCAAGCTGTCCAACTGATTAATTGTCCTAACTGTCAGGAAATTTCTCCTCAGTTCTAAGTTGCTTCTCTCCCTTGATTAGTTTCCACCCATTGCTTCTTGTTCTGCCCTCAGGTGCTTTGGAGAATAGTTTGACTCCCTCTTTTTGTGGCAGCCTCAGAGATATTGGAACACTGCTATCAGGTCTCCCTAGTCCTTCTTTTCATTAAACTAGACATACTCAGTTCCTGCAACCGTTCTTCATATGTTTTAGCCTCCAGTTCCCTAATCCTCTTTGCTCCTGTTCTCTGCACTCTTTCTAGAGTCTCCACATCCTTTTTATATCATGGCAACCAAAACTGAATGCCGTATTCCAAGTGTGGCCTTACCAAGGCATTATAAAGTGGTATTAACACTTCACGTGATCTTGATTATATATCTCTATTTATGCAGCCTAGAACTATGTTGGCTTTTTTGGCAGCTGCTGCACACTGCTGGCTCATATTTAAATGGTTGTCCACTAGGACTCCAAGATCCCTTTCACAGTTACTACTATTGAACAAAGTACCACCTATACTGTACCTGTGCATTTCATTTTTGTTGCCTAAATGTAGAATCTTACTCTTTTTGCCATTGAATTTCATTTTATTAGATAGTGCCCAATGTTCAAGTTTGTCAAGATCCTTCTGTAACCTATATTCTGGAGTGTTGGCTATTCCTGCCAGCTTGGTGTCGTCTGCAAATTTGATAATAAGTTGTCTATGTCTATGGAGATTCTCAGTCATCCATGTCATGGTTGTCCCAAAGGTGCTTTTTTTCCAAAGGGCAACTGGACTTCCTGGTTTTTCTTTGAAGACGTTTCGCTTCTCATCCAAGAAGCTTCTTCAGCATGAGAAGCGAAACATCTTCAAAGAAAAACCAGGAAGTCCAGTTGCCTCTTGAAAAAGCACCTTTGGGACTCTGCTTAGTTTTCCAAAGGACCCCAAAACAGAGTTAATGCAAGCTTTTTGGGATGCATTAGCAGGAAATGCTGCTTTCTAGCTAATATTTATTTATTTATTTACATTTATATCCCGCCCTTCTCCACAGAGGACCCGCAATATAAATTGCGCGTCACAGCTGATCGTCGGAAATACTGCTTTGCTCAAACCAGTAGCATTTTTTACTACTTGAGTTGCACCCAATTTTGCAACATTTTCAGTCATGGTTGTTAAGTAAATCACTGCAGTTGTTAAGTGCTAGTTGCCTTTTTTTTTCTTTTGAATAACATCACAGAGAAGGAAGAGTCGTATGGTTAGTAGCTCAGTTAGAGATCAGTCTTCATTTCAAGGACAGGAAGGGTTTTACCTCATGGCATGTTTTTATTATATTCTTGATTGAACAAGAGATCTGGTTAATATTGCTCAAGATGTCTGCCATTTCCACTACCACCATTTTCATGTATATTGAATTTGGAACATGATTGGGATAAAAGATGAGGGGGCAAGCGTAGTCACTGAAAGAAAACAGATACCACCAGATAGTTCACAAGGTCTAATTTATTATGTCCCATGACATAAACATCTGCTTAAAATAACGTTCTACCATGGAGAGAATTAAAACAAGAGGGATTAAAATTTGACTTTGTCTGCAATAGCTATATGCTTGTCAGCTGGAAATTTGATACACCAGGCAAATATTATCCCTTGTAATTGCTGGCTGGGATATGATTTTGAGGGTCCAGTGGGAAGAAAAGCAATTGCTGTAGTTCTTGTTTCCAGATTTTGAAGCATGGTTAGCATTTTGAAAGTTTACACTCCATTGATTTCAATGGGATATGTTGGTGTAAAGTTACTCAATGGGAATATTGTTGGCTTCACTCAGAACGTGAAAACAGTTGTTTAGTTTTCCATATGTTCATAAAACTCTTGGGGAGGTGAAATGGAGGAATTTAGGCTATAGTTTTCATATATAAAAGAAAATAAATTTTTTTGTCGATGACCATCCACTTAGTGGACCATTTGAAATTACAATGGCACTGGAAAAGTGACTTATGACCATTTTTCACACTTACGACTGTTGCTCCATTGAGAAGCCAAGTCAATGGCGAAGCCAGATTCATTTAACAACCATGTTACTAATTTAACAACTGCAGTGTTTCACTTAGCTGTTGTGGCAAGCAATGTTGCAGAATGGGACAAAACTAATGTAATAGCTGTCTTGCTTAGCAACTGAATCATGGCTGTAGGTCGAGGATTACCTGTGGACACTGTTGCCACCCCAGGAAGCTTTTTCATTTACAGCTATACAACAAATATCCAGGAGGAACGTTAAATTTCTTACATTGCCCTAGAAATGTGTCAACAACAGTAGGAGCTATTAACACTCTTAGCTATATTCCCATGAAGGAAATATAACTCCAGATAATGCTACTTCCTCTTTTCTTTCCATTGGCTTGGTTATGGTGTTTGCACAACACATTAACAACCTTATCCCTTGACCCAGTAAATGTTATCATGTGAACAGGGTACGGTATATTAGTTCAGACTGATTTGGATTTCTATAAACTTCTCAATATTGTGATCTTTATTTCTTGTATCACTAAATGCCCTTTTTAAGTCCCTATATCCCTTAATTAAAGGGAGAGTCGGGACAACTGGATGGAGTTCAGTGTTTACTGTCCAGATGCCCTTCCTGATGCCATACGGAGATTGCAGCAGACATTTTTTCTTTGCGCCCTAGGAGAGAAACATCTGCCATTACCTAGGATTGAATTTTCAACCTTCCAAGTGGGAGGCAAGAGTCTTCACACTAGTCCACCATGCTGCTCATTTGTTGTATCACTAAAACTTTGATAAATGACAACACTGATAGATTTAGTTGTAGTAGCTAATGCATCCACTAATGGGACTAAAAGAAACTCTCCAAAGAATTTCCAAACTGGGCAAATGACGTCCTGTTGAGATGCAGCCTGTTGTGCCTTAAAATGGCTTCTACTATACTGCCATACCATGGCAACTCCACTATGGCAGTGGAGTTGCCATGGTAATGGCTTCACAGTACTCCACTAGGGGGCTCCCTCTGGTAAGGGGGAAAACCCAACATTAGAAATTATGTTTGGTCCGGACAGTTCCCCTTATAAATAAATACCCAGACAATGCCAGGTTATCAGCTAGTTACAAATAAAAATAAATCTCTTGGCCACACACTAATCTATAGGTGTGCACAACTTTCCCTGAGTTGAAGAATGCCTTTGTTTTTCTAATAAGCTTACCATATCTAGGTTTGCAATATCCAGACTAGAAATATGAACATGCTAGAGATACAGAGATATTGGCCCTCTGTACTTTTCCATTAAACATGACACTCGAAACCATAATGGCCTTGGTCAGTCAAAAGCAGAAAGTGACTTTTATTTCATTTGCATTGAAATGTAATCAAAGTTAAAGACATTTAACATGACTGCTTGCAAGCTGTGTCTTCAATAATTTCCTCTTTCTGTAATGGTTGCTTTTATGATTTGGTGACAACATTGGGAGGTCTCTAAAAATGACAGTTACAGCTTTTGAGCTGCATGTATCTTTGGGACCTCAACATTGTAAACCAGGAATGTTACTTTGGGAAAAGTAGAATATTTTCCTGATTATGATGCCATCGAAATAGGCATGTGGGATATCTGCTCCTTCCTTTGACTGGTTCTGGAAAGGACAACATAATAAAACCGTGGCGTTTCTCTGCATTGTTCAAAATGCATTGTTTATTTGTTTGTTGATCTGCTTCAATGAGAAGAGACATTTGCAGATGTAATCTTCTGTGGATGACCTGAGATTTTTTTTTTAAAACAGAAAACAATCTCTTTTGGAAGGTGATGAAGGAGAGAGTTCCACGGCAGCAGCTGTTTGAAAGTTTGGTCCAAATAAAAACCATTACAATTTGCTCCAGTTAAGAGACTATCAAACTTCCAGGGATGGCCTCTGGGAATCCTCAAGGAGCTTTCTTTCAGATGCAACAGAAGGTCAAAGGGACAAAGGAGATTAATTTAAACTTTGCATGTGTTTGGTCTTTGGAAGATTCGGTTACTTTATCTGCTTCTATGGGCCTGCTCATTTTCCTCTCCAGAGTTTAGTTAATATTCAGCTATCATTCAGAGAAACACTGTTCCCATCAGGGCTCAGTCAAAGTTACTGATTGACTGTGTTTGTGAATTTATCTTAAATTAATTAATATGTTATCTGGTCTATACAACAGAGTGAATAATCAATGAATGAAAACAGGCGAACTTCACGCCATGGAACAAGCCACAAAAATCTAATATAGGTTACCCCTAACTTAGGGGAACATTTTGCTAACATTTACAGTTTTATCTGTTTCTTTTTTATGTATGTAGCAACTCTTTTCTGAGGACTTTTCCTGCTATGTGACTTCTCAGTTTTTTGGTACATAGTATAAGTTTTCATTTTGCCCCTTCTCAAATGATTCAAGAGTCAATTGTTGAGATGAGCTGCCATACAAATTCAGTGGATGGATGGATGGATGGATGGATGGATGGATGGATGGATGGATGGATGGAGGAAGGCAGGCAGGCAGGCAGGCTGAGTGATTGACTGACTGACTGTGATGGGTTAACAATATGTCAAAGCCTGATTCAGTTAACAGTGCATCATTCACTGTGCAATCACAAGACAGCTAGGTTAATTCATTGTGACTGAGATTGGATTAGTTTTTTAGTTGATTTAAAATGCCTTTTGACAATTTCATTGTGACATCAGATTTACACACATCGCATAGTAGAAATATATGGTATATTATAGACTCCTGATTTTGTTGAATTATTGTAACATTGTGTGTACTAGGGCTATTGTATTATGCCATAATGCTGTTTATTTGTTTCAGGGTATAACATATTAAGGAGACAGAGTAGTTATAATTTATTAATTTGGGTTTAGGTTATATTGTGTTTTAGGGACCCAACTAATAGTTCCTCTATTGAATGTGTAGTTACTCCTTTATGAATACTACTGTGTTTCCCTGAAAACAAAACCCAGTCTTATTTACTTTTGGGCCCCCAAAGCACAGGGTCTTATTTTCAGGGGTGTTCTAATTTCAGGGTGGTTGTGGAGCTGCCTGACGCACACACTGGCTTATTTCAGGGCCTCATGGCTTCACGCCCTGACAACTGCCTGGCGGTGGCAGCAACCATGTGCAACAGGAGCCCCTGTGGCTGTCAGCTCACTTCTTCCGGCAGCAGTGTGTCACCGGAGCAGGAGGCCAAGTGACACAGTCAGGCAAAACACTCTGTTCCCAAGCGACTCATTGATGCCCAAATACTTTTCACCCAGATGGAAAAATGAGGGAGAGTCAAAGCTTTATCTGCTTGTATTTGTATTTTAAAACTGAGTGTCCCATTTGAGACATGATAGCAGTCTTCCAATATCTCAGGGGCTGCCCCAAAGAAGAGGAAATCAAACTATTCTCCAAAGCACCTGAGGGCAGAACAAGAAGCAATGGGTGGAAACTAATCAAGGAGAGAAGCAACTTAGAACTGAGGAGAAATTTCCTGACAGTTAGGACAATTAACCAGTGGAACAGCTTGCCTCCAGAAATTGTGAATGCCCCAACACTGCAAGTCTTCAAGAAGATGTTGTATAGCCATTTGTCTGAAATGGTATAGGGCTTCCTGCCTAGGCAGGGAGTTGGACTAGATGACCTCCAAAGTCCCTTCCAACTCTGCTATTGTATTGTATTGTAATTCTTAGGTTAAACTTGTACTGTATTGTATTGTATTTGCAAGCAGATGAAGCTTCATTTCCCTCTGAGCGAAAAGTGCACGACAGAGCCCAATTCTGTCTCTGCACTTGGACTTACAAGTATCTGCACTGCGCCAAGGGGCCAGTAGGCCTCGCCCATTCCCCCAGGCTTATTTGGGGGGGGGGTAGGGTTTATATTACCCACCCACCCCAATCAGGCTAGGGTTTGTTTTCAGGGTGGGTCTTATTTTCAGGGAAACATTGCAATATTTCCAACATTAACTGGTGGTAGTTAGTCTCCAACAAGATTCTGGAAAGGAGTTTTTCCTGGCTCTACCTGAAAGTAAGTGAGCAAGGTTAAAGCTGAAGGTCTGTTGTATGTATACCAGGCCATGTAGTGCTGTACTTCATCATACGTTGCAAGCAGTTTCTTTCACTTTGGTGGGGGAGGAGAGAAGGGGGGGTGTTTCATTAGAGAAAATGGTGGAAATACAAACACTGGAATGTTTGTGGTGAAAGGGAAGAGATAGAACCCAGAGCAAATGACAACGTGTCTCTTATAAGAGTTGTTCTTTCACTGGGTTCACTGATTTCAGAGTTTCCTGCTTGAACGTTGAGCAATAACACCAGGATTGTAATTTATCTTAGTCACTCCGTTCCGTGCCCCTGCTCCCACCTCAACTCTCATTGGCCAAAATCTGCTCTACAACTGTTTTCCACTTGGATGTACTTCTCCCCTTCTTGAGAAGGGTGCATTCTGTCTGTACTTTGAAGTAATTGTTAATCATTGCAAGACGCTCGCCTTCACATAGATAAGCACGAAGCACTGAAGTAATACTCATTCAGCCATTAAAAAGGCAAAAAAACCCCAAAAACCCACAGAAGAGGAAAATTGCTGGCTTGAGAAATCAGCAGAGCTTTAAATCAAGCCACAGATGGTTTGTCCTGTGGACCGTCTTTCTTTCTATCCCTCTAAAATGGACTTTGTGCCTACTTTTTTTTTTGGGGGGGAACAAATTGACCGTTCTGTTTTTAATTTGCTGTCTGCTTCATAGGTATTAAACAGCTTAAGTGACCTGCTTTTCTGTATTTACACATCACTTTAAACCCCCCCCCCATGTGCTCTAACAAAGAATATTTTGTTTGTTTGTTTGTTGTTTATTTATTTTATTCACCCATTCATCCATTCTGTCATAGTTATGTAGTGTGTATTGGAGGGGGTGACCCTTTGAGAGTTGTATGCAATGACATTTCATTTTGATGTACGCCAATTAGTGTACATCAAAGCAATAAAGTCTATTCTATTCTATTCTATTCTATTCTATTCTATTCTATTCTATTCTATTCTATTCTATTCTATTCTATTCTATTCTATATAAACTGAGCACTGTGTTAGAACATAAACTACAGTAACCCGAAAGGTTGTCTAGATTCAGGAATATGGCAAGACAGGTTTTGTAAGGCAATAATTGATTTTGAATAAACATTTGTTACTATAAAACTTAAAGGTAATCTTTACATATCATTATCATCGAAGTTAGTTAGAAACTAGTGGAGTGGATGCCATCCCTTACATGTTCAATGTGGTTAATGTTTTCCTTTTTTTCCTCGTAGGTGTTTAGTACAAGCCTCAATAATCTCACATGTGTTATGACATCATTGTGCAAATGACACAATTTCTATCAGTTGTGCATTGGTGTCATTATATGCAGGTTGTTCCTTGCCTTCTCACCCCCTTCCCCATGAATTCCAATAGTTGGTTTGCTTTCCTGTTTAATATGATGTACCCTTGTTTGATTAGTTATGATTCAGTGTATTGTGCTGACCGAAAATGAATAAAAGAAATGAACAGGCTAAATATGGTATGTTAACAAAGCCAAACATGGCCAAGTATTATAAGAGCCAAGGTTAGAATGCAGTACTTCAGGCTACTTCTGCTGACTGCTAACTGCAGTTCGGCAGTTCAGATCTCACCAGCTCAAGGTTGACTCAGCCTTCCATCCTTCTGAGGTGGGTAAAATGAGGACCCAGATTGCTGGGGGCAATAGGCTGACTCTCTAAACCACTTAGAGAAGGCTGTAAAAGCACTATGAAGCAGTATATATGTCTAAGTACTATTGCTACCTCCCTTGGGTATAGTTAAAAAAAAAACAAAAAAACATACCCCAACCCTCTATTTTTCAGGAGGAGGAATGAGTTACCAGTAGGTTCACACATTGCTGTAAGCCGGTGATGGCGAACCTTTTTGTAAAGGTGTGCCAAAATTGTCTGTGCACGAGCGATAGTGCATGCATGCATGCCCACACCCACACTGCAATGTGCCCTGCCCACCTACGCATGCGCGTGTGACACCCCCACATGTGTGTGGGGGCGTTTTCGCCGTCTCCAGGCTCCGGAGACTTTCCTAAAGCCTGAGGAGGGCGAAAATGGCCCGAGGCCCTCCAGAAGCTTAAAACGGATCATTTCTGAACTTACGGTTGGCCTGTTGGGTCTGTTTTTCCCCCTCCCGAGGCTCTGGAGGCTTTCCTGGAGCCTGGGGAGGGTGAAAACAGCTGCTGCCGGCCCTCCGAAAGGCCAAAAATCAGCTGGCCAGCCCCCACATGCGCGCTGGAGCTGATGGCGCACATGCCGGCAAATATGACTCCAGGTGCCACCTGTGGTATGCATGCCACAGGTTCGCCATCACGGCTCTAAGCTAATATATAGTTTTGGCTTAGTAAGTATGTATAAATGCGTACACTTTTGTCTGTAAATCATTGTTTATTGCTTACTTTATTGTGCAAATCAGCCTAAAACTATAGATCAGTGGTTCTCAACCTGTGGGTCGGGACCGCTTTGGGGGTCGAATGACCCTTTCACAGGGGTCGCCTGAGACCATTGGAAAACACATATTTTCGATGGTCTTAGGAACCGAGACACCAATTTTATGGTTGGGGGTCACCACAACATGAGGAACTGTATTAAAGGGTCGCGGCATTGGGAAGGTTGAGAACCACTGCTATAGATGGTTGGCAGCCTTCCCTCCTTCCCTCTCTTCCTTGCATTCTAATCTACAGAAACATTGAAAATACAGTTTTCCCTATGCATCTTCTATGAAAACTTGCATGAGGAACTCATTCTATGTGATTTCTGTTCTACAGGTTTTTTAGAATAGTGGAGGATGTGTGGCTTGGCAATCGGCTATGTTTCTCTTGTAACACGAACATGAGGAAAGGTTCTATTTTGATCCCTGGGAAACACTCTGTGGGAGTAGCAAGTACACTCATCCATATCCAGTCAACCACGAGAGGGCAGCAAACGTTAAACTTTTCAGGATCTCCTTCTTGCTCCCTAGTGGTCATTCAGATTTTTGCAGCCGAGATTGGATACTTCTCACCCATACTTATTTTCCTGTTCTTTCTTATATAATATATAGGTAGCCCTTGATTTACAATCATTGTAGCTACTATTATTGTCATAAGTTATGATGGTTGTAAATTGAGTCATCTACATGACTGACACAATTTTACAACTGTTTCTGTGGCAATTATTAAGCAAATGCCTCGATCGTTAAATGAACCAATGATTCGCTATAGTCCGGCTCAAAGTAGATGCCAGGTTTTTGGCAAAACTGTTGCAAAATGTGGTCAGATGACTGGGGCGCACTACAAATAGCCGTAAATGCAGACCAGTTTCTGAGTGCCCAAAGTGCAGTCATGTGCCCCTAGTGGGGGGCAGCCTGTACTACCTGTAATGCTTTTGACTCATACGTTTAATTGGCTTCTCTATATCTAGTTTTAAGACTTGTGTAGAAAACTGATCATGGTTAAAGTTATATTTATGCAGAAATACTGAAAATCCAAAATGGTTCACAAACCTTTAAGCATCGCTGTACGTGTTTTAATGCAGATTGATTTGAGTACCCAATCTAAAGTTTTATATGAAACTCAAACTGGTAATATTAATTTGCTCAAATAACCTCTTGTTAGACTTCCCCAGAGTGGTGCTTTCGAAGTGTGTTATGGCTACAACTCCCTAACTTTCCAATCATGAATGGCCAGGCAGGTTGAAAATTTGTCTCCCCAGCATACTTGGAAGAATACTGACCTCCATCAACCTTTTTTCTTACCCGCACAAAGGTGACTTTGTCCTCCTCCAACCATCACATTTTACACCTTTGTAATTTTCTGTTTATATGTTTTGGCTTTAGACCAGAACCTGAAACTGGGTACTCATATGGTTTTGATAAAATTTCCCCAACACAGACAATACATCTTCTTAAATACGTCTTCCTGTAAGATCGGAGGGTGATATCAAATAACTAATATTTTATTGGTGGTAGATACTGTAGTAATCTGGAAAAGATATGGCTGTGAATCTCCATAAGGTAGAAAGGAATTGTAGCAGTGGTGGGTTCCAGATCCTGGTGCAACCGGTACAGTGCCTGGCATCCACCACATGAACATGTGCATGCATCCTTACCTCCTGTGATGCTCCATGATGCCTCTGCAATGCTCCAGCTGCTCGACGGAGCATTGCGCAGGTGCCATACACTCTGTGTGGTTGCAAGGAAGCGCCAAAGAGCTCAAATACAGGTAAGGAGGGCGGGCAGGTGGGTGGGCTCTCTGGAGCACCATCCCAGAGCGGTACCTGGTGCTCCCGGCGGGGCGTACTGCCTGCAACCCACCACTGAATTGTAGGCACAACAGTTTACAGGACAAGTCTGCAAATGCTTCAAAAACAGGGAAATAAAATAGAAACTAAGGAAAAACAAAGAAAGTCCATTTGCCTTTTGAAAAAGCTCCTTTGAGACACCCATGACCTGGATGACTGAGCATCTCCTTAGACATTTGAAATTTTAGGTTCAGAAGGTCTATTTGTTTTAACTAATTAAGAGGACACCTAACATATCTAGATTCAAGATACAAGAAAGAGATCAAGCAATGAAAGATGGAACCTTTCTACATCCACGGGGAACAGGTGTGTGGATATTTTCCCCTTATTTGAAACTCTTATTGAAAAACCAACAGGTTCCAGACAGCATTTGGCTAAAACCTGTATATCTTAAGTTTGCAGAAATATTAGCCTGGTGGGAGAGGACCAGGGATCTGAACTGACAGCAGTGTGAAAGCAAGAAAGGAAATAAATCAGCTGCCAGAAAGATGGAAGGCCTCTCTAGGTTATTAAACAAAGAGAAATAAGAATGAGAAAACCGGAGGATTCTTCTTTGTTCAAACTTATGCTATTGTTGATACAGGAGTAGTAGCATGATATATTTTTTTTACTTTAATATAATTGGTCATGGGAAAGGAACAGGATAAAATAAGGATTGTTTTGCTGGATTGATTCATATTGCTTTTTTTCATCTAAATTTCCAGTTGAGCCTCGTATTCTGTTTCTACAAGTGGGCGAGATAATCTTTCAGTTTGAAAAAGTTCATCTTGTTTGTTTAATAAAACCTTCCTGACCTCTGCCCTCCAGATGTCTGGGATTCCAGTCATTAGGTTTCTCAGCCAATAAGACGGACTTTTTTTTAACATCTTTCTTTTTCTTAAAAATAACATAACCCAAAGCATCGTACACTGACAAGCTGTAGCACAATGAAAACAACAATACTAACCTCAGATTAGTTTTAATACTTGCAGTCCAACGCCAAAGAACTTGGTGATTAGAAGAATGTCAAAGGTTAAACCGTAGTAATTCTGTGTAACTAAGTACAACATGGAGCTAAGACAAGGTTGCCCCTTCCTCAAAAATTGCAGTTTGATCAGGAATAGCAAAGAATAAAAAGGTAGATACAAACACGTCTTCTCTGGGAGAGACAGTCTATGGTGTGGACTGAAGTGGCATCTAGTCTAGAGAAAAGAAGGACTTGGGTTGACATGATAGCAGTTATTCCAGGGAAGCTGCCGAAAAGAAGAAGGAGTCAACTTATTTTCCAAAGCATCAGAAGGCAAGACAAGATGGATGGAAATAATGGATGGAAACTAATCAAGGAGAGAATAGTGGAGACACTTCCTAACAGTGACGACAACTAACCATTGGAACAGCTTGCCTTCAGAAGTTGTGGGTGCTCTATCCCTGGAGGTTTTTAAGAAGAGACTGGACAGCCACTTGTCTGAAATGGCATAAGGTCTCCTGCTAGAGCAGAGTGTTGGACTAGAAGACCTTCAAGGTCCCTTCCAGCTCTGTTCAAATTGAAGTTTAGTGGGTCAAGGGGATTTAATCAGTTTGAAGATTAAAAGTCTGTTTATTGGATTTTTAGAAAGCAGAGATGCTTACTGATCCTGTAAGGAGCAGGACACTGTACTCAGTGGTGGGATTCAATTTTTTTAAAAACCGGTTCTGTGGGTGTGGCTTGGGGGGCGTGGCGGGCGAGGCAGCTGAGGGATACTGCAAAATCCCCATTCCCTCCCCACTGCTAGGGGAAGGATACTGTAAAATCTCCATTCCCTTCCCACCCCACTTAACTACTTTCCAGCTCCATTCTCCTGTGCAGGGCAACAGAAGAAGACACAGCTGATCAGCGGGGACTCTGATCAGCTGGGACTTGGAAGGCAGATAATAGATGAGGGCGGTGCCAACCAGAGATGGTATTTGCTGGTTCTGCTACCGGCTCTCCAGAACTGATCAGAACCTGCTGAATACCACTTCTGGAGGGTGGGGATAGAACTATAGGAAATGTATACATCTTTTAGCCTTCGTCACTCTTCTTTCCTTACCCTGAAACATGCTTGATTCAGCCCTTCACAAGTCACTCATTCTCACTTAAAGGAAGTTGCATTCATTGCCGTTAATGTAAGTCAAGGATTAAAATAGTAGTTGTCCTGAACAGGTGGATTTCCGTTCTCGATTCAGACCTTACTACTTTGGCATTTGTTTCACAGCATTCTTTCATAATCCAGGATTCCTATTTCTTTTAAGGAAATATTACTGAAACATAATACTCTTTTTCTAGCCAATTTATATATTTTGCCAAGTGTATATTGTATGGGATGTACTTTTTCTTTGCTATCTCTGTCCAGGATACATTTCTTTCCAGATCTATACAGTCCAGTGAGGGAAAATGTTTTAGCTATAAAATATATATTTATAAACTCCTTTGTAGCCAATTAGAGTTTTCAAGGGGATATTTTAAAATAAAAAATAAAACACATTAAACTGGAAGCCACATTGAAATCCTCAGATTAATTGAAGTCTCTATTAATAGAGAATTGGAAACCTGTCATCTTAAATTAAAAACTAAGCAGAATCAAAAGTGTTTATTTGTCTGCTTGATGCTAAAGAAAGTAGATGCTTGTCTAGCCGGCATTAGAAAGGAATTCCAGGCAAAGAATGCTATCCCAGAAACTTAACTACTATTGTTTTGTGGGAACAATCTACCAGTATTTTATTTATCCATTTATCTTTGTAAGCTGCCTGGAGGGATTGTGAGTTGGGCAGCCATAGAAATGTTCATTCATTCGTTCATGTACCCCAGCCAGCTGGTCTTTGTGTGTGCATGCACACCAGAAACTGGAAGACTATGTTGCCGGCGCACACCAGAAACCAGAAGATAATCTTCCCAGCATGCATGTACACCCAGCGACTATTCTTCCGGTTTCTGGCACATGCGTGCATGCCCTGGTGGTAGGTTCCAAATCTCGGTGCAACTGGTATGGTGCAATGGGGCTAGGTATCCACATGCATCCACATGCATATGCTCAGTACGCACGCACATGCGCACAGCATGCACCTGTGAATTTACCACCTGCGACGCTCCGCAATGCCCCCATAATGCTCCAGCTGCTTGGGGGAGAATTGCGCAGGTGCCATATGCTCCATATGTGTGCACGGAAGCCCCCAAAACCTCCAAGATCCCTTCTAACTCTGTATTCTGTATTCTATTCCAAATCTAGATTCTTGGCCTATCCTTGAATATGCTATGCTTCCGCTAAGCAGACGATAGCTATCTGTGGGCAGGGGGCGTCCTTTGGTAAGATCTGAAAGTTGTGGACTTTCAATCTCTCCCTGGAGAGCCTGTTCTAAAATATCAAAGAGAGATATTGCATTACTTGCAGACTGAACTTTCTTGTTGGAATATATTGGTCAACTTTCAGCTGTTTTGGGGGTCTGGATGTAGCCTGCCTCTCTCCCGCCCCCGCCCCCCCTGTGTTGACAGAATTCCTTTTCTCCAATCTGATCGCTCAGTGGGCCAGAAGGTTCAGGCAAGCAGTGTGGAGTTTTAAAAATTAAGATTTTAGCATAGTAAAAAAAAAAAGTAAAATAGAAGAGTATGAAATAAAATGAAATGAAATAAGATGTAAGGAGATAAATAGAAGCAACCTCTCTGAGCGGTGTTTACTTGTCACCACCTGTCAGGTTCCCAAAACCAAGAAGGCACACCAAAGCAGTTTCTTTTCTGTTCCTCACCTATAGACAGAAATATCCAAATTACAGCAACTACCATATTTTTCAGAGTATAAGACGCACCTTTTTCTCTCAAAAAAGAGGCTGAAAATCTGGGTGCGTCTTATACACTGAATACAGCATTTTTTTGCCTCCCGAAACCCCACCCCTTCACCAAAATGGCCGTGCATTGTCTTTAGGAGGCTTTCACAGTGCTCCTTGGGACTGGGGAGGGCAGAAATGAGCGAAAAACGGGCTGTTTTTTGCTCAATTTTGCCCCCTATCCCCCAGGAGCACTCTATAAGGCTCCGAAAGGTTATGCCTGTCATTTTTTTGGGGGGGAAAAACCAGCTGTTTTTTGCTTGGTTTTGCCCCCCCCCCCTTGGAGCACTCTACAAGCCCCTTAAAGGCTATTCATGCCCTTTTTTGGAAAAAAAATGGGTCCATTTTTGCAAAAAACGAGCCGTTTGTGAGAGGTCTGCAGAGTGCAAAAACTTTTTTTAAAAATTTGCCTCTTCAAAATCTTGCTGCATCTTATACTCCAGTGCGTCTTATACTCTGAAAAATATGGTACTTGCGTCATTAAAGATATACTCTGAGAATTTCTAGGGAGGAGCCATCTTGACTCTCTTTCTCTCAACCAAACTCTCTAAATTTCACATGGTCTCTTGGTCCTTTGGAATGCAGCCCCTCCCTCCTGGGAATCCGGACTACATTCTACCACGCCACTTTTCCTTTTCTCCAGGTTGCTGTTGGTAACTGATTCTTTGAGTTCTTCTAAGCCATGGGTGTCAAACCTACCATGTCATGTTGCTGTCACGTGATGTTTCACAATGTTCTTCCCATTCACGGAGCTGGGATGTGTGTGGCCTGTATCCGGCTCGCAGGCCGCCAGTTTAACACCCTGTTAGGAGTACACTCCTATAGTTGGGTAGACAATATATAGTCATTGTAACTTTAAGGCTGTTGGAATGTTAGAGTGCAATTAGTAAGTGCAATTATCTCTCACTATAAGAGGAAGCCAGGAGAGCGCATATCTCTCTCTCTGCTGGACTTGCTGTTTGATAACTGTATTGTGTCGTGAACTGTGATTTACTGAAGAAGAAGACGGAAGATTGTGTAAGCTATTTGATATTGTTGAGACTTTATTTTTGACTCACTTTAACATCACTGCTTGTTGAGCAGTAGCTTAGTTTGATAGTTTTTACAACCTAAGTAAAAGCTATTTTATTTTACTTAAACAGTGTCTGGTCTACTAATTGTGTGTACATTAGCAACATTCTTCTAGCTGCATACTCTGCTGCACACCCTCTGCTGTCTCCCAATGGAGATATCACCTAACACACCCCCGTTGCAGGTTTATGCTTGTGTCATTGGGATGTGTCAAGTGCCAAAATTGCAATCTTATCGTAGACTTAAATTATTTGGTTGCTCTTCTGGAAAAATTGCAGGGCAATTCATTCATCTTTACTCTTGGATTTGCTCTTTCTTATCTCCACCATCCAGAATCTTTAACCTTTCTTCCTCTAGTTTCACCTTTGGCTGCCACCAAAGAGTTCTATTTTTTATCACTCTTTGGGTTATAATGTATAATGCGGTGGAACCAGGATATAGGTAGTCCTCGACTTACAACCATTTGTTTAGTAACCATTTGAAAGTTAAAACAGCACCAAAAAAAGCGACTTACAGCTAGTCCTCATACAGCACATATGTGCGTGGGGAACCTTTACCTTACCTGCCCTCTCACAGAAATAGTTAAACTGGGTTTCTTCCCCCCCTTCGAGAAATAGTAATCGCTTGCTTGAGAGGAGCTAAGAAAATAAAATTAACCAAAAACTGACTTCTCCAGGATATGTATTGTATATGTCAGTGTGAAGAAAAGGGGTTAAAATTGCTCTCCATGCTAAGAAAAAAACTGCTCTAGAAAAGCTGACTGAAGTGCCCTCCTCCCCATCCTTTCCCAAGGCAACACTCAGCTCATCCCCTTTCCCACAGGGACATAAACATTTACAAGCTTGGAAACCTGAGAGAGGAAGTGCTCAATTCCCTCCCAGCTTGTTGAGAGAGAGAGACTGATCACCACACACTTACTCGCGCATCCACACTGGTATCCTAGCTATTTGACTGGTGTAACAACAACCCCAGCTGGCTAACTGTGGCACATCCTGGCTTTTTAAAGGAAGGTACCAATGTCTATAAGCAGCACACCCATGCCGATAGGAAAAGCCAATTTATATGGATGAGGAAGAGGGAATACAAGCAGGTACGAGAATGGGAAGTTGGATTAGAAACTTACTGAAGGATAGAGTGGAATGGAATGGAACAGAATGGAATAGTTGCTTTATTGGCCAACTGATGGACACACAAGGAATTTGTCTCCGTTTGTAGCTCTCAGAGCTACAAACGGCAATATAATCAATATCATTTAGTGTAGATCAGTGTAGATCAGTGGTTCCCAACTTTTTTTGGCCATGCCCCACCTAAGCATCTCTAAAATCCTGATGCCTGCCCCCTTGTGACACATAATTCTTACTTTACTCAAAAAGTAAACTTTACTCATGCGGAGGAAGCCTAAAAGACCATTAACTTGGTTTAAACAAGGTTCAAATTGCCCCCATTAAAAATCAAATTGCCCCCCTGTGGGGCCCGGGGCCTAGGTTGGGAACCACTAATGTAGACACAAACCACATGTATATACAGACAACAAGGTGATATAATCATAAGATACTAATAGGAGAAAGTAAAGAAAATATGAGAAGGTAACAGAATATTAATAATGCAGCCATATTGCACGAGTAAATATCGTTAGACATGACAGTACTGTGGGAATTAGTGTTCAGCGGAGTGATGGTATGAGAGGAAAAACTGTCCGTGTGTCTAGTTGTTTTGGCATGCAATGCCCTGTAGCAGCATCTTGAGGGGAGGAGTTGAAACAGTTTCTGTCCAGGATGTGAAGGGTCTGTAGCAAAGTTGGGTTCCTACCGGTTCAGACCAGTTTGGCTGAGTAGGTAGTAACTCGGCTGGCCACGCCCCCAAAATGGTTCTATCAACGGCGCCATAGCTGCCGCCATCTTGTTTTTTGCTTCTGTGCAGAAGCATTTTTTACCTACTGCACATGTGCGCATAGCGCACATCAAGTGAGCACAAAGAGCGCATCCCTGAGCGAACCGGCAGTAGAAGAAGCCGGAACCCACCCCTGGTCTGTAGATATTTTCTCAGCCCTCCTTCTGACCTGTGCAATATACAGGTCCTTAATAGAAGGCAGGCTGGTTGCAACTGCTGACTGCAGTCCTAACTATCCATTGATGGGTTGAATTAGAATAAAAATCATTCATTTTTTATGAAGCAAAGGTAAAGCAGGAAGCAATGCCTGGACAAGTTACAGGGTAACAAGAGGGCTGACAGTCAACTGCCAAGACCTCAAGCCATAGTAAGCAGCCCATCTTGACTTGATCCCTGCGTAGAGGTTGGAAATTCGCACCCAAGCTACTTTTGGGTGTTCAAGAGAAGAGCATGGAGCATGGCCTCGAGCTTTTGCATCCCCAATGAATACAAAAACTTATGGAAGGAGGCAAGGACCATATGTCGCTTTAAAACCTTTAAAACTTTTAATTATTTTAAAACTTACTTATGTGGCTAAGCCAACCTATAAGTGCTACAAGAGTAGAGTTAACCTTGTTCTAGCCAAGGCATTAACCTGTTGCTGGGGTATGTATGGGCTAAATAAAGCACAGGTACAGTAATCTTTGGCATATGACCATAAAGCAGCCAGTCTGATTTTATTACCTTTTTGGCAGCAGTTGTAAAGTCTCTGTGGTGATCATTTAGCAAACTGCAGTTGTTAAGTGAACCAGTGATTAGTTATGGGTGCAGTTTTGGCTGAAAGACTTTTGCCGAACACTGGAAGTGTGGGTTTGGGGCAAAACAATTGTGAAATGTGATCATGTGACTGTGGGATGCTACAAATAGCCGTGAATATGGTTGTTGTTACTGAATACCTTAAGTTCAGTCGCATGTCCTCAAAGGCAGCCCAACCATTGGAACCAGTGGTGAGTTCTGGATGGTACACCCCAATACGGGCATACTGGTGCCTGCTGGGAGTAGCAGGCACCATTCTGGTATGGTGCTTCAGAGGACCCGCTGTCCGCCCGCGTTCCTTACCTGTATTTGACCCAATAGGGTCATTTGCGCATGCGCATGTAGCGTATGGCACCTGCGCGATGCTCCGCCGAGCAGCTGGAGTGTTGCAGGTGATGGGTGTGCATGCGCGCGCAGCGCACATGCGTGTGGTGGGCACTGGCCTCATCGCAACATACCGGTTGCGACGGAGATCCGAAACCCGCCACTGATTAGAACAGTTGCTAAGTCATCGGTCGTAAGTTGAGGGCTATCTGCATTGTGTGTCTCTGTGGTCATGTGGCTGTCATGACTAAACGCCGAAGGTGCACGGAATGCTGTTACCTTCCTACCAAAGGTGATTCCTTTTTTTCTACTTGCATTTTTACATGCTTTAGAACTGCTAGGTTGGTAGAACTGGGATAAGTAATGGAAGCTCACTCTGTTACGCGGCGCTAGGGATGCGAACCGCTGAATTGCCGAGCTTTCTGATCGGCAAGCTCAGTGTCTTAGCCACTGAACCACCATGTCCCTCTTACAAAAGTAGAAAATTGTAATTACTTGATTTGTGCCATAACTCATTCTCTGGAAGTGCTAAAAGTTGTAGAAGAGATCAGGGATCTTCTGGTTGAAGTGACTGGTTCTACTTCCCTTGGAAGGAGGTTTTACCCAGATGCAGAAAGAAGAGGAAGCCAATATCAGATTTTTAAGGAGGGATCACCAGAATGGCAATGATGAATAAAAATCAGGCCTGATTAAAATCAGGTAAATCTGCCAAAGGACCAGATGCACTTGTTTTGGCAGGCATCTCCCCTTTTCTATCTGAAGCCAGATGGGTCATTTCTACTCCAGGGAGCCAGCTGGTCAAATTCTTTTTCTGAAAATAATTCTTTTTCTCTTTGGGAAAAAGGTTTTGTTCTTCTCTAAGCAAAAATCCAACTACTTTCCTTCCATCTATGTGCAGAAGCCCAATGTTATATTTAGCTGTATGTAGACAAAGGAATAGAAGAATGTTGAAATGTTAAAAAGGGAAGGTTGGAACTGACGTTTTGCAGTATATGTGTGGTTGCTGGTTTCTTTTAAAAATCTAAAGAAAGGCATGCACTAATTAAATATTCTATCAAATTAAAGTTGGTCAGACCTCCCAGTGTATTACGCCACACTGTGGGCAATCTATATCACCATTCACAATCAACCTGAAAAGAACAGAGCAGTGCCCAATAGTATACAGAAGAAAATTAGGACTCTGCATGTTTCAAAAACAATTTGAAAGATGTGTTTCAGATCTCCTAGCTGTAACACCTCTCTGCTTTTCATTAAAAAGGCTGCTTTCTGCCCCCCTCCCCTCCCCCAAGTGTCTTCCAAGGGATCCTGGAAAAAGATGCTGTTCTTTTAGAAGTCGTGTAAATGAGTCGGCTCATTAAAGCAGTGGCATCTTTTTCTGAGAAAACAGAGGCATTGTGCTTGAATGTACGCAGGGTATTTTTTGTTAATCACTTCTGAACTGCAAACAGGTACAATGCCAGCCTTGTTTAGCGACTGATGATGAAAAAGTAACTTCGTAACCAATCATTGCATCCAGCACAACCTTCCAAAATTCCATATATAAAACCACAGTCTAAAATAGTTTCAAATAGAACTGAATTTTACATCAGATTTATTTTCTACAAAGTTACACCAGACACTGAAGCATATTCCCACGGTTTGGTTAGCCATTCTTCTTCCACGGGGGGAATCAAAATTGTTTTCCAATAAAAAGCATATAAAATCCATGTAGTCATTAATATATACAATGCCAATTCAGTATATTTTAAAGGAATATATGATTTCATGAAATGTAATGAAAATATCTCAGGATGGAATGGGAGTACATCTTTCTGAATTGTTCCATTCTACGGTGGATTGTTTTCTAGTGTTGTTGAGCTTTACAACATTGCCATCACATATGGAAAAAGGATCCAATCTGTTAAGTATATTTCCAGCATTTCACTGTTGGATAATTTCATGATGCCATGAAATGATAACAAAAAGTAGAATATTTATAGTAACTCCCCCCTGCCCACTCATCCAACTCTGAAAAGCTTTCCAGATTTTCTTTGTGCAGTGAAGTAGTAATATGGAAAAAAGCATTTTGGTTTAATATTTTAAATCAGTTTGTTGCCTCTTTAGGTTAGACCAGAGGTCAGCAAACTGCGGCTCTGGAGCCACATGTGGCTCTTTTATCCCTCTGCTGCGGCTCCTGTCACTGGTTGGCACCACAATTTTGAGAGGAGCTTCCCGTTTGGGGGGGGGGGGAAGCACGGCGCGCCAAGAGAAAACTCTATGGCAAGGGGTTTTGTGGTGTGCTCCATAATTGATGGGGCTTTCAGTTAGGACAGGTAGAGGAGAAAGGACGCCACGCTAGGAGGAGACTCTATAGTGCAGGAACTGGATGTCCGGTCAGCTCCAGAATTGAATGGGGTGCTTCTGGTTAGGACCTCTGTGGCTCCCGGTGTTTTCTTTTCTGTGGGAAATGGGTCCAAATGGCTCTTTGAGTGTTTCAGTTTGCCGACCCCTGGGTTAGACCATAACAGAGCCAATCAATGCACAATGATTATATTTCTATTTTCATGATTTTGTAAGCTGCTGTATGAGGCAATGCTCGGCCCTAGCATTGCCTCGGACAGCGAGATGGGTGGTAGATAAATTTAAGCTTCCAATTTGGAGTTTTCTTAAATAAACTTCTAGTTTAGTTGTAATAACGGTATCCTTTAAAGGACTGCTTGCCAGAAAGTCACAGCATAGGTTGAATATGTGTATTTCTTAATATAAAAGTATAAAACAACTATAATATTGAGCTTAGTTTGGTTGAATCCAAGCAGTTTTCATGGCAGTGATGGAGAAGTGGTTTGCCTTTGACTACTCCAGAATGTTTTACTGACTTCTCCATGTATAGTAGTCCTCCACTTATGACTACAATCGGAACCAAAATTTCTGTTGCTAAACAAGGTGGTTGTCAAGTGAGTTGTGCCCAACTTTACAACTTGTTTGGCCACAGTTGTTAAGGAAATTACTGCAGGAGCTAAGTAAATCACATGTGTGGAAAGTTAGCCCCTACCCCACTCCCAGAAGAATGAAATATTTTGAGAAATATATAAAAAGGCAGGATAAAATGTTTTCCCTAAAAGAGAAATAAAAATCTTAAGAGAGACAGAAACTCAGCTCCCTGTCCCCAAGCAGATAGTAAACCAAGGCCAACTTTTAGAAATGCAGATTTGGTAATCCATTGCTCCCTGCAGCAAGGTCTGAATAAAGCTAGGGTTAGCCCTCAGCCACAATAGGAATTGTCCAACAAGCTTTTTAATTGCATCCCCCTCCAAACTTCAATCAAACTTAGCTCAGACAACCTACAGAGCCAGCTAGGACCCCTACAACAGCCAATAGAACACAAGTTCTCGCACAGGAAGAGATAGTTCAAGTGCAAAGCCCAAGAGAAGGTATAAATACCCCCCTTTCTCAACTCCATGTGGTCAACTGCACCCGAATCACCCATGTAGTTCTGCTTCATCATTAAACCATCTGTCCAATCAGCCTCCATGTTTCCAGTGTCTTTCTCCCGGCTTGGAACTGAACCAGATGGACATTTCTTCCAAACACATGGTTGTTAAGCAAATCTGGCCTTCCCCTGTTGACTTTGCTTGTCTGAAGCAAGTTGGAAAGGTCACAAATAATTATCACATGGCCCTGGGGTGCTTCAACTATCATAAATACATGCCAAGTGTCTGAATTTTGAAAATATGATCATGGGGATGCTACAATGATCATAAGTGGGAGGACTGGTCATAAGTCACTTTTTGAAGCGCCTGTTGTAATTCTGAATGGTTGCTAAATGTATCATCATATCTGTACAGTGCAGCTCAGTAGCCTTTAGCAAGCCTCTTTTTGCATAAAAGAAATCTGATTCTGTAATCTGACTCCTTGTGTCATACATTCTGGCTATCCTAAGCTAACAATTCCTGAGATCAAAAACACCTTAGGCAGTGGTGGGATCCTGGCGGTTTAATAACTTGTTCTGTGATTGCCTGCTCCGCGTGCATGCACAGTTTTAACAAAACTTACCTTCCATGTTACTTCTGAGGTGTAACACAGATGAGGCGCGACAATCCGCTCCGCCGTACAAATCAGCTGAGAGGATATAGATAATTAAAGCGCAGGCGGGCCCACCTGATTGTCAGAGTGAACCAGTTCGCTCCCTAGCTGATCGTCGGAGCTACAGGTTCGCCCGAACCGGTCCGATCCAGCTGAATCCCACCCCTAACTTTAGGTTGAAAGCACTCATCACCGTCGTGTTGTTGTGCCCTGCTTAGAACTGAAAGTAGATTTCAGGGATCCCAGCAGGAGCTGATCAGAGAGCCTAGCAGCTTCCAGGGAAGAAAAATGTTGTTTAGGAAGGGTGTGTACCTCAGTGAACATCTGTAGATTTGTTCTAGGGGAGAACCTTGGGAGTCATAGAAGCGGCACATCTGCTAAGCAGATGAGCTGCCCAAAAAACCAGAGAGGGGTTTTGTGAAAAAAGCAATGGCACATCTGGGGATAAAAGGGCTCAGGCCTAGATGTCTATCTTTTGCCACCCTGGCAAAAACCAGCAGGCTCAGCGGAAACCCAATGCCGGCTGCAGCAGAAACCTGAGTCATTTGCTCTAGAGTAGAACCTCTGACAAGGACAGGACATTGTTTTAGCAAAACGGAGGTGCAAAAAAGCCAGGTCTCCAGAGATGAATTTGGGGGCTGCTGAGAAGAGATTGATCTTCCTGTTTTCTCAGAGGAGTATGCTTTTTAACTGCTTTCCTGCAAATTGGGGTGGGGTGGGTACTTGTAGAAATGGCAATGGTTGTCATCATTGATAATGGATCCCTCAGCATTGATAATGGATCCCTCAGCAGAAAGGAAAATAATTTCTGGATGCACTTCCTTAGTTCCTGGTCTCTGAGGCTTTCTATTAAGCCAGTGTTTCCTCACCCTTGTCAACTTGAAGATGTCTGGACTTCAACTCCCAGAATTCCCAATTTCATTGTAATTTTATTATTACAATGACAATAAAGATTATTATTATTATTATTATTAATTCCCCTGACAGCATTCGCTGTCTGGGGAATTCTAGGAGTTGAAGTCCAGACATCTTCAAGTTGACAAGGGTGAGGAAACACTGTATTAAGGCATCAGAAGATGGCGAAGGGAGATAGGAACTTTCTCTGGGACTCCGCTGGGCAGTTTTCCGTTGTAAAAGATGGTCCAGACCAGTGGTAGTCAACCTGGTCCCTACCTCCCACTAGTGGGCGTTCCAGCTTTCATGGTGGGCGGTAGGGGCTTTGTCTGATACTGAAGCACTTTCCTTTTTTTAATTGAATTGACTTCCCTACTTTATAAATCACCATTGCTGTGGAACCGGTGGGCGGTTAGAAAATTTTACTACTAACAGAGATATAAAAGTGGGCGGTAGGTATAAAAAGGTTGACTCCCCCTGGTCCAGACCAAGGACAAAGCAGCCGAGAAGAGACGGCCAAATTGCTGTCTAGGGGAAACCTCATTTGAATGCAGGCCAACATTTTAAAAAAGAACTCCCAAGTAGAAAACCAGCCGAGTAGGCAAAGGGTGGATTAAGTATTTTCTTGAACTGCTTGTTTTTCTACTGGTGAGAGGCCATGCTTTTATATCATTCAGTCAGGGAGCTCATTACTTAGGCTTCAAATGAGAGAGTAATGGTTAATGCAGCCCCATCCCTAGTCTGATTTATTTTTA
Source organism: Rhabdophis nuchalis (assembly GCA_039707465.1). Lineage (NCBI taxonomy): Eukaryota > Metazoa > Chordata > Lepidosauria > Squamata > Natricidae > Rhabdophis > Rhabdophis nuchalis. The sequence goes on from CM077643.1 coordinate 387,459,829, forward strand.
AATTCATTTTTAATTAAATTAATTGGGATACTGATTTTTCCTCGATTTATCAGTTATATCCAGCATTTCCCTTTTTGGGGAACAGTCTCACTATAGCAGGGGTGTCCAAACTTGGGAACCTTAAGGCTTGTGGATTTCAACTCTGGCAGGGGAATTCTGGGAGTTGAAGTCCACCAGTCTTAAAGTTCCCAAGATTGGAACACCCCTGCACTATATGATTGTAAAGTTATTTTATGTATAGTTGCCGTCTGTTCTCCATCGTCCCTTTCTTTTCTGTATGGAAGATCTCTGATTCATACATGATACTCTGAAGCAGTGTTTCTCAACCGTGTCAACTTGAAGATGTCTGGACTTTAACTCCCAGAATTCCCCAGCCAGCATTCGCTGGCTGGGGAATTCTGGAAGTTGAAGTCCAGACATCTTCAAATTGACATGGTTGAGAAACACTGCTCTGAAGGATCATTTTCACAATATTTATCCACATCTATGAAAAGACCTAGGAACTGCTGCACTCCAACATTAACCCTAAGTTAGATTAATGCTAACTTTAGCTGGGGTAGGAGTATTTGATTGTTTCTATTTTTGAACCTTACTGTGCATTATGAACCAAGAAAATGGATTAATTCAGGAACTGGATTGAGTGCACAATGTGAACAGACTCAACGTTTAATAGAGGGGTGGGATTGCTGGCCCCTTCAGGTGGAGAGGCCAGCCCATAATGCTCTAGCTCTTCGCCATCTGTTTTCTTTCTAACATGAACCATTTTCTGAGTTTCCAATAAATTGCCATTTCCTGACTTCAGCGGTATGTCAGTATGGGTTTGTCCCTATTAAAACATTCATTCGTATCAAAGGGAACTGCAATACTTTTTTGTAAAACATTTTATAAGCTTGTCGTGCCCAAGAGGAAAAACAAAGAATATCCTACCTTCTTCTTAAAAGCTTTATTTCCTTGAAACCCTCCAGCAATGGAGCATCCACAAGTCCAGGGGCCAAATTATTCCATTGCTTAGTAGTTCTTACTGTCAAACAAGTGAGCCATTTTGCAGTGGGCATTTACTTGTTGGGATCTTGTTTTGTGAGTTAACACTAAACACATTAGGGGCATTTTTTCCATAGTTAATTGATTCAAATTCATTCATACTATCAACCCTGAAGCGAACCTGGCTGAGGCCATCTTTGAGGCTTCAGGGTTGCCACAAGGAGGAAGAGGGGATGGGAGGGGGGAAATAGATAGCTAGGGTTTTGTAATCAAAACAAAAAGTTTTCCTGTGGGAACCAAGGACATTCCAACAGATGGCCGAGGAGAGGAGGAGTGGAGTAACCAAGCAACCAGCCAGCCCCTCTATTGGTCAATACGACTGATGACTTGATGGGAAAGGGGAAACTTTTACTTTTATTTAGGTGAAAACCGCAGGAACTTTCAGAGTTGGTTTTCACCAGTTGTGCCAATATGATGCATCCAATAAATTGATCTTTGAGGAATCTACCAGCCTCGGAGTTCTGCTTTTTACAGGTGCATTACTTGGAAAACTGACACATACAAGATGAGTCAGCTCCTGCTTAGAAATGCTTTCAGAAGAGTGAAAAAGATAATGGAGATGGTATGGAGACTACCCCAGTAGAGATTTTGCAAGCTCATTCATTCATTCATTCATTCATTCATTCATTCATTCATTCATTCATTCATTCATTCATTCATTCATTCATTCATCTTTCAACAACTAGGTCTGGTGGTTGCTGTGTATGATGAGTCCTTTCCATTGTAAGCTATTTTACTGTTGCTAAAATAACATTCTAATGAGACAAGATCCATCTGTCCCTCACCTTTCCTTTTTTTCTTTTCTCCTCCTCCTTTTCCCAGTTTCCTTCCAAGATGTTGCTTTGTCGGTACTGCCACCTAGTGTCTTCTTTTAGTTCATAGTTTTTAAAATTGATTTTACACAATGGTTGTTATTACCTTGGGACAAACGCTGATTAAGATGCATTGAAAAATCATGTATCAGGTTCAGCAACTTTTTTCCCCAACAGCAGGCAGCCCAGACCACAAACAAGGCATCATTCCTATGACTTTTTATTGGTTTTCATGTTTGCAGCAACTGGTCCATATTAAAAAAAAACTGTCTATGTAGCTGGAAGGACTGTGCCTAATAGGAAAGTTGGTGGCTTCCTACCAGCAGTCTTGGAATCTAAATGGATCTGCTGTAAATGCAAGATGAGTCAGCTCATGCTTAAAAATGCTTGCAAAAGAGTGAAAAATATAATGTACATAGTATGGAGATTACCCCAGTAGAGATTTTGCAAGCTCTTTCTTTAATTTCTTCCAGTCTGAAAGGTATGGGTATTGTAGCTCACTCAGTAATTTCATAGACCAGCAGTCACCAACTGGTGGTCCGTGAGATGACAGACTGAATACTGAGATGACTATGGAGACTATTTTCTCCATAGTTTTTGGCATATTAGGAGCTTTGCAGTAGAATACTCAAAAGAGCTCAAAAATCATATTTATCCTCAAAACATTCAGTTTAAATAAAACATAGTGTTGCTTGGAATTGCTTAAGCACCCAAACACGATATGATAAGAGAACAGAGACACATCTCAGAGATGGGACACATTACTTTGTTTTTCCTTAAGGAGCCATGGTGGCACAGTATAGTTAGAATCCATATGAACAGCCTGACTCTGCCCACTGCCAGAATTTCAATCCTGATGGGCTAAAGGTTGACTCAGTCTTCCATCCTTCGGAGGTCAGTAAAATGAGGACCCAGATTGTTGGGGGCAATAGGCTGACTCTGTAAACTGCCTAGAGAGGGTGTATAAGCACTATGAAGTGGTATATAAATCTAAGTGCTAAATCTAAGGGTGAACTGGTGCGAACCGGCTGAATACCACCTGTGGAGTGGCCATCAGAACTTCAAAACCAGGTTGTAAGTTTTGAGAGCTTTGTTGCAACTTGACAATTGCTAAATCACTGGTTGAGGACTATCTGTAGTTCCATTCAACAATTTTTGCAGAGGTAATGGAATGTGTGTTCTGAATTCCCAAGCCTCCATGCAATTTCTGTGGCAGATTTGTAAGGAAATTTACTTTCCACCCATCCCTACTTTGGGCACAGTTAAACAACCAAAGACTTCTGAATAGCAGTTACTAGAATCCTTATTCATTGGCCTCTTTTGTTTGGTGCTAATGGGAACCATGGTCCAAATCATCTACCACCCTGTTGTCTAATCCTTGTTCTCCAGCAAGTTAAATTGAGTTAAAACATTTCTCATTGATTTCTCATTATTGTTTCCAGGCCAGCTTGATTTATAGACCCCTCTTTAAATGTTATAAGGATCATTCATCTGCTTCTTTTATGAAACCAATCATCTATTTATTTGCATTCAACATAGGAATGTGTACTGTTTTTGAAATGTTATTGTTAATAAATCATTACAAATTTCCCCCAAAGGGGTTTAAAAAAAAATTGAGAAGCTAAGCACAAACAGTACATTGCAGTAATTAAAATTAAATTAAAACATGATCAATATGAGTTGCTCAATTTATTTTAACCATATGTTGTAACAGACTCAAATGCTTTTCTTTCTTCTAGAATGTATGAATTGCACAAAGCTCACAGATATGACTGAAAGGCTGAATATCTTGGAAGCCAAAGTAAGTAAATTATTCGGGAAACCATTTGGATGGCTGAGAATTCTCCTTGCCTTTGACCTTCATCTACTTGACTTTATTGACCTCAGCTGTTCTAAAATATCCCATCCCATATTTCTGGAGCATCTCCCCAGAACCTCATTTGAAAGACTTCAACCATTCCCCTTTAATGTAGGAGTAGAAAAATGCTCAGAATCATAGAATTGGACAAGATTTCAGGAGGCCAAAGCAGTTCAGTCCACTGCTTAATGTAGGATCTGACAAAACATTTTAATCAAATCCAGTGTCTATCTCAGGGGCATCAATTTCATTGAGGGCTACATCAGAGTTGTGTTTGACCTTGGGGGGCCAGGGGGGAGCATGGCCAGGCTGGGCATGCTCCCCACTGGCTCATCGTCACTCATGTCAGGAGTCCTTGTGGTGGCCTGTGCGCTTGCAGCCCTCCCGACCTCTGTTTTCACTGGCAGAGGGTTGCAGGAGGCCGTTGCAACCAAAAACAGAACTCGGGAGGGCTGTGAGCTCCGTTTTTGCTGGCAGAGGCATTGCTGGTCCTTTGGTGTTTCAAGAGCAGCCCTGCAGGCCAGATCTAAGCACCCTGCAGGCCAGATCCAGCCTCAACATTTCCTGCCTAGTATATTCCCTTTGAATCTTTATGGCACAGTAAGTAGTGTTAATAGCTTGGCTTTCCCTGCTATGCTACATTTCCTAGAGTCAGTGGCTAACATGCTAGGGTCAGTGGCTAACTGATGCTAGAGTCAGTGGCTAACTGGCTGAGGATAGGTTGATTGAGAATTTTCTTTTATATGAGATTTCCTAGACCCGTGATGGTGAACCTATGGCACATGTGCCAGAGGTGGCACGTAGAACCCCCTCTGTAGACACATGCGCCATCACCAGCTGCTTTTCTGGTTTCTGGTGTGCATGTCAGCTGGTCTTTGCAGGTGCCAGAGCTCTGGAAAATGGCCAAAAACCAGCCAAAAACCAGTTTTCCGTGCCTTTTTCCGGGCTGTTTTTAAGCTGTTTTTTGTGGTGTTTTTGGCCTGAAAATATCTTGAAAAATGTCCTGAAATACAGTCTGAAAACAGGGATGTGTACACTGGCCAGCTGGTCTTTGGGTTTCCAGTGCTCTAGCGCACTCACATGCATGTGCATGCACGTGTGTTCCAATTTGGGCACTCTATGCCGAAAAGGTTCACCATCACTGTCCTAGACAGTGTTGAGCTGATCCCACCACCTAATGTGGGCACTGTCCCAAGTGAGAAGTCACCCAAAGAGATAAGGCTGTTACTGCCTTAGGCCAGGAAATTCAGTCTTTCGGAGTTTCAATTTCAGGGAAGTGGAAGAAGTAGGAAGAATATACTATATGCATAGATTTTTAAATATTTTCTTTCCTTTTTTCATTAAACTAGACATATGCAATTCCTGCAACCATTCTTCATGTGTCTTAGCCTCAGTCTAGCCCTTAATCATATTTGTTGTTCTTCTCTTCTTTTGGGTTATTCTGGATCTTTGTTTCCAAGGCCACCAGCACTTGACTAACCCTGAAGCCCTGCATGCACATGGCTGTATATAGTGCATACACTATAAAACTATAAGTATTACACTTCACAATGTATAATCTGTCTAGGACTATATATATATAAACCTAAAAAACCTAGGCTCCAGAGAATGTATATATATTTGCTTTCGTAGATTTTCACGGGTGTAGGTATGCTGGTATTGCTGTCTTCGGGTATTTTCCCTGTATACACGGGAAAATACCCGAAGACAGCAATACCAGCATATATATATATTTGTGTCACAACAAAAAATGTATACTAGTCTCCCTGACTTATTTATTGATCAGCTCAAAAACGTAACACACACACACATACATATATATATATACTTGTGTTGTGACACAAGTATATACTTATCCTCCTGTCTCAGCTGATCAGAAAGAGAACCTGGTGACTTAGTGGCTAAGGCTTCTGCCTAACATGTAATACAGCCCCGGTTCAAATCCCAGTAAGGGTATGGCTAGCTGATGAGAGCTAAAAAGCTCAAAATAGATCTATCCTAGTCTCCCTGATTTATTTATTGATCAGCTCAAAAACCTTACATACATATATACATATATAATTGTTCCACAACACCCTGTTAGGGCCCCAATTAAGGGAGGAGATATATATATATATATCTCCAGGATAGATCTATTTCGAGCTTATTAGCTCTCATCAGCTGGCCATACCCCTTACTGGGCTGATACCATACCAGTCAAATGGCTGTCCAAATGGCTGATATATATATCAGCTCAAAAACCTAACACCCACCCACCCACACACACACATATATATTTGCCAGGTTCTCTCTAGCCTAGGTTTTTCTTTTTGTCCTATCTGCCAACATCTTTTAGCAAAATCCAAAGTGGATTATGAATAGTCTGTTAGAAATCTAAGGTTTGGATCGCTCCTTGAAAACTTGCAGTTATCTGATCTGATATCCTGCATCCCAGTGGGGGGCATAGGCTATAGTGTCCTGGATGGGAGGACATAAGATTGCACAAATGCTAGTTATGATTGATTCCGTGTGTGATAGCTGAAGGACCACATAGTTTTTGCATGATCACTATTTTTCATAATATAATTATCTTTCTCTGCCAGGTTCCAAATTATAACTTTCCCCCCATATCGTTAAAAGGCTTGTGCTTATTTATTTAAAGGAAAATAGAGTTTTTGTTCCACACATTTAATCTAAACACATTTTTCTTAATAACTGCTAACAGCTATAGGAGATGAAATGCAGCCTTATCCACATCTAATCTGAAATAAGTTCCAGTGAATTAAATCATGCTTTCTCATAGATAAACGTGCCTACAAATTCAGATTTAATTTAAAAGGAGTCTGGAGGCTAAACCACATGATGAATGGTTGAGGGAGCCAGATATGTCTAGTTTATCGAAGAGAAGGACTGGGGGGGACCTGATAACTGTCATCCAGTACTTGAGAGGCTGTCACAGTGAAGAGGAGATTGACTTATTCTCTAAGGCACTAGAAGGCAGGACGAGAAATAATGGGTGAAAGTTTATTAAAGAAACCTAGAAGTAAGGGGAAATGTTTTAACAGTGAGAACAAATAATCAATGGCGTAGCTTGTTTCCAAGAGTTGTAGGGGCTCCATCACTGGAGCTTCTCAACAATAGACTGGACAGCCATTTGACTGGTATGGTATATCATCTCCTGCCTTGAGCAGGGAGTTGGACTAGAAGACCTCTGTGGTCCCTATGATTCTATGCTCTGTGTTCTGGAAACTACCAAACAAGGATAGTAAGTTGTATATAAAACATTTGCAGCTGCCTAACTGTCGTTAGGTGCAGTGGCTCAGTGGCTAAGACACTGAGCTTGTCAATCTGAAAGTTGGCAGTTTGAATCCCTACCGCCGCATAATGGAGTGAGCTCCTGTTACTTGTCCCAGCTAATGCCAATCTAGCAGTTTGAAAGCATGTAAAAATGCAAGTAGAGAAATAGGAACCACCTTTGGTGGGAAGGGAGCAGCATTCCATGTGCCTTTGGCATTTAGTCATGCTGGCCACATGACCACAGAGCCATCTTATTTTTATTTATTTTATTAAATTTATACCCCGCCCTTCTCCTAAAAAAGGACCCAGGGCGGCGAGAGACCTTCGGGCAGCGCTGGCTCTTTGGATTTGAAACGGAGATGAGCACTGCCCCCTAGAGTTGGGAATGACTAGCACATATGTGTGAGGGGAACCTTTACCTTTAAACTGTGGTAAATTCTTGGAGTACATGGGCACTCCCAAAGTTCCTACCACTTCCATTTCCTTGATCACTTACTCCTTGTTATTACCATAGGCATTAAGTCCAGTATAACTGATTCCCTAGTTCTTTCCTCCATTGCAGTCATCTCCAATGTATGCCAAGAACCTACTGGATCTCCCATTTGCTGCAGAGTATGATTTGCAATGATGCCAGGGTAGTTGAAATCCTCCATTTTCACAATAGTCTTTCCTGGGTATCATGATCATCCAGTTTGCAAAAATTTCACCTTTATTTTCTGCTTGGTTGAGTTGCCTATAGTACATGCCCACAATAATGGTGTGTGTGTGTGTGTGTGTGTGTTAATATTTACTCAGGCACTTTCAGCAGGGTTTTCCTTTCTGTTGCGTTGTTGTTGTTACTAAATTTATTTGCTGCAACTCCCAGTGACATATGAATTTCTGTATAGATGTGTCTTGATATATATAATGAGACTTCTCTCCTTTTGTGAAATTTGTCAGATCTGTTTCTTCTGAACAAATGACATATTTCTTGCACAGTATTCCAATCATGATATCCATCCCAGCAAGTGTCTGTCATACTTTCAATGTCATATTAACTCTCCTCTACTAGGTCTTTTAAGTTTGCTTGTTTGCACCCCATATGGGTATTTGAGCCTTTTAATAATGCCTTTAAAAAAAATTCCCGGCTGTATCTCCTAGTGTAGGTAAGATACAATATACTGACTTCAGACTTGTGGTTTAAATGTGGTTTTAGGAAATAGACTTCCTTGCCCTCCACTTGACTTGAACAATGTTTTCCAAAAATATTCTTCTTAGTTTTGTCAGAGTTTGTTGCATAAATTCAAATCCAGAAGCATACACAGATAACTGATTCTGCTGGATTCATTAACTTCTTTATATACATAAGAATAGATGAATAAATGTACAATACCAACAGGTGGTTCTTCCAAGTAAACACAAGGCAGGAGAGTTACAGGCAAACACAAGCAATAAGTTTCATTTCAGCAGACAAGCCCAGACAGAGTGCTTAAGTTTACTTCTCAGAGCAGCAGACTTCTTAAGTTTCTGTTTCAATTCTTTGCACAGACTCAGATCTGTTTAAGCTCCCATTGGCTGACTTAGTTGCTATGCCTATTCATTGGCTGCCCTTGTTCCCATGTCTCTCCCAATCATGAATATTTTAACAAGTTTTTGCAAGGCGCAGGGCAATTGTCCCAGAAGCTCTTCCTATGGGTACTAAAGTGTGTGTTCCAAGAATCCAAGTTCCAAGTTTTCTCACGACACCATCCCTTGAGCCAATGGTTCAGAATTCTATTCCAGAGAAATTCTGGCTGCTCCAGTCCTCAAGGACTGATTAGGAGCTGTTCATGGTCCTGATTTTCATTTAAACTCCATGTCCTATTGAAAAAGAATTAGTACGATTGTCTCCATGTCACTTTCATGTATACAATTTGTTTGGACCATTGTGTTTTCCATCCAGATCCTTTTGCTTGAGGCTGCAGAACGAGCTTCACCTTCAGACAATGATCTTCCAATGACAAGAACTACAGCCACTTGGTATGATGACGTGGTGCCTGATGCTATTCCACTAGCTAATCCAGGAACAGCCCTGAGGAAACCAATGGGACCTGTTGGTGAGCAGATTGCCTCGTGTTCTCATCCTGGGCATTTGATTTTCATGAAAATGGGGAATTCCATGTGTTCAAATCTGTCCTTTCCCCCCCCCCCCCCCCCACTGAACTTGTGGTTCATTATTTCAATCAAATAACATTAAATCTGGGCTCAGGCCAAGAAATGTAATCATTACTTAAAGCAATATCATTTGCTATAGAAACATCTTATTTATTTAAGTAACTAAGTAAATAAGTAAGTAAGTAAGTAACCAGCCATTTGTAAAAAAGGTATATCTAGACATTTTCCAAGAAAAGTGGAAATCCTGTGAACCTCCATAAAGAAGGAAGTTTCTATGCTATACTCCCTCCCAGTAGTCTCCACGCAGCCCGTGTTCGACGCCAGGTAAGTGCAGGGCCCACGCAGAAGCTCAGGGAGGAGGGAAAATGGGCCTCCCAGAAGTTCCGGAAGGCTGGAAACGGGCCTGTTTCTGGCCTCTGGAGGTCCTCTGGATGCCGGGAGGGTAGTTTTTGCCCTCTCAGAGGCTCAAGGAAAGGCTTTAGAGCCTGGGGAAGGTGAAACACCCTCCCCCGGTGCAGGAGGCTGAGTAGGCCACACCCACCATGGCCACACCCACCCAGCAACTGGGCAGAGAACCCATTGCTGAAGTTTTTGAAGCCCACCCCTGGAAAGGATTCAAAAAAGGTGGCTACATGTAGAAAGAGGGCAAGAGAAATGGGATTTTAGGATGGAAGTAACAAGGGAAAAGTGAAGAAGGAAGGAAAGTTTAATTTCCTCGCTACAAAATATTACTTGTTCAAAGTATTATAATTGTTTCATCTGCAAATCTTATTTCTAAAGGCAACCTTTAAAAAAAAAAAAAGCAAAACATTAATTAATGGCATACAGGCATTCCTTTAGTTTTGCTATGGCTGAGATCATCGACTATTATTGTATATAATGAATATCTATTATATCCGTGGAGAAACAGACTGTGTGGGATTTATTGGCCTCATTTCTTCGTCACAGAATGAATGTAATTCGGAACAGGCATCCGTTAATTCATCTCATATCTTAACTTCCTAACAATAATCGCATTATCTATGCTTTTTCAATGCATTTGAAAGACGTTAGGTTTGAGAAATAGTTACATACAGTTGCTCAATGTACTTAACCCTAGTAATGGAATTTATCCATTTTATGGGTTCGCACCATACATTGAACTATAAACTGGCTGGGGTCACACAACGTGCTTAGCTCGCCATCTACTAAATCAAACTCTTAAATAAAAATCACCTCAGTAAAAGTTAGTTGCTGTGCAAATGGAGCCACAAAAGTGTTGAGTACCATATTTTTCGGAGTATAAGACAAACCTTTTTCCCTCAAAAAAGAGGCTGAAAATCTGGGTGCGTCTTATACACTGAATACAGCACTTTTTGCCTCCCGAAACCCCACCTCCTTCACCAAAATGGCTGTGCATAGCCTTTAGGAGGGCAGAAATGAGCAAAATATGGGCCGGGTTTTTTTGCCCCCCCCCAGCCCCCAGGAGCACTCTATAAGCCTCCTAAAGGCTATGCATGCCCTTTTTGTTGACAAAAAAACAGGCCCGTTTTCACAAAAAATGGGCCGGGTTTTGCTCATTTTGGGGGTCCCTAACCCCCAGGAGCACTCTACAAGCCTTCTAAAGGTTATTCATGCCCTTTTGTGAAAGAAAGTCCCATTTTTGCAAAAAATGAGATGTGTTTGGGAGGTCTGCAGAGTGCAAAACACTTTTTTTTTAAATTTGCCTTTTCAAAACCTTGGTGCATCTTATACGCTGAAAAATATGGTAACTTGGTTAAACATGTTTTGTTACACACAGCTACGAGCAAGGTCTGATTTACTTTTTTCTCTGGGAATCACAGAATTTGAAGTGGCTTTAAGGATCGTGTAATCCAGCCCTGTCCAATCCAGGAATCCGTTTACGATGGTATCCCTGACAATGTCATTCAGATTCAGTTTAAGCACCTCCAGTGAAGGAGGAAGAATTCCAATGGTTGGTCCTGTCAGGTTTCCAAGTCAAACCCCCAACGAAAGAAGACTCCGAGGCTTGAGGTTCTTCAAAGTTCCATTTTATTAGAGATGCCATATTGGCACATCTGGGAAAACCTGAATCTGAAAGCTTCCGGGTTTTTCCCACCCAAATGAAAGTTCAAGTCCCTGTCCAAGCACCCGCATGTCTGTCACATGGCCCAATCAGGCACCGTCCCAACTGGAGATGCATCCCAGTCACACAACTCCAGGTGCAGGGCAGGATGACCTTGACTCCCTGAGAAAGGAATGTTATTTTGACTATATCGACCCCATTCCATGTAATCCCCCTCCCAGCTTCCCACAGCAATAAATGTGGCAGGCCTGAAGGCCCAATGCAAAAGATGGCTTCCAGGCTTTACAAGCCCATTTTCAAATATCGCTTACCTTTAGGATCCCCCCCCCCACATGTCCAACCAGCATGCACTTTTTAAAAATAATTTAAACCTATTTTGTCCTGTCTTCCGGAAGGACTCTGAAAAAGTCTGTCTCATCTTCTACCTTTCAGCCCTTCAAATATTTGAAGACGGCCATCTTGTCTTCCTCCAGTCTTTTCTTCTCCGTGCCAAAGATACCCAATTTTTTTCAAGCTTTTCCTCTTTTCTCACATTATCTCTCAGACTCAAATACGTTTTGGACCTGCTGTAATTATCTGTGGGTGGTGGGAGAAAGAGGCTTGTCTTAGACTTGATCTGGGTCATGCTAAAAATAGTTGCAGGCAGATCTCGTGCTGAATATGTAAAATGTTTGTTTTGTGACAGAAATTTCAAGGAGACCCCTGCTGCAACTGAATTTTTGGCAATGCTCATCAATTAAGAACACAGCTTGTGAATCAATTAGGAAAGTGCCAATTATTATTCTTGCTATGTTAGGAACGGTTTCCTATTAATGAATATTTTATAGTTAGACTGCTTAATTAGGCTAGCCGTATTTACAATTTGTTTCACATTCAACTTTTTTGACTGTAATAAAGATACATACAGACACATAACTAGGGTATTTGTAAACATAGCAATAGCACTCAGACTTACACAATACTTTACAGCCCTCTTTAAGCAGTTTACAGAGTCAGCATATTGCCCCCAACAATTTGGGTCCTCATTTTACAGACATCAGAAGGATGGAAAGTTTGACTCAACCTTGAGCCAGTGAGGATCGAACTGCTGGCAGTCAGCAGAATTAGCCTGCAGTACTGCATTCTAATCAGTGCGCCAAAAGGAAAAAAAATACACCTTACTGACTCCTGTTGTTTGATACTGTAGCTTATCCTTCGAGCCAAAATGTTTATGCTTGTATTTTTAGGGCTTCCGGGACCAAATGGGAGACCAGGACTGCAAGGACCAAAGGGGGAAAAGGGAGAGATTGGTGAAAAAGGACCGGCTGGACCACCAGGTGAGTGGAGTGAGAAGAGAAGCAGCTATACATATTGCAAGGACAATATGGAGCCTGCGTTGGCAAATTCCATAAAGATACTTGGAGTTGGGCTACATATTACACGGCAATTCTGCAGCTTCCAGATGAACCATATTCCCATAGTCCCCATCAGTACAGTGATTTAGATCAGGGGTCTCCAACCTTGGCAACTTTAAGACTTGTGGACTGCAACCCCTAGAATTCCTCAGCCAGCAAAGCTTGCTTGAAGTCCCTAAGTCTTAAAGTTGCCAAGGTTGGAGACCCCTGGCTTAGATTACAAGAAGGGACTTCTGGGACCTAGAGCCCAGCACACTCAGACACAAATCTTCAGTCTTGATGATTGAATTGAGTTTTCTTCTTGGCTATCCTTCCTAATCCCAAGGCTTAACTGTTATTAAAGCAGTTTGCTTCCAAAACTTAAAAAACAGGTCTCTCTAATTTATTCCATTTGAGAACTTTCATGTGATTTGTCATAGGACCTCATTTTATTAATGAACATCACATGCGTCATCAAGGGAAACAATTTCTCATTGGTAGTAGTATGCTTTATTTATTTTTAGAACAGTTTTGCCCTTAAAATCTTCATGGCACTCAATTTAGATTTAGATTTAGATTTTATTATATTTATATCCCGCACCTATCTCCTACAAAAGGACACAGGGTGGCGCACAGGAATTTAAAACACAATATACAATACAAAATACATAACATCCTAAAACCCTATTAAACTCAATGACCCTGTGCTAAAAACATGATTTAAAAAACCCTCTAATTAAAAATTTGTACAACTAACACTCAGTCATTTATCGGGTGGTTAACCTAAGCCAGCTTGATGGAATAAGTGCGTTTTCAGACACTGGCGGAAAAGGCGGAGGTCCGAGATGCTACGGAGATCGGGAGGCAGGTCGTTCCAGAGGGTTGGGCACGCCACAGAAAAGGCCCTTTCCCTGGGCGTCGCCAACCGGCATTGCCCGGCCAATGGCACCCAGAGAAGACCCTCTCTATGGGAGCGGATCGGTCAAAGGGATGTATGAGGCAGAAGATGGTCTCGCATATAACTAGGCCCCGAGCCATGGAGCGCTTTAAATACACATGATAGAAATGGTGGTGGTGGTGGTTGAAGCCATTGATCATTTTTAACATTGCTTCGAATCATATTTCTAATCTATTGGGATGTAAGCAATTTTATTACATGTGAAAGATTCCCTTGGATTTTAGTAGGATACCTGGCCTGGGAAGGTGGAAGTTTTATCTGGAGTACACTAGGTCCATGATGGCGAATCTATGGCACGTGTGCCACAGGTGGCACGTGGAGCTATTGTTAGGGCACGAAAGGCGTTGCCTTATGAGCTCCAGCGCGTATGTACGTGCTGGCCAGTTGACTTTGGCCTTCATTTTTGGCCGTTTTTCACCCTCTGGAGGCTTCCCTGAAGCCTCCGGAGGGCAAAAAACAACCCAATGTGCAAACCGGAAGTTCAGGAACGGACTTCTGGTTGGCGCGTTCGGCCATTTTTCACTCTCAGGAGGGCCTCCAGGGGAGCAGAGGCAGCTGTTTTCGCCCTCCCCAGGCTCCTAGAAAGCCTCTGGGGCCTGGGGAGGGTGAAAAACAGGTCCATCGTGCGCAAAAAGTAGGGGAGGGTCAGGGTCACGTGTGCATGCGCAGGGGCTTGTACATGCATGCGTGCCTGCGGCCTTGCACATAGGATTATGGGTGAGGGCACGCCCGTGCATAACTCCCCTGCATTCACCCACTTTCAGCATGCAATGAGAAAAAAGGTTAGCCGTCACTGCGCTAGGTTGTACAAAAATGGTGCCACGTAAATAAACATTCTAACTCATCAATCGACTTGTTCCCAGATATGTGACAGCATGAGCATGCCTAGAAATTGGACAGAAAACATTTCCCCAAATTTGAGAGTTATCGCTTGGCATCTTCTTACCTGGTATAGTCCAGTTGTTTACACTTCACAGTCTAAACAACTGGAATATAGAAAGAAATTTATGAGTAAACCTCATATCCTGTTTTTATTTTATTTTATTTATTTTTATTTTATTAAATTTATACCCCGCCCTTCTCCAAACGGACCCAGGGCGGCGCACAGGAATACTAAAAATACATACAAAAACATATAAAATTTTTAAAAAACTTATTCAAATAAAATCCTGCGCTAAAAACCAAATTAAAATTCCCAAATTTAAAACTATCTAAAAGTCAGTGATGGGGGTTACGCTAGGTCGGCTAGATGGAACAAATGTGTCTTTAGACACTTGCAGAAGAGGCGGAGGTCGGAGATGGTGCGAAGTTCAGGAGGGAGGTCGTTCCAAAGGGCTGGGCCCGCCACAGAGAAGGCTCTTCCCCTGGGTGTCGCCAGTTGGCACTGTCCAGCAGACGGCACCCTGAGGAGGCCCTCTGTGTGGGAGCGTATCGGTCTGAGGGATGTATGGGGCAGGAGGCGGTCTCGCATATAACTAGGCCCCGAGCCATAGAGCGCTTTAAAGATGGTCGTCAGAACCTTGAAGCGCACCCGAAAGACCACAGGAAGCCAGTGCAGCTCACGCAGGATTGGTTTTATGTGGGAGTGTTTGGGCGCTCCCGTAATCACCCGCGCGGCTGCATTCTGGACTAACTGCAGCTTTCGAGTGCACCTCAAGGGAAGCCCCATGTAGAGAGCATTACAGTAGTCGAGTCGAGAGGTGACGAGTGCTTGAGTGACTGTGCGTAAGGCATCCCGGTCCAGTAAGTGGCGCAATTGGCGCATCAGGCGTACCTGATGAAATGCCCCCCTGCCCACGGCTGCCACATGGTCCTCCATAGACAGCCGGGAGTCCAGTCCAACCCAAATTGCGCGCCCTCTCCACGGGGGCCGGTGTTTCGCCCCCAATGGCCAGAGCTGGAATAATCTGGCTGAACCGGGGTGCCGGAAGCCACAGCCACTCAGTCTTGGACGGGTTGAGCTTGAGTTTGTTACTACCCATCCAGATCCGTACGGCCTCCAAGCACCGGGACATAACCTCGACGGCATCGTTGGGGTGGTCTGGGATGGATATGTACAGCTGAGTATCATCAGCGTACAGATGATATCCCACCCCAAAACCACGGATGATCTCACCCAGCGGCTTCATATATGTGTTGAACAGTAGGGGCGAGAGGACCGACCCCTGAGGAACCCCACATATGAGGGGCCTCGAGGCCGACCTCTGCCCCCCTGCCAACACATATTGCGACCGACCAGAGAGGTAGGACGAGAACCACCGCAAAACGGTGCCTCTCAGCCCCAACCCCCTGGAATTTTGCAATTCCAGAGACCAGGGCTTCTGGATCTTAGCTCATCCAGGGGTTTTATCTGAACAGTTCAGAAACAGCTGTTACATTTCCCCCCCTTAGAATGGAGTGCTTCTCTACTTTGGTGGACAAAGAAGGGTGAAGGAGTAGTGGGACAGGACAATCTAAGGGTTTTTGACCCTATCATCTCAGAAGCTGCAGGGAATTGGCATGAAACAGGATGTGCCTCTACCACCTGGAGCGCTAACCAGAAGTGTAATGAGCTGTGAGAATAACCTTGAGGAATAAGAGGAAGACAACTGTCAGATAATGTTCTGACACAGGCTTCCCCAAAAAGCACACGGCAGAGTCCTGGCCTGACAAAACCCCTTTTATTAAACAAATGTGAATTCTTCTCATTCACATTCAGCAAGGCCTGGCACACAGTCTTTCAAAGGAATATGTGTAATTACAGACCTTATCTATCTTGGAAAACTGCCATGTAAATATTTTTCAAATGAGGTCCTGTGCAAGGAAAGATTGGGCACAGAGTCTGAGATTCAGCGACAGATCTTATTTATTTTATTTTATTTTATTTTATTAAATTTATACCCCGCCCTTCTCCTTGTTAGGACCCAGGGCGGCGCACAGGCATTATTAAAACCACAAAATACAAAATACAAAATCGATTAAAATATATTAAATTATTGGACCCGTGCTAAAAACCCATTTTAAAACCATACCAAATTAATTTTAATTTTAAAAGTCAGAAGTAGGGGCTATCCTAGGCCGGCTTGTTGGAATAGATACGTCTTAAGACGTTGGCGGAAGAGGCGGAGGTCCGAGATAGTGCGAAGGTCGGGGGGTAGGTCGTTCCAGAGGGCCGGGCCCGCCACAGAGAAGGCCCTTCCCCTGGGTGTCGCCAGCCGGCATTGCCCCGCTGACGGCACCCGGAGAAGACCCTCTCTGTGGGAGCGGATCGGACGAAGGGATGTATGGGGCAGGAGACGGTCTCGTATATAGCTAGGCCCCGAGCCATGGAGCGATTTAAAGATGGTCATCAGCACCTTGAAGCGCACTCGAAAGGCCACAGGCAGCCAGTGCAGCTCGCGCAGGAGAGGTGTTACGTGGGTTTGCCTTGAGGCACCCATAATCACCCGCGCGGCCGCATTCTGTACTAACTGTAGCTTTCGAGTGCACCTCAAGGGGAGACCCATGTAGAGAGCGTTACAGTAATCCAGCCGGGATGTCACAAGCGCTTGAGTGACTGTGCGAAGGGCTCCCCGGTCCAGTAAGGGGCGCAACTGGCGTATCAGGCGTACCTGATAGAACGCCCCCCTGGCCACGGCCGTCACATGGTCCTCCATGGACAGCCGCGAATCCAGGAGGACGCCCAAGTTGCGCGCCCTCTCCACGGGGGCCAGTTGTTCGCCCCCAATGGCCAGTGTTGGACTTATCTGGCTGAACCGGGGTGCCGGAAACCACAGCCACTCGGTCTTGGACGGGTTGAGTCTGAGTTTGTTACTACCCATCCAGATCCGTACGGCCTCCAGACACCGGGACAGCACCTCGACGGCATCGTTGGGGTGGTTTGGGGTGGATATGTACAGCTGAGTGTCATCAGCGTACAGATGGTATTCCACCCCAAAACCACGGATGATCTCGCCCAGCGGCTTCATGTAGGTGTTAAACAGGAGTGGCGAGAGGACCGACCCCTGAGGGACCCCACATGTGAGTGGCCTCGGGGACGACCTCTGCCCTCCTGCCAACACCCATTGCGACCGACCAGAGAGGTAAGACGAGAACCACCGTAGGACGGTGCCTCTCAGCCCCAACCCCCCCAATCGGTGCAATAAGATACCATGGTCGATGGTATCAAAAGCCGCTGAGAGGTCTAATAGGACAAGGATAGAGGAACAACCTCTATCCCGTGCCCTCCAGAGATCATCTACCAACGCGACCAATGCCGTTTCGGTGCTGTGACCGGGCCGGAAGCCGGACTGGCGCGGGTCTAGATAATCAACTTCCTCCAGATGTCGGGGAAACTGTTGAGCCACCACACTCTCAACAACCTTCACTAAAAAGTGAAGGTTGGAGACGGGACGATAGTTCTCTAATAAAGCTGGATCCAGGGATGGTTTCTTGAGGAGGGGCCTCACCACCGCCTCTTTCAAAACGGTGGGCAAGTGCCCCTCACTCAGAGATGAATTCACAATGCCCTGGAGCCAGCCTCGTGTCACCTCCCAGGATGCCAGTACAAGCCAGGAGGGACACGGGTCCAATAAACATGTGGTGGCTCTAAGGTTCCTCCGCAACCTGTCCATATCCTCGGTAGTAACAAAGTCAAACTCCTCCCAAGGTGTAATCTCAAGACCAACGCTGGACGCCTCGACTGGACCACAAGTGGAGGGCAACTCGTTCCGAATCTGAGTGATTTTGTCCTGCAGGAATACTCCAAATTCCTCTGCTCGACCCTGCAGAGGGGCTTCCCGCGGCCTCAGATGAAGGAGGGAGCGGGTCACCCCAAACAGGGCGGCAGGGCGGTTTTCCGCGGACGCGATAAAAGTAGCACAATACTCACGTTTGGCTACTCTTAGCGCCACTAAGTAAGTCCTAATATGGTCTCTCACTAGTGTTCGGTCAGATTCGGATCGAGAAGATCTCCACCTACTCTCTAGGCATCTCTTGCGGCGTTTCATCTCCCGAAGCTCCTCGGTAAACCAAGGAGCCTGGGTGACTCGGCGCCGCATGAGAGGCCGCAAGGGCGCAACTCGGTCCAAGGCCCCCGTGGCCGCATCTTCACACTCCTGAAACGAATCTAACGACAGAACGAATGAATTGTTTCCCGCAAAAGCCCACTCCCCTTTCGCTCCTCTTTTATTTCCTAGGGGAGGAGCCAATCACCTTTCACCTGGGACTTTACTCCCAAGTCTAGCCTGATTGCTGAGTTGTTCTTTTCTTCTGGCAGTTCTGTGCATGGGCACACTGGGAACAGGCTCCAGCTGTTCCTCTGCCTCACTGCTGTCTAGCACTGTAGGCACCTGATCACTGCCAGACGGCGTCGGCCCCATCTCTGCCTCTGACACAGAGCTGTTGTCTGAGCCTTCCCCAGCCTCCAGGACTGGTCCATGCTCCTTCCCAATCTCCTCCCCATCCAACTCAACTGCCAGCTCTACTGGTGGGCCACAACAGATAAGAGAGCTCTGAATCCAAAGCAGAAATGTAATTTGAAAAAGCTCTCAGACTTGATCCTTCCTCATTGTTTTATAGATAAAGAGAGGAAGGGGGAGGTGCTTTCAGACCAGACTTAGTAACCAAAGTTATAAATGCTAAAACTACTTTTATTATAGGGTTAGAGTAATAAAATTTTGCAAATCTGAATGTGCCCTCCCTCTGTCTGTTAGTATCTTTGGCCATCTTAGAAGTCCATTCCTCCAGCATAAGTGAGGATTTTGCCTCCTTGCATGATAACAGGGCACTTGGCAACCAGGTGTAAAGGCAAACAAGTTGCCAAGCACCCAAAATGTGGTCATATGACTGTGTGTGTGTGGGGGGGGAGGGGGGGGAGACAATAGCAACACCACTTTTTACAATGGCTAGAAGTGTTTTATGGGCTGAAAAGCACCTTTTTTGAGATTGCAAATGGTCATTAAAGACAAAGGTTGTAAAACATGTACTACCAGTATAGCTCTTTGCAACCTTCCATGCCGGGACTGAGGAAGCTTCCCCATCCAGGCCAGCCATTCGGTCTTTCTGTAGAGGATTCTTCAAATTGAAGCAACCCATTCGCCTCAATTTGGAATATATTCCTGTACCATTTGGACTTTTTTTTTTTTACAAGCTGGCTTATTTCTTGGTTCTTAGTTGCTTTGTAGCTCAGCTGGATGCACTAACACTCTTTTGCGCTGATCTGCTGCTCACAGCCAGGACTTTCTCCACCAATGTCTACAATTGGCGTGCAAAATATTGATGCTTGATAATCCAATGTTGGGAGGAAATGGTTTGATAGACTGGGGGTGGGGAGGTGAACCATGCTTGGCCATGCCTCAGCTGTGATAGAAAGTTGTCCTCCTTTTATCAATATTTCACATATCTCAAGCAAGATTTTTTGCATTAAGGAATAGGCTCTGTGACAGATGCCTTAAGGCCAGCTTAATCCTCAGCAAAACCAATAAGCTCTGAATGTTCTGAGGAATCCTGACTCCTCTTTCTTTGCTCTGAATTCTAGGACAACTTGGACCTCCAGGACCTAGAGGATATCCTGGTGAGACAGGAATTCCTGGGCCACCAGGGCCACCGGGACCTCCGGCATCTCCAAATCTCCCATTAACATTTCAACAAGGAGTCCTTTACTCGCTGCAGCCCAGCAGTGAGAAAGAAAGTAGGTCTATGGTTGGAAAATGAAATGCATACCCAGTAAATTGTATATGGGCATAAAGAGCTGTTGAGGTATACTGCTGAAACTCCTGAACTAAGAGCGGGGGAGACCAGAGGTGGTATTCTGCCAGTTCACCCCAGTTCAGGCGAACTGGTAGCGGCAGTGGTGGGAGGCTCCGCCCACCCATCCAGAGGTCATCACAGATGCTCTGCACCCAAGCAGAAGGTTCTGTGCATGCGCAGTAGCCCCACGCGCTTGCGTGTTCCCAGTTCTGAACCGGTAAGAAAGGTAAGAGAAAACTATTACTGGGGGAGACCCAGGTTTGAGCCATTCTTTAGCCATGGAAGTTCCTTAGTACCAGTTCCTCATTGTCAACCCAACTTCCTTCGCAGGGCTGCTATAGGAAGGAAGAAATGTCTTGAGCTCCTGAATTTAAAAAAAACAACCCTCGGGAACTATATAAATAGCAATAGCAATAGCAATAGCACTTAGAGTTATACTGCTTTACAGCCCTATCTAAGTGGTTTACAGAGTCAGCATATTGTCTCCAACAATTTTGGGTCCTCATTTTACCCACCTCAGAAGGATGGAAGGCTGCCACCCCTCTTGCTTCTAACAATCCTGTCTTCTTTGAGTTTCTGCAAGCACAAGAGTGAAGGGATGGAAGAGTATCCTTAATTTCTTTTGGTCCCCCCCGTCCCCCCCGCTCCCCACTTCCTCAATGTATGACCTGAACCTAGAGAAAAAGGGCAAGCAAATGAGCTCTGTGCAGAGAGTAAGGAAGATGACCTTAATGGAGATAGGCAAGATGTGTTGCCAGGGTCAAGATCATCATCCTTACTCTCTACATCAGTGTTTTTCAACCTTGGCAGCTTTAAGATGTGTGGAAAGTTGGGGGATTCTGGGAATTGAAGTCCACACATCTTAAAGTTGCCAAGGTTGAAAAATATTGCTCTGTATTATGGTACCTTGAGCATTCTCTTCCCCCCAAAAATATTCTCCGAGTGGTTTCTGAAGTGGAAAAAAAGTGTTGGATAGGGGAGCTAAAATGATCAAGAGACTGGATAAAGGCGATCCCCATTGGAAAAGCAATAAATGTTCAGGACTATTTAGAAGGGCAAGGAAAGAAAACCATGGAGGAGGGGCCATTGCCATCCCTAAAATGTTGGGCTAGAATGTCTATCTTGCTGCCCACTGATTGACAGAAATGTGGTATGTCTGGATGTAAAAATGGAGAATTTGGTGGTAGCTTCAACCTATTTATTCTCAACTATATATTTGCATTTTATTTTTTATTGTTGCCTGCTGCTGAGAGTTTCTTTGGCAAATGGGAGGTATATACATTTGATTAATATATTAATTAATAAACAACCTGGATTTCAAGGTTTCTGTCTTGAGGGCAACATGTTCTCATCTCCTGTGACTGAAGGGGGTGAAGATATGACACAAAAAAGAGAGAGCAATTGAGATGGAGACTATGTAACATATTTATTTCAATATTGGGCTTTCGGGGACAAATTCAAAAAATATGATTGTAGTTGTAAGATTAAAGGTTACTGGAGAGAACACAATGGGTGGGAGGAGGACCTGCCATGATTCTCCTTTTTCATTTCATTTGCCCCCTCCTTCAACAGGAAGACCACTTTTATCCTCTAGATTTAACAGTTTAACAGAGTTGGAAGGGATCCTGTAGGTCTCTAGTCCAATCCCCGCCCAAGCAGGAGACCCTACACCATTTTTGACAGATGGCAGTCCAGTCTCTTCTTGAAAGCTTCCAGTCATGAAGCTCCCACAATTTTTGAAGGCAACTTCTGTTCCATTGGTTGATTGTTCTCACAGTCAGAAAAGTTCTCCTTATTTCTAGGTTGAATCTCTCCTTGTTCAGTTTCTGTCTATTATTCTTTGTCTGGCCTTCAGGTGCTTTGGAATATAGCTTGACCCTTTTCCTCTCTGTGGCAGCACCTCAAATATTGGAAGACTGCTATCATGTCTTCCCTGGTCCTTCTCTTCACTAGACTAGCCATGCCCAGTTCCTGCAACCGTTCTTCATATGTTTTAACCTCCAGTCTCCTAATCAGCTTAGTTGCTCTTCTCTGCCCTCTTTCTAGAGTCTCCACATCTTTTTTATAGTGTGGTGACCAAAACTGGATGCAGTCAGGGGTGGGTTCCTATACTGGTCGGCATTGGTTCGCTGCGCACGCTCTCCTTGAAAAGACAAAATAACACAAATCCTCAACTATAATTTACCATCTCTCTGGGAAATTGGTTTTGGTTTCAAGCTGCCCTTAGTGTAAGGGAGTTTTATATTTAACTGGAATCTGTCTTCCTGCAAATTATCTTCATTATTCTGTGAAGTGTATTTTGGAACAGTTTAAAGAAGAGATCTTCATCTCCTATGTTAGGTCCTTTCAAGAATTCAGATATATTTAATTTATAGCGTTTGGTCCTGCTGCTTGTGAATTTCTCACCAGAACTGCTTGGCCAATTCAACTTTATGGTCTTTTGTCTGCAAAGTTAGTCCTTAGTTGTCATCTCCATCCATTTCCAGATTAACTCTTCTCAGAGGGGGGAAATCAACTTTTGGGAAGCAGAATGCTTGTTGCAAAACTTTATGCTGCAGTTCCCAATTACTAACAGCAGAGGGAAGCAGAACCTAGGTAATAGTGAAAAGGCTCCTGCTGGTGGCAAACTGCCGGTGACTATGATTATGTGCTTTGATGATTATTATCAAGTTAGCATTGGTTCTTAGCAACCACAGAGGATAGATTTTTTTTCTCCCCATGATGTTCCTATCCTAGTCTTCTAGATCTTCCAATAGGGCATCCACTGACACTATAACCGAGTCTTAATATTTTGCTGTTGGTCGTCCTGTTCTCTTCCTTCCACTTTTCCCATTATTGTGGACTTCTCAATGGAATAGATATATTGGAAGTTAAAACCCACCCCCCTCCTAGAGAAATGAAATATTTTAGAAAATATTAAAAAGGCAGAATATTTCCCCTAAAAAGAGAAGTAGGAACTCAAGAAAGGCAGAAATTCAGCCACCCCTTTTGTCACAATGAGCCATTAAAGGCCTGAGCCAGTCTATTCTATATAACAAAGGTAGGATTAACCATCTACCAATCTCATCACGGGGCACCTGGGAAGAAGCAATGCTCAACCAAACCTGGACTCAAAACACAGCCTACAGAGTTGCCCCTGCATGGCCCCATGGGAGTGTGACAACCAATCAGAATACAAGCTCAAGGTCAAAGCCCAGAGAGGGTATAAAACCAGGGACTTTTAGCATCTCTGCCCTTTTATATTTCTTCTTCACCCAACATCTGGAATCATGTGATCCCTCTTTTTCCCCAGGACCTCAAACCATGTGGTCCTGTCCACCATTAAACTATCTTCCCAAGCGGCCTCCATGTTTCCAGTGTCTTTTTCCCTACTTGGAACTGAACCCAGATGGACATTTCTTTCAACAGATATTTACAATACAATACAATACCAGAGTTGGAAGGGACCTTGGAGGTCTTCTATTCCAACTCCCTGCCTAGGCAGGAAACCCTATACCATTTCAGACAAATGGCTATCCAACATCTTCTTAAAGACTTGCAGCGTTGGGGCATTCACAACTTCTTCATATGTTTTAGCCTCTAGTCCCCTAATCATGTTTGTTGCTCTTCTCTGCACTCTTTCTAGAGTCTCCATATCTTTTTTACATTGTGGCAACCAACTGCCGTATTCCAAGTGTGGCCTTACTAAGGCATCATAAAGTGGTATTAACACTTCACGTGATCTTGATTCTATCCCTCTATTAATGCAGCCTAGAACTGTGTTGGCTTTTTTGGCAGCTGCTGCACACTGCTGGCTCATATTTAAATGATTGTCCACTAGGACTTCAAGATCCCTTTCACAGTTACTACTATTGAGCAAGTACCACCTATACTGTACCTTATTTGTATAAGGTATCTGAAGTATGATGATTTGAGCCTGCCATTTGTACCTCAAATGAGAACTCTGGATTCATTTGGGTTTTTTTTTCTTGACTGTCCATGGTATTCCCAAGAATCTTCTCCAGCTGCCAAAAAACATCAGTAGTTTTTCTATTTTCCTAACCCTAGTTCAATCTGCTTTTCAGGGGTTTTCTGCATGAAGATGGCTTTTGCTTTCTCCTTTCATCTGGAGTGTATTGAGACCTAGCTCCCATCATTCTGAGCCATTGCTGTGAAAAGTTTCCACTGTCAGAGAATTCCAGGGCATCCAGTCTAGTGAAAAGGACTTTTAAGCTATCTCGGACAGCTTTTTGATGATAGCTGTAACTGGAAGGCTACCAACCTTAAGTCAGTTCAAACCACATCACTTTACAGGATTTTATAGTTCTTCGGCGTAAATCACCGCTTCTTTGCACTGTTGGGAGAAAAAAGGGGAAATGTTATTTTTAAAAACTCAAATAGTTTAACTTGCTCTTTGGTTGGCTTCAATACTTTGCAGTATTCTTCTTTTTATTTGGACTTGTTGACCTGTTCTATTCTACTTCATAATCCTCAATAAATAAAACGTTGAAATTGGTATGTTCCAGGGGTGAAATCAACTTACCTTCGCTACTGGTTCGGGCGATGTGAGTGTGCATGTCTGCGCATGTGCAGGACCTTCAATTTCTGACAATTAGCTGTGATGCGCAATTTAAATCAGCTAGAAAGCAGGAAATCTGACCATTCTAGCTAATATTTTTTTTACTACCAGTTTAGGTGAACCAGTAGCATTTTTACTACCAGTTAGGCGAACCTGTTCCATCCGGTAGCATTTCACCCTTGGTACGTTCCCATCAGTATTGGAACGGTCCTCTTTTATTACCGTACTTAGGAGCAGGAAGGAGAAGTTGGTTTTGTAGCAGCCACTAGGTGGCAGTCAAGGACCATGAAGTAATGATCTTGGTGATGACAATAATAATGCTGCAGGATCCACTTTCATCTGATATGCCAAATCTTGAAAAGTCTCTGTTCAGACACGGGATCTTGTAAGAGTTTGGCCTTTTCAATTTTTTTAAATAGGAGAAGCACAATACCGTGTGCTTTTTGAAGATGCTGTTGACTCCTGGTTTAAGTCAGTGGGCCCAAAGGCTGGCAGAACTGTGGGAATTGTTCAAATGCATCTGAAGGGACACCAAGTTGGGAAAGTTGAATTGAGGAATTGTTGGACTGCATATGGCAAGTGTGTCAAACTCAAGGCCCAGGGGATGGATCCGGCCCACGGGGTGCTTAGATCTGGCCTGTGGGGCTGGCCTGGAAACAGAAAAGGACCGGCCCGCTGTGCCTCTGCCAGGGAAAATGGAGCTCGGGATGGCTGCATGTGGCGCTCCTGAGCTACGTTTTCACTGGCACAGGGTTGCAGGAGGTCATCGCAATTGAAAACGAAGCTCGCAAGGGTTGTGAGCAGCACTCCCAAGCTCCATTTTCGCTGCTATTGGGTTGTAGATGGCCATTGCAGCCAAAATGGAGCTTGGGAGCCTGTTTTTGCTGGCAGAGCGCTCTGGTCACCACATGACTGACATTGAGCTTGCCATGCCACCTGCCAGGTCAAACACAACCTTGATGTGGCCCTCAATGAAATCAAGTTTGAAACCCCTGGTATAAGGCCTGACAATCTCAGTGTGCATCTCATGGCCCACACCTTTGTTTTACTTTGCACTTCAGGCCCTATAAATTATTCTCTTTGATCCTCAATCTATATCCCTGCTTCTCTTCACATACCCATTTCATTATTTTATTTTCTGCAATTGACTTTAGCTTATCTCTCTCCTTATGCTCTTTTTCCAACACTACTGAAGATTGCAGGAACTGGGTATGTCTAGTTTAATGAAAAGAAGGACCAGGGGAGACATGATAGCAGGGTTCCAATATCTCAGGGGTTGCCACAAAGAAGAGGGAGTCAAGCTATTCTCCAAGACACCTGGGGGCAGGACAAGAAGCATGGGTGGAAACTAATCAAGGAGAGAAGCAACTCAGAACTAAGGAGAAATTTCCTGACAGTTAGAACAATTAACCAGTGGAACAGCTTGCCTCCAGAAGTTGTGAATGCCCCAACCCTGGAAGTCTTTAAGAAGATGTGGGATAACCATTTGTCTGAAGTGGTGTAGGGTTTCCTGCCTACGCAGGGGGTTGGACTAGAAGACCTACAAGGTCCCTTCCAACTCTGCTATTGTATTGTATGATTGTATGATTGTATTTCATTCTGGAAAGGGGGGAGGAGGGAAAGACCAACAATTTTCTGAATGTTCATGGTTGCTTTTAAAAGGGAGAAATAAATAATGGGAAACACCAAGGTAACACTCCTGTTTCCAGCATGTTTGCTTTTTGATATGACTGTCCCTCTTTCAGTCATTCTTAGTTTCCTAACCAATATATTATAAATATACCAGAAAAGGGGCAAGACAAGAGGACGATATTCAGAAGAACAAGGGAGAATAGCAAGATTGGGTGCTCTTTCAGAATGTATTGACTTCAGCACATAGACACATACACATTACAGATAGTCCTTGACTTACAGCCCTCACTGAGGCCAGAATTATGGTCGTAAGTTATGATTGTAAGACCACTGCATGCATCCAATTTTATAACATTTTTTTCCCCAGCAGGCCCATTTTCCCCAAGTGGCTGCTTTTTGCTGGAAATAGGAAATCAGCAAAATCTGCTAAAAATTGCAGCCAGGTGACCACGCAATACTGCAAATGGCTGCAAATGCAAGCCAGTTGCCAACCGCCCAAAATGCAACCATGTGACTGCAGGTGTGTGTGCAGCTGTCGCAACTTTGATAAATAGCTCTGGGAAGGAGTCTGTCTTAACTTCAAACAGCTTCTAAATCAGATTAACAGATTGACAAGAGTTGGAAGGGATCTTGCAGGTCATCTAGTTCAACCCCCTGCCCAAGCAGGAGACCCTACATCTGCCTCTACCTAGGATATAAGCAAGGACTGCCTGTATTAAAATAAAAATTGGAACACCCTCCAACAGTAAGGTTCTTTTTGTTCATTTCTTTTTTAAAAAAGAAATGGGCCCCATTTACACTTTCATAAAGGGCTGTAGAAACATCATCTTCTTCTTTTAATGACCCCATAATCCCTTGTGGGGTGGCGTCGGGGCAACTGAATGGAGCTAAGCGTTTACTGGCCAGATGCCCTTCCCTGTTGCCAATGCGGAGTTTTGTTCAGCAAATATATTCTCATTGTGCCCAGAGAGAAAAATATCTGCCTCTACCTAGGGTCAAACTCACGGCCTCCTGATTGTGAGGGGAGAGCTCCACCTCTAGGCCACCACACAACTCTTCAGCAGTCTTAACGTAATAGTACAGAAGTGTAAGTCAGTTCAATATTATGGTAAAACATGGGAGTTGTGGAGTATATTACTTGGATGCTGCATTAAAACAAAAGGTCAGTGCCATCACACAGGATTGCAGGAAAGCCACTGTTTTGAAATATTTTATTAATGCAGTGTTTCTCAACCTTGGCAACTTGAAGCATTCGCTGTCTGGGGAATTCTGGGAGTTGAAGTCCAGACATCTTCAAGTTGCCAAGGCTGAGAAACAACTGTATTAACGGAGGCCAGCAGAACCATAACAAAAGGATGGAGAAAAGCTGCAGATGGGTCGAAGGGACAATTGCCTACCTGGACTAATTTCGGAAAGGAACATTGGGTGTTCTTTTTCAAGCCAGAATTCAGAAAGAGCAGAATGAAGATGGGGCGAATTTGCAGGACGGTGAACGAATGGAAAAAATGGAAAAGAAACATGCTAGTAATTATTCCGGTATTGTTCAGACTTGTTTTTTTGTTTCACCAGAGGGTAGGGCTAGAAGCAATTAAAGGCAAATTACAGGGAACAGATTTTGGCTCAACGTTAGGAGAAATACTTACTCTAATGGCAAGAGATGATCGACCATGCAAATAACTGTCTGAAGACGTACAGGGCTTCCTCTCCTTGGAGGCTAGACAGGCAAGCAGGCGGGATGCTGCGGCTGCATCTTGTACTGTACTATAAAATGTGGACCGAAAGGGAATGGAACGGAAGGACTGTCCAACTCTGCCTTTCTATTCGTCTGCAAAGGGGAAATCACCAGATGGCACAAAATACAGTAACAGGCATTTCATAATTTAACAAGTGCAATGACGTCTCCACTCTTTTTTTCTTGCTAATACAGATGGAGAGCCACAGTTAGCATCTACTGTCATTGACACTATATTGGCTGGTTTGCCAGGACCTCGTGGAGCGCCAGGACCCATAGGGCTGCCAGGTAAGACAGATGGATTGATAGAAACAGAGGAGCAAAGCAATAACTGTGTTTGAGACGCTCCAAGATAATCACTTTTAGAACCTGTTCGCTTGACACACTTAACTTTTTTTTTTTAAACATCCAACCCTCGATCTTTCCATCTGTATTCCATTTGGAAAAATAAATGGGAAGCAAGTGAAGTGGCAGCTTGAACAATCCTCTTTGTTTTCAAGAGTGTTTCTGTGACTCAACGAGACTGCGTAAGTGTTCTTGGGTGATTAGAATACGGCAGCTGCACCTTGCAGCTTTGTTTCACAAAGAGGCAAAGTTAAGAAGAGAAAGGAAACATCCATCCCAGCAGAGAAGTGGGAGCTAGAGGGACTCTCAAATCTCCTTCTGGTAAATTGGTGAACTGTAACTAATTTTCTGTCCAATGGCAACTATAAAGCCTCCCCATTTCAGAAGCCATATGAGTCCCACATGTGTTCTCAAAAATTCAGATACACACAACCAATCTAGGGCCTCTGTTAAGAGATGGAGTAGACACATTTGTTTAGAACAGGGGTCTCCAACCTTGGCAACTTTAAGACTTGTGGACTTCAGCTTGCTGGCTGAGGAATTCTGTGAGTTGAAGTCCACAATTCTTAAAGTTGCCAAGGTTGGAGATACCCCTGGTTTAGAACAATATGTGTCAACCTCAGCAACTTTATGTCAGAATATTCATGAACTGGAATAGGACATAGCAACAGGTCAGCCATTGGGGATTGACTAGAATAGGGCATGGCAACAAGATCAGCCAATGAATAGGCATAACAACTAGGTCAGCCAATGAGGGCTGTTTAGAAACTGAAGCAGTATTTGCTGGAGACAACTAGGTGTCTGGGTGTAGTTTAGGCTTAGCTTAACTGCCCTGTGTAGAGGAGGTTGTCTTTGTATTAAGCTCTGAACAGAAACCAATCTCTAACCTGGCTATGTTTGAACCTGCTTACAATCTCTCCTCTCTTACATGTCGGAAGAATCTGATGTTGTTATTGTACGTTTATCCATGTGTTATTATGTGTATAAAGAAGTTAATGAACCCTGCTGCATAAGTTATCTGTCTGTACTTTCTGGGTCAGATTTATTCAAGGAGTAAATAATATGGCATCCATGTTCACCAGTATGAACTCAGATGCTGACCAGATTTTCTGCCCTTCTAGATTTTTTAAAAATGTTTTTTTTTTAGCTAACAGCATAAAATAGGAAGCTAGCTTGCAGCAATGCTTCATCCACAGGCCTCTTAACACAATTGTGTTCTTCAGTATACAGCTAGTCCTCGACTTACAACTATTTATTTAGGGGCTGTTTGAAGTTACAGCAGCACTGAAAAAGTGATTTACGTCTGGTCCTTGAACTTACAACTTTCACAGCATTTCCATGGTCACATGATCAAAATTCGGATGCTTAGCACTTACCGTGGTTACAACATCCCACGGTCACCATTTGTGACTTTCCCTGGAAGTTTCCAACAACCAAAATCAATGGGAGAAGCCAGCTTCACCTTAATATCTTGATTCACTTGACAATATGGAGGGGGAATCATAAAATCGGACATGATTCATTTAACAACTGCCTTGCTTAGCAATATAAATTCTGATCACAATTGTGGTCGTAAACTGAGGACTACCTGTGATATTGTTGCCCCATAGGGGTGTAAGAGAAAGCCTACAGAATAGAGATGAAGGTAAATGATTTGCTGGGGTTGCTTGTAGAGCACAGCCATTCGTACTCCTATGATAGCAATTTTACAAGTGTGCCCATGCACTGTGAATGCACTGCAGAGAACATCCCCTCTCCCGGTTTTACAATAAGGGTGAATAAATTTTGTCTGCAATTTCCTTTGAGAGGTTGACACGGGTGGGGGAGAGGGGGGAGGAGAAAAGAGGGCTTTCTTTTATCAGTTTGGAGGGGTTCTTGTACAAAGCCTATGCTTTAAGCCTGCCAAAAGCTTAAACAACCTATTTGAGGTCTTTATTTGGGTTTTTTTTTAAAGAAAAAGAAACACAAAACAATAAAATGCCAAAGTAATGTGCATTACACTGCGAAATTTCAGCAGCATAATCTTTGAGGGGCAGATGCCTACAAAAATGGGTCTGCTATGGATTGCCCAGGATTGCTTTACATATAGAAAAGAAAAGCTCCCAATTTCCTAAAGACTGCAATTCCAATCACACCCTTTGCCCTGTGTCAAAGAAGGCGCAATCACTCAGGCCAAAAGTATTTTCTTAAAGAAAGTTAAATCAGGGCAACTTTATATTCTTTGGTCCAGTTGTCCTGATTTAACTATTAAAAAAAAAAAAAACGCCCTTTGCCCTCTTACCCAACTACTGAAACTATCACTCCCACTAAACCAGTGGTGGGATTCAAATTTTTTTTACTACCAGTTCTGTGGGCGTGGCTTGGTGGTGGCGGCAGGGGAGGATACTGCAAAATCCCCCTTCCCTCCCGATCAGCTGGGACTCGGGAGGCAGAGAATAGATTGTGGGGCAGGGACAGTCAGAGGTGGCATTTGCTGGTTCTCCGAACTACTCAAAATTTCTGCTACTGGTTCTCCAGAACTGGTCAGAACCTGCTGAATACCACCTCTGCACTAAAGGCTAACAATCGTGAACTGTCTCCAGCTACCCAAAAGATGCCCAGCCCTCAATCCAAAAAAAAAAAAAAAGGTGGGGGGGGGGAGAAATCATAGAGCCACAGACAAACAGCAATCTTTTCAGTCCACCCAACAATCAGGAATGAAATCACGGTAGTTAAAAAGCTCTTCCTTCCATTAGACCGGCCTGTAATATTCTAACTGTAATGTTCATTTCTTTCTTTTTCTTTTTCTTTTAAAGAAAATAAATTGTCTTAAGTGATTTGTCTATGGCAGAGGCACTCAAAAGTGACCTCCCATCAGGATGACAAGACGCCCTTTCTCTTATTACCGCATTCCTGCATTGAGCCTTCAGCTCATTTCATCCCAGACTTTGATATATGAGGGTTGCATTAATTATGGAGGCAGATTCAATTGCCCTGGTGAGCGTCTGGAGCTCTTGGGGGTTTCAACTGAAACAATTAAGGCAAAGTTTGGAAGGAGCCCACGCCGGTCCCTCCCTCTCCCCATAGATCGGCAAGTGTAATTAATAGTCGGCGTCTGGAAGAAATTATATCATTCCTCCTCCCTCCCCCCACACACTTTTTTTTCCAGGTAGGGTGAAGCCATTTGAAGGCAATCCCTTAACGATGCAGCATTAACAAGCAGATCAGTCCAAATGAGTCTTCTCCTTCTGCCAAGCAGGGAGCTGCCTGCATGCCAGGAAGAACTCAACGCTTGTTAGGAAAGAGACGGCGGGAAGTACTAGCCTGTCTGGAGTCACAAGAATTCTCTAGGGCAGAGATTTGGAAGCTGGATCCAAAATTATGCCTGGCAAGTAATGTAGGTGTGGAGTCTAGATCTGTCACCAGTTCAAGGAAAGAGCACCTGCTTTGCTTGCAGAAACACTTAGGTTACAGTTCTTGGCACGGCTGGTTAAAAGCAAGGAAGGTGTGCAGGCAAACTAAACCACTTGAATTTCAGTAGAAAATTGCAAAGAAATCACAAGCAGTTTCCTGCTGCTTTCTGGGCATAAATCAAAACAAATTGGAGGTATAAAGTTTTGTTCAGGTTTAATACTACCTCTAGCCCCTGGAATACCTTTAGATTTCCCAGTAAGTCTCCTTTTGTTGTTGTAGTTAGTCACGAAGTCGTGTCCGTCCCATTGTGACCCCATGGACAACGTTCCTCCAGGCCTTCCTGTCCTCTACCATCCCCTTTTAAGTCCATTTAAGCTCACGCCGACTGCTTTGGTGACTCCATCCAGCCATCTCATTCTCTGTCGTCCCCTTCTTCTTTTGCTCTCCGTCTTTCCCAGCATGAGGCTCTTCTCCAGTGAGTCCTTCCTTCTCATTAGGTGGCCAAAGTATTTGAGTTTCATCTTCAGGATCTGGCCTTCTAAAGAGCAGTCAGGGTTGATCTCCTCTAGGACTGACCGGTTTGATCGCCTTGCAGTCCAAGGGACTCACAGGAGTCTTCTCCAGCACCATAGTTCAAAGGCCACAATTCTTTGATGCTCAGCCTTCTTTACGGACATGAAAACCCCATGGACAGTACCAAGAGGCAAAAACACACACCCCTCCTTAACCCTATTTAAATTAGAGGACCTTACTGTATCACCACTTGTTTTTGCTTTAAAAAAAATAAAGTAAAATGAATCTGCCTGGTCTGTTACATCTTGCCAAAACCTGTTGCAGAATGGCAAAAATAAATTGACTTTTCAAGTTGGTTTTCCCCAATGAGCGAAGTTAAAAGTTTGATAGTTGGTTATCCATCATTTACATTTCTCCAGTCCCACATATCAGCCATAAATGGGTTTTCTAGAGCAGGGGTCTCCAACCTTTGCAACTGGCTGGAGAAGTCTGGGAGCTGAAGTCCTTCAGACTTAAAGTTGCAAAGGTTGGAGACCCCTGTTCTAGAGTGAAATTGCCAAACACCACTATATGAGATCAGGGTCTGGTCTTTAAATGTGAAATACCATTGTATGGCATCTCCGTATTGTTTCAAGCTTCCAAACTTGGCACCTCAGGCTCTACATCCTATTTGTTCTCAACTGCTCAGATGATATGGAATGCCAAATGTTGTTACATGTAACTATCAAGTGAGAAATAGGATTGGAATATTAACCTGAAGTTCTGACCCTCAAAGACGAATCCAGTTCCTTTATAGGTAAGAACAGCCTATCAAAGTAAGCCTTTTTCTATCTTCGTCCTAGTTGCAAACAAGCAACAACTTTCTTTGGTTGTCCAGCATTTGGATTTCTCCAGACCTGCATATCAGTCATAAGTGGATATTCCAGAAGTGTTGGGTGAAATTTAAACCTTATAATGACTCTGTGTGGTGGAAGCTGAAAGAAAGCACCAACAATGGCAAAACACATCTTTATAATAGAAAGATAGTAAGATTAAGATTATTGTCCATCCTTTTTCCTATGCTGTTTTTAGAGAGACCCAAAGATCACTTTTTTTGGATCCTCCGCATTTCTCCTCCAAGAAAAAGGACCAGATAGATGAACCCTAGATGATGCTCTAGAGTTTTCTTCAGAGTGATGCCTCCAGATATATTAGACAAAAGAGGTTAATTAAATCATTTAAGACACTCAGGGCAGTTGGGAGTGAGAGAATTTGTAATCTAACCATATCAGGATATCATTGGCTTGGAGAAAGCCTGGAATCTTGCAACTTTTAATTCAGCATTGGTATTTGCATCAGAATACAGATGTGCTTTAAGTAATATGCAAATCCTTAAAATACATTAATACGTTTTTTTCACCAGGACCACCTGGATCTTCAGGCCCCAAGGGAGCACCAGGGCCAATGGGAACACCTGGAGTACAGGTAGGCAAACCATTTTCACCCACCAGTTGAGCCTTTCCAGGTCAAATTAAAGTGATTTTTTTTAGTAAGCTTAAAAAAAATACTATTCATATTTCTTCTTTTTTTTTTAGACAGGCAAGGTTGTAATAGCTTGATCTCCCCGTTTCTGCCTTTCTGTACCAGACACATGATAGTTTAATATTTTAAACTATGTACAATTTAGGAGTCATTAATCTCTGGTACAACCCACATAGATACAGGTAGTACTCAACCTACATCCACAATTGAGTCCGTTGTGGCCAATCTTTCCGAAAGAGTAGCCAGCCTATGTGCAATGTGTGGCTTTCCTACAGAGGCCACCTCGTGCCATTCTGAAAGTGGGCATCGTTAGGGCAATCTCAGAAGAGCGTAATTTTCCAAATGGAGTGATTTAGAAAATGATGCCTTTCTTTCCCCCCCCCCCCCCACATTTTTATTTTTTTAATTTTTTATAAATGTATCAAATCAATGCATGAACAGTGTGGCACCTGGGTGTCATACAGTCTAATACAAATAAAACTAATAAAATTAATCATAATTATTACATTCAATCAACAGAGGACCCAGCCGCCCTGGGTCCTCTGTGGAGAAGGGCGGGATATAAATTTAAATAAATAAATAAATAAATAAATAATAATAATGCACATTTATATTAGATTGTAATCTATTATTGTTCAGTTCCATATTTTCTCTTATTATTACTTTCATTTTATTATATAAAAGTGTATATACTAATATTCCCCCTTCTCCTATCACTTATTCTAGCTTTTAATCATGTCACCCTTTATTAAAAGACCTTTCCTTTCTTTCCTATCTAACTTCTAATCATGTCACCTACCTAAAAAAAAAGATAAGCAGAGAGAGAGAGAGAGAAAAGGAGAAGCAAATCAGAACAACAAACAAAAAGAGAAATCATCCATCCATCATCTCTTGCCTGCTCCAATACTTTTAATTGCTGCGCTTTAAGAAAAAGAGAGGGAAGGGGAAAAGCAAATCAAAACAATAATAAAAAAAATTCATCTATCCATCATCTCTTGTCCGCTTCAATACTTTAGTTGCTATATGTTTTTTGACGACTTCCAGATTCCTCTCTTAAATTTTTATCTCTGCCTATGTCTGCTTCTTTGGTGTTCAATCCAGAAATCATGTCTTTCTGAGAGATTGTGAGAATTACAGCTGCTTCTAGCAGCTGCTTCTGGAATGGCATGGGGTGGCCTCTATAGGAAGGTCACACATCGCATTGACTTTCTCTTGTGGAAAGGCAGCCTTCAAAGGAAGTCAGCAAAGTAAGGTGTGCTGGGACAGAAAGGAAACCCAAGGCCTCTGGGATCCTACAAGGGAAAGATTGCTGGGTGGGGGCAGTTGCAATGTCCCTATGATCAGTCTTAAGGGCAGGTGCATGAATTTTCATCACGTGATTGTAGGAGTGCTGCAATGACTGTAACTTAAGAGTACCATTGTACAGGTAGTCCTCGACTTACGACCAGAGTTGAGCCCAAAATTTCTCTTGCTAAGTGAGAAACCTGTTAAGCGAGTTTTGCTCATTTTACAACCTTTCTTGCCTCAGTTGTTAAGTTAATCACTGCAGTTGATAAGTTAGTAACCCAGTTTTTAAGTGAATCTGGCTAACCCATTGACTTTGCTTTGTCAGAAGGTCACAAAAGATGATCATATGACCCTGAGAAATGGCAACAGACATAAATATGAACCAGCTGCCAAGCAAATGAATTTTGATCACATGTTCATGGGGATGCTGCAAAAATCTGCACTGTTTTTCACTGATGCTGTACTGTTTTTCAGTGCTGGTGTAACTTTGAACAGTCACTAAATGAACTGTTGTAAGTCAAGGACTATCTGTAATTTCACTCACTGAACAAAAATTTTCAGTTGAGGACTACCTGAACTTTTTCAGCAATGCTAAAGTATTGCTAGTTATTTGGCTTAAAGATAGGCTAGAGAAAAGGACCACACACTGTGTAAAACCAGCATTTGTAACATGGATGTCATAGGTAGGTGCAATAATGTTTGCAGGGCATGGTAAAACCCAGGCAAGATAAGTGTGTGATCTATCTGTTTTGCAAAAGGCAATATTTTCTACCTATGAAAAGATCCAGCGCTATGTATTAATATGATTGGGATTCTGTGATATTACATTAACATCTTGTATTCAACCAGTGACTATTGATAAGTATAAAACATAAGACATAATTATTGCTGAAGGAGCCATCAGAGATCAGCCATTGTAACTTTTAATGCAGCATTTCTCAGTTTTAAGGCCGTTTTAAGATGTGTGAACTTCAGCTCCCAGAATTAATTCAGTCTGGGGAATTCTGGGAGTTGAAGTCCACACATCTTAAAACAGACCAGGTTGACAAACACAGTTCTAATGTCTTTGCTTTCCATCAGGGCACTCCTGGTTCTCCTGGACAGTCTGGGATGAAGGGCCCAAAAGGTGATCGGGGCGAAAGGGTAAGCCAATTTTTAGATTTCTGCCAGCTCACCCGTGTGGTTGAGCTGATCCCTTATACGCATTAAAAATATGCATGATGAACTTGATGATATGCATGATGAGTCAATGGGCATAATTGGAATTTTGGAAGCATGTTTTAGGCATGCTCACATAGTGATTGTTTGGCTTGCTTGCTCATTTAAGAGTTCTACACCATAGTTTCTCCATCTTGGCAACTTTAAGATGTGTGGATTTCAACTCCTAGGATTCCCCAGCAGACATGGCTGGCTGAGGAATTCTGGGAGTTGAACTCCACACGTCTGAAAGTTACTAAAGTTGAGAAAACTTGTTCTACCTTTTCTTCAAAATTCTATCCCAACTGACCTGTTAAAAGATACTGGCAACTAGATTTACCCCCAAATGAATCAGCAGGCTGTAGTTCTTCTTTGTTTCCATTTCCTAAAAATTCAGGTGGGGCTCACATGAAGAAATGAGGATTAAACGGGAGGCCATTGTTGATCTTGCAAAGAGCCAGCTTCCCATCTTTTAATTAAAAGAGTGAGGAGGAAGTCTTGCTGGGATCAAAGATGTTTCCTGTAGGAACCTTCATGTTGCATGATGCAATTGTGATATCGGGCTGACTAATTCCACACAGTGCTGGCATACATCATAGGCTTGCATATTGCTTGCTATTTGGTAACTATACACTGTCAACACCTCAACTCACATCTCAACTCATTCTCATTGTTGTTATCTGTAGTGCAAGGGAAACTGTCCTTCGTGACATCAGGGGCTCTTAATTACCCTGCCTGCTGTAGTCCTCGAGTTATAACTGTAATGGATCCTGCCCATCACTGTAATAAGACGCAACAGACATATATCGGGTCAGCCATATGACTGACCTGATTTTATGAACTTTTTTGCAATGGTTGTTAAGTGAATTCATAGCAATAAAATTTTAGGCTTTTATACCACCCCATAACTCTTTACAGGAGTCTCTGAGCGGTTTAGACTTAGAATAACTTTATTGTCACTTTGAATGCACACTAATCGGCATGCATTAAAATGAAATTTTGTTGCATGCAACTCTCAAAGGGTCACCACCTCCTATATGCACTACATAAACATGACTCAATAAATAAATACAAAAGTATATGCTCATATATACATATCACTCATATCACTGCATATACTCACATATATGATATGACATGGAGAAACAACAGTCTAGTTCGGATGTATACGTGTACATGGCGAGAGAAACGAATCTTGCGAGTTTACCAGGCAGATGGCATAGGGAACAAAGCTGTTACAGAATCTGGTAGTCCTGCTAGAAATGCTTTGAAACCTCCTCCCAGAGGGGAGCAACAGAAACAGGCCATGAAGTACAATGTAAAAGCATTATTTGCATATTGCCCCCAACAACCTGACTCCTCATTTTACTGACCTTGGAAGGATGGAAGGCTGAGTCAACCTTGAGCCCCGTCAGGATTGAACTCCATGCTGTGGACAGAGTTTGCCTGCAATATTGCACTTAACCACTGTACCACCAGGGCAAACTCGTAGTTTTCTATAAGCTGAAAACGGAAAGTAAATACTGAGTTTTGGTTAAACCATCATAAAACGTGGTCACATGAACATGGAAAGGGCGTTGGTACTTACCTGATACGCCTCTTCTAATAAGGGGGGAGATAGCATCCATGTATGGGTTATGACCTATCCGCACTCTGATTAATAATTAATTAAGGGTGCTATATAACCCCCTCAGGAGCAGACTCCACCCAGTTTTCGACAAAGGAAAGTAAAATCAGACTCACCGGTATCATCTCACCAAATCAAAGCATAACACAACCAAACTCGCCAAGCTGGTCAGGACGAGAGAAGGGACGGGCCGGATGCTATCTCCCCCCTTATTAGAAGAGGCGTATCAGGTAAGTACCAATGCCCTTTCTCAATAAGGGTGGAGATAGCATCCATGTATGGGACATACCAAAGCCCAAACGCCTCGCGGGGAGGGATCGAGTACAGACCAGCAGACCCAGGTGCATAGTGGACAGAATGCCGGATGCGTCCACTCAATCCGGCTGCCAAGACGAGCCGGAACGCCATGAACATCAACGGGAACGACAGAGGGGAGGACCACGCCACCCCCCAACCGAGCCCCGAACGGGACTCCACCTCCCTACGGGTCAACACCGCAGCCGTGTTTGCGAGAGCAGACCCGCCTATGTTAGCGTCTGTCCGACAGACAATGTAGGATCTCCCGATGCCCCCGCCGGAACCAAGAACTTACGCCGCCGCGGGGAAGCCCAGAGCAAGGGGAAGCGGTAGAAGGGAGACCCAGGTCGTGACGGAAAGGAGGAAAGAAGATGCTCGCCCAAGGAGATGTCCAAGAAGGCGACGCCGGAGCCACAAGAACCAGGACACCCCGAGGGCCCCTAAGGCTCCACGAGAAATCAGGGAACAATCCCGACCGTGCCAGAAAAACCCCTGTGGCCGCCCGTGTCATGGAAAACGGGCGGGGACACCTGACAACCCACTTGTGAGGAAGAAAAAAACCAAGCTGGTCTCTCCTACTGAGACCAAGGTGTCGAGAGAGGCGGGGTGACTCACTGTCCCGAAGGGCCCCGCTGGTGAGTTGGGGACTAGCCAGAGAACTGGCGCCCAACGAAGAAAGGTGGCCTGGCAAGGGCTACAAAGGGCAAAGACCGGCTTTAAGTAGGGAGCCTTACGCCCAGCCCAGCGAACAAGAGAGACACCCAAGGCGGAAGCCGCACACCATATGGCACAGGGAAAGAGAGGTTTCATTCGTTCCCAAGTCAAGGACAGATTCCCCCCACCAAGGGCCCCGCTTGCCAGCGAAGGGCCTCCAGAGGGGATCCCATTCACAAAGTCGTCCCGGAGGACCCCCAGTCTACGGGAACGCGACGGCAGCCCCAGAAAGATCACCCATGCCGAAACACAAGGGCAGACAAATAGGCCGCGTCGAAAGTTGCCAGCGAAATGACAATGGGGGCCCGCAGACTCGGACAGCGGACCCGGCCATACCCCAGCGCAAGCGGGGCAAATGTCCAAAAGGGCCACAGAAGGCACCGTGCTCCCAAATTTCCGAACGATTCCCGAAGGGGCACTCAGGGCGCCCGAAGGCGGCATCGAAGCGAAGAAGTAACCCGACCCCCTTGCTATTCCAGGCGAAATTCACCCCCAGGTCGGAACAGCACGGTGGGAGAGAGGGAGGGAAGCGAAATGACCCTGTACTTGGGTGTTCTATGCCAAGAGCCTGATGCCCGAAGGCGAGGCGAAACGACCGAGTGTTCAAGAGAGAATAAGAGAGAGGGGGGGGGGAGACCTCGGAGCCCAGGGGAATGAAAGCCCCCATGCGGCCGAATCCACCCCCGTCCTGCTGAGCATAACCATTCATGCGAAGTTCGTCACTGAGGAGGGGGTAGCCTAGAAGGACAAAGGCTAGGACCAAGGGCCTGTCCCCAGAGCGCGAGCCGGTGGCCCCCGGGCACGGGGCCCCAGGTCCTGGCGGCGACGAACAAACGTCCCCCAAGCAGAGCAGCTATAAGCCCGTTGCGCACCAGTAAATCCAACCGAGGCGACAGGGGGCCAAACTCCCGAACGCCTCTCAAAGCTACCGGAGAGAGAGAGAGAGGGGCCGCCACAAAAAAAGCAGACCCGTGCCAGCGTCTCGGGAACAATACAGACCGTAGAGACTTCTCGGTGCCAGAGCTGCGAAGGAATCGGCCGAGTGGGGCGAAACTCCAAGGGCCCTCCTTTGTGACCGTCAATCAGTGTCGGGGAGCCGCCATGATGTGAAGGCAGCCGG
Source organism: Rhabdophis nuchalis (assembly GCA_039707465.1). Taxonomy (NCBI): domain Eukaryota; kingdom Metazoa; phylum Chordata; class Lepidosauria; order Squamata; family Natricidae; genus Rhabdophis; species Rhabdophis nuchalis. The sequence continues at coordinate 387,499,989 of CM077643.1, forward strand.
GCCGAAGGAACTCTCAGTATCCCCGAGCCCCCCAACATGTCCTGAAGAAGGGCGAACACCAGCAGTATCTAAATAACGAAGTGTCCATTGACCTGAAAGGAACGTAAACCCGGAGCCCAGAAGCCCGCCAATTAACCCTGGACACTGACGACCGACCATACGGCCCTGTTGCCGAGGCAATGCTCAGATCGTGCAGGACCCCAGAAACCGGCGGGGAGCCGGGAGAGCCGGAATCAGCAAATTAAAGGCCCCTCAACAAACTAGGGGACAAGTAGCCCGCCGGAGCAACCAGGGATTCCGGCAACTACGGAAGACGTGAAAGCAGAACAACGCCCCTGATGGGGAGAGTTCGAATCGCGGCTCCCATCTGGGTTAGCCGCGCCATGTCTGTCGGCCAGAGATCCTGGACAAAGGGCCCAGGGCTTGGGCGCCGGTATCATGGACAAGGCCCCCCCTTCGAATGTGCGCAAGACCTAGTGTAGTGGAGGCCGGAATCTCACAGCGGAGCGAACATACCGCGCCCGACTGGCCCTGGGGTACCGAACACCTGGTCAGGGAATGATGGCCAACGGCGCAAAATTGCCGTCCGGTATCTCTGCCCTCAATGGTGCTCCAATTGGAAAAGGTCCATACGAGAGGGGGAGGTAGAATCCGAACCCTGAAATGCCATCAGGACACGGACGGGGCGTCCAGACCCTGTCTCGGGGTAGGAAGGGCGGAGGACGGAGCTGTACGTGCCCCTCAGTAAACCCCAGGAAGAGGACCCTCCGAAAGACGCTTTGCCCGTACATGGCGCGGGCCCAACTCCCGTCTGATTTATCCCCCCGCCCGCCAATGCGGGAGACACGGTCGATGACCGAACGATATATCAGCAGATGAGGCCCCAGGAGGAACGACTGACGGAACCTGGTATATGACATGCTGTGAAGAGGGCAAAGGCCCCAGGCCAGAGAGCTCCAGGTCACCAGATCCGATGCGGGAACACCCCCCGGACTGAGCCTCAGACAAAACGAGGGGAGGGAGGTAGAAGGCTGAGGGCCGCGGAGGCATAGGCCGCAAGCCACCCGTCGAAGCCCCACTGAGAAGCTTGGCCAGGGAGGCCAGCCAAAGACCGGCTGGAGGAGTCGGCCCCAAGAGTGGGGTGTTGTCCCATGCATGAGGCCTGCGAAGGCAAGGATGTGGGTCCCAGGTCCGCCCCCCTGCCAAGAGAACCAGGGGTGTGCAAGCCCGGCCAGGCCCAGCCAGCATCCCCGCCAATCGACCAGCCATGAAGGCGACCCTGGACCTCGTCACCACAGCCGGACCAGGGAAGAAGGGGAGCAAGGATTTGGGGGCAAAGCCTCCCCGCTCACGGGCAGCCACTCGGCACTCAAGACTTACGGCCTTTGCCCGTCGCTGCTTGCGCCCGAGCGTTCCACCTACTCGCCACCAGAGGGGGGCGGCTGAGCGAACCAGAGACTGTCGGGTTCCCGAATGCAAAGGGGCCCGCTGGCGCCCCTTGGGAACCAGAAGTCAGAGTCGCAGACCTGTCACACTATGTGACCGCGGTAACCCACTGCAAGCCAAAGTTCCTTGGGGGAACAAGCCAGTACGGTGGGCCATATGGTTGGACGACGGAGAGTCCCCCTGGCGACAGAGACACACAGACTGAACTGGCAGTTAGCATGGTTCCCCGGGAGGCGGGCCGGTGGCCCAGAGGAGGGGTCAAAAAGGGTGTCTGCAGTCTCTGGTGCCGGGACTATTACCGACCTTGCCCATGATGGGACCTTGGACTGAGACCGGCCGACGCAGACGTGAGGACCAGTGGGCCATGGTGCCAAATGGCCAGGCCACTTTCCAGAGGGTCCCTGGAGGTTGCGGCCATAGCGTCGCTAAGTGGGACCCCCATCAGTAAGAGAGGACCGCACCTCAAAGGTCCCAAATGGCGCCATAAAAAAGGGTCCCGGCTTCAGTTGGGGGGGTGACCCGCTGGACTCGCCTGGGCAGCCCCACCCCCAAGGCCTTTTTTTTTTTGCAAGATTTGTCCTGTCTTACGCTGCCCGTGCCCCCAACTGGCACCGATGTATGGAGGGCTCCTCGCCGAAGGCGCACCCCCCCTGTCGGCCCCCCAACATCGGAGGCTCAGCCAGCAAGGCGCAGGACCTGAAAGGCTGACAGGGCGGGGCCGGGTTGCGCCGGCGGCACGACCGCGTCTTCGCGGCCGTGAACGAAGCGGCAGGACACTCAGTGAGTCCAACGCCGCCGGCCATGATTGCGTAGCGTGCGTGCGCATGCGCCGTGCCTTCCCGACGACCGGTGCGGCTCCTGCGGCCCCAACAGGCCGGCCGCATCTATGCCTGCTTGGTGCGGGAGGCTTCAGGCCTTTCGCGCATCCCCGCGTTGCTCCAGCGGCCCGACAGGCCAGCCGCTTCTCTACCCGCTGGTGAGGTCGCGGGGAGTTCCATGCCGAGCGCGCGCCTCTGCGCGGCGCCTGCAGCCGCCTCCGTGCCCCCGGGAGGATGCTGGAAGCCGCAGGCTGCTTGCGTGCCTGCGCGCGGCGCCTGCGGCCCCGAGCAGCCAGACGCTTCAGTACCTGCGCGTGAGGCTCTAGGCCGCTTGTGTGTCCTCGCGCGGGCCCAATGGCCCGAACCGATCATCTGAGCGCGAGGTAGGCCTCGGCGGGAAGCGCGGCCCCTGAAAGAGCCAGATGGTGCCCTGAGCCGTCCGTGGCTTCCCCAGCCTTATCGCGCGTGCGCGAGCAGCCGAAGGCCGCAGCTGCCTTATGTGGGCCTCGAAGCCCGGCAGTCCCGTAGGCAACCCAGTTGCACTCACCTGTCATGCAGCCCCCGGGGGGGAGGACGTTGGGTGGATCTGAGGCCGCAGCCTCAAGCGCAGTCACCACTTATGCCGCCAAAGGGGCAAAAGCCTCGGCAGCCCTGGAAGGCTCCGTATTAGGCGCGTTCGAGCGTTGGTCCTGTCAGTCGCCATCTTGTCCAGGCGACGAGCGCGCGGGAGGCCCTTGGTGACAGGAGAGGCCTCTCCCAAAGGCCCAAAGGCCCGACAGCCAGTGATAGGTGCGGCCACTTACCAAGATCAAGAAAGCACCTGAGACAGCGCGCTTAGCTCCCCGGGGGCACACACAAAGGCCTCACAGCAGAGCTGCGATTCTGGCCGCCCCCTCCAAGGCCTCTTGATGAGCCACCCCTGGAATTCTCCATGAGGATCCATCAGATCTTGATCTCGTCGGAGGAGCGGACCTAGCGTTATGGGACAAGTCCCCAGCTGGTCAAGTCACCACCTCGCAGGTGGGCATATAAATAGGGGTGGCTGGCCTAGATATCCAGTCTTCAGAAATTCTCCTCAGAGATGACGATACCGGACCAGTCCCAGAGCTGGACTGAGTCGGAAACTGGGTGGAGTCTGCTCCTGAGGGGGTTATATAGCACCCTTAATTAATTATTAATCAGACTCAGTTCAATCAGAGTGCGGATAGGTCATAACCCATACATGGATGCTATCTCCACCCTTATTGAGAATCAGTGGTGGGTTTCAATTTATTTTACTACTGGTTCGCTCATGCGTGCTCACACAAAGCTTCTGCGCATATAGAGCCTCCCGCTACCGCCACTATTGGTTCGCCCGATCCGGGGTGAACCGGCAGAAACTCATCTCTACATGGGATGCTGCAAATGGCAGTAAATGTAACCCAGTTGCCAAGCTCCCAAAGTGTGGTTATGTGACTGCGATGGGGTTTACCGTTGGAACTTTGAAACCAGGTGTAAGTACCCCCAAGGATATCTATCAGAACTTTGAATGGTTGCTAAGCAGCCGATCATAAGTCAAGAACTATCTGTATCCAATAGCTAAAATGAAAATTTTAAAAGAGTAAATAAATACTGAGGGAGAACATCGGACCAGATTCAGAGGGGAAGAAGCAATCAGATATAAACTGTCCATCCATACACCGAAGTGTGCACTGTACTTATTGACCCCACATTAAATCAAATGCATCATCATCATACATTTTGGTGTAGCAAAAGTCCAGAAAAAGATACACTGCTCTAAAGACTTACCAACTGGTATGAGGCAAATACTTCCATGCATACCAAATCCCCATTTTCCCTCTGAATCTGCATAGTCTAAGAAAACACGGTAGTATATGTACTGTCAAATATAATTTGGTCCTATGATACACTTAACGACAGGTAAAGTTTGGTATATCTGAGATGATTACGATATCAGGAGAAGGGCCTTAGATGAAAAATGGCGCTTCAGGCAAATTCATGTGGAAAAAAGCTCCAAGTAGGTGGGCCCTTAAACTCTCTTTCCCTTCACTGTTCTGTTCTTCAATCCAGTAGATCTCTATTGATTGACCAAAACAGGGATTAGCTCAGGGGTGAAATGCTACCGGTTTGGAGTGGTTCACCTGAACCTCTAATAAAGATGCCAGTGGTTCGCCTGAACTGGTAGTAAAAAAAAATGCTACCAGGTTGGGCAAACTGGTTTTTCTAACGATCAGCTGTGATGCACGATTTATATTAGCTAGAAAGCAGGATTTCTGCTTTCTGCTTTCTAGCCAATCTAAATTGCATGGCACAGTGGATTCATCCCCTGCACTGTTCGCTTACCTTTGCTGCCGCACTCAGTAGCAGGCTCTGCCCACCCACCTGGATGTCATTTTGATGCTCTGCGTATGCACGGAAAGTCCTGCACATGCGCAAAGATGGCATGCGTGCGCATACTCACATTGCTACCAAACCGGTAGCAAAGATAAGTGGATTTCACCCCTGGAGTAGCTTCAGAACTTTCATAAGCTGTTGTGAAAGGAAACTAAGAAAATTCATTTAACAATCAGAGGATGCTCAAAAGAAGATTCCCAACAGAAGACATTCTGTGGTTCTTCCATTGGTCAATGTGGAAAAACAGCCAATGCAGAAAAATAGCCAATGCCATTGGAATATATGAATCCCCATACATTTCAGAACAAAACACAATGTATATTAAAACCAATGTACGTAAGGCCCAAGTACTGTACATTCTACTACACCAATTTTAGTGGCTAGGGTGCTGCTTTGGAAACCAGAAGATCATAATTCTCTTTTAGGCATGAAAGCAAGCTGGGGGACTTTGGGCCAATCACTCTCTCTCTCTCAGCCCAATCCACTTTACAATGTTCATATGGAGAAAATAGAAGGCAGGACTATTTTATTTGCCGTCTTGAATTTTATGTAAAAAATATGTTTAAACGCTGAGATAAAAAACTAATAAAAATAACATTTTCCCAAGGATCACCAGTTATAGTTCCCTTAGTGTCTGAACTGCATTGCCTCTTCAGATCTTGAAATCAACGTTGCTGGCATTTTAAAAAGCCTTATAAATACATGTTTTGAGCAGACTTTTTATTTTCGTTGGATTTTAATGCTCAATTATAAATTTAGGAGTTTTACTAACTGCTTGAAGTTTTTATTGAAAACTGCCCTGAGGTATGGTAACTCGCAGTTAAAAGAAACACAACAATAAATGAATAAGCAAAAGGATCACAGAATTTGTTCTCCAAACCTTAGTTATTTCTTCTTCTAAAAGGTATCTTGGCTATCTCGTATCAAAACACTACATTTAATCAGTTTCATTTAATGTTGTTGTCGATTCTACATCCTGATGCTCATCTATCCCTTCTCTGATCTATCCCCTTCTCATGTAAACAAACAAAGAAACAAATTGCTTTAGCTACTAACCTAGCAGCTGGACTTTCCCATTAATTGATTTTACTTCTGACAGGGGCCAGCGGGGCAGACTGGTGAAAGAGGCATTAAGGGTTTTCCTGTAAGTGATTCATTTATGTGTGTCCATGTATGTTTTCGGCTTAATTTCACCCAAGGCATAAAGGTTGAGGTTCTACAGCACCCCTTCTCCCCCCCCCCCTCCAGCTGAGACTACACCATAACCAACCTTTCAATAAGCCTGGGATCTCCAAAAGTGGCAACTTCAAAACCTGTGGATTTCAACCCCCCCCAAATGCAGGCTGAGGATCTCTGAGAGTCGAAGTCCACAAGCCTTACATTTGCCAAGTTTGGAGACCCCTGCAATAAGCTCCAGGAGATCAAATAGGGACTGGGCCATAACAACAAGATGAACATAGACAAGGTCCTTCATTTGTCCCACTGCACAAGATCCGAAACAGGCTAACACTCTCTTATAGCAGGGATGTCAAACTTGATTTCATTGAGGGCCACATCAGGGTCGTGTTTGACCTCGGGTGGGGGGCATGGCCAGCTCAACATCAATCATTGAGGCTCTGTTTTTGGCTTCGACGGCCTCCTGCAGCCCTCTACCAGCAAAAACGAAGCAGAAGCAAAAAACAAGATGGCGGTGCCTATGGCGCTGCTTGGAGAACCGGTTCAGTGTCGTGGCAGTGGCCTCCCCGAGGTTAGTTTTTGCTGGCAGAGAGCTGCAGGAGGCTGTCACAGCCAAAAACGGAGCATGGGAGGCAGGGGTGGGTTCCAGCAGTCACTACTGCCAGTTCACTCTTGGCTGGGCTGAGCACACGGCGCGCTTGATGCACGCTGCATGCACATATGCACAGTACAATAAAATTTTCTCCACGCATGTGCAGAAGCAAAAAAACAAGATGGCGGTGCCTATGGTGCTGCCCGAAGAACCAGTTCGGAGTTGTGGCAGGCCTGGGTCACTGCCTGTTCCAGCGACCCAGGGCGCCAAACCACTACCGGTTCGGCCGAACTGGTCTGAACCTGTAGGAACCCACCACTGCTGGGAGGGCCATGCACAGCCCTCCCAAGCTCCATTTTTGCTGGCAGAGGTACCACTGGCCAATCTTTCACTGTTTCCATGGCAGCCCTGCGGGCAAGCTCTAAGCACCCCATGGGCCAGATTCGGCCTTGAATTTGACACCCCTGCTCTACAGTATGACCCTTGTCTACAACCAATTTGTCCCAGGCGGTCTTTGCTTCCTCATTTCACAAACACTGAGTGGGTAGGTTTCAAGGGGGAGTACATTGCCTCTTTTCCCAGCCAAGTCTTGGTAATACATGTCATGTCATAAACATGACCGTTATTCTTCTACATAGAAGTGACAACATCTTGACGCTGAGGCAAGCCACAGTCTGGCCACTTAGGCACTGGGCTGAGGGTGCTGAGCTGGGAGAGAGATGAGTATCAAACTGCCTGTTATTCTTTTCCTCTAACATAGTTTTTAAACTGGCATACTTTTAAACGCTTTAGCTTTATATGGTTTTAGTAGGGATTTTAACAGGTTTTAGACAGGGTATTCATTATTTAATGTATTTTTAATAGGTTTTAAATTGCTTTCTATGTTTTTATTCGTGATTTTACTGCTGCCTGCACACTGCCCTGAGTCCCGGAAGGGAGAAGGGCGGTATAGAAATTTAAATATTAAATTAAATTAAATTAAATTAAATTAACAGCCTGTTCAGCCCTTATCTCCAGCCCATAATTACTTCAACATTCACCCTCCACACTATGTCCTCTTAGTTCTTCCTTGTTTCCCCTGTTAGCTGCAGGAGTCCCAAAGGCCTTCCTCCCCTCCCAGGTCACATTCATCCCTCTTCCATTCACACATCTTTCCATTCCCACTCTATCCATCTGGTGTGTATCTGATCTAACCACTCTGCCAACCCCTTGGTGTCCGCACTCTTCTGATCCCAGAAACAGAAGGGTCTCACCCAGAGGTGGGTCCCTACATATTCGGTCTGGTTTGGCCAAATAGGTAGTAACTCTGGTGGACACGTGACCGTACCGGTTCTATGATCGGCGGCGCCATCTTGATTTTCCGTTCTGCACATGCGAAGAACAATCTTTATTAAAAATATAATTTTTATTTGCTTTTTAGTGTTGTGCGCATGCACAGATCATTTTAAGTGAAAATGTGCATGTATGTGGAGCACATTGTTGTTGTTGTTTTACCACCGAACCGGTAGTAATGGCGGCTGGAACCTACCCCTGGTCCCATCTCTTCACTCTCATTCCATTTTTATTTTTAAAATATCCTGTGACTTTATTCACTCGCTACTCATATGAACTGGGGCACCAGGAGTCCCAGCCATCCCTTAGGTTCTCCCAGGTCAGGTGTGCTAACCTGTTTCCTATCTCATCTAGGCCAGCATCTCTTTTTATGTGAATTGATTATACACAGATTGTGTAACACCTGTTCCTCTATGGCTCTATTCAGTCCCATCCTCATCATTACCAAGACTCTCTTGAAGGACCAGTAACAATTGCCCAAAGTCTCCTATTGGTATTTAATGACTGGTTGCAGCCTCAGGCCAATGGTCTAGTCTTGGCCTCCAAAATGGCCTCCTCACGCCAAATTGGCCTCCAAAATGGCCTCCTCTCTGGGACACTAATCTAAATCCTCTTCATCCCCTCACTGTTCATTAACTACTTGTCAGGGTCCTCTACTGTCCCATCCTTCATTTTCTGGATCACCCGATAGTCTTCATTGTCCCACATTGTTTCTCTTAGCACTAGATTTCATTCTCTAATCCTGTTTTACTTTCTTTTGTTTGCCACTGTTCTTCTAGCCAGCCCCCTCTGTTCTTTCCTTTTCCTTTCCTGCTGACTTCTTCACTCCCTGTCAGTCGTCATCTCAGTCTTCTGTATGATTTGTTCCCAGTCCTCTCTTTTGCTTTCTAGTTCTATCCCAATCCCCAATTCCCCTATACTGGCTGGGTCTCTTATATTGCCTTCTTCTCCCAGGATGGATGGGAGGAGAGGAAATGGGCCACTCTCTCTTATCAGCAACCCCTCATAGCCTCTTGCACTGCCCATTCCTGGGCATAATCTTCCTGACTGCCATGAAACGGCCAGTCATCCCTGGCCAGTCCAGTTTATGTATTTATTTATTTTATTTAATTAGATTTCTAGACCGCCCCCTCTCAAAAGGGACTCTTTTGTCATTGGCCAAATCTGTTCCTTTGTCGGGCTCCTCTGCACACTTATGCCACCACTATTGAAACTTTGAATCGGGGGTCATAACTATCTTTTGAGGGGGTCTGTTGTAACTTCAAATAGTTACTAAGCAACCAGTCTTAAGTCAAGGACTACTTGTAATCAACGCTGATTTGAAGGCACGAAAAAGAAAAAAAAATCTATACCTATTTTTTTCCTCTTTCACTTTACTCAGATTTGTAGTGGCTGGAATTTTGGGATTTCTAGCTTAAATATATCCCAAAGACATTAGATTAGAGAAACAACACAGAAAAACCATGTAAAAGTGGGTTCTTCCATTTTTAAAAAAATAACCTCTCCCCGTATATTAACTTTCTGCCTCTTTCTTTTGTCACTGGCAAAATCTCTTTCCGTCCTTCGCATTCGGAGTTTTTCAAGGACAGTCGTCAGAGCCAATTTTCTTCTGGAACGTCCTGTTACTCAAGCCAGCCCTCTGTTTTTAATCCAATGCTTTTGTTTGTGGAGAGCTGCTTCTTGGGTGGGCCAGGAGATAATTTTAAAGCACACCACTAATGGATAGCGTATTTCAGGAAGAGATCAAAGCCGATGCGTATTGTTAATGGATTTCAGACCCCACACTTGTCCCTGGAGTGGTGTTTCAATAAGCCAGGTGTACCTGTGCAGAAGCAGCTGACCGCAACCAATGTTGGCTCTAGAGGGAGCCTCCTAAATGTTATTGGCAAGCCCTATGATGGCTTGCTTGGTTTCATGACTCTACCCATTAAGTTTGCAACCCTTATCTGATTCAACAACCAATAGCATTAACTAAGCTACTGTTGGAAGAAATGTCCATCTGGGTTCAGTTCCAAGTGGGGAAAAAGACACTGGAAACACTGAGGCTGTTTGGAAAGATGGTTTTAATGGTGGACAGGATCACATGGCTTGAGTTCCTGGACAGAAAAAGGGCCGAGATGCTGAGAGTGCCCGAGTTTCATACCCTCTGTTGACACCCACCTCTCTGTTTCCTGTTCCTGTGTAAGAAATGTAACCCATTGGCTGTCAGAATCCCAGGCTTGCTTGAGCCTTTGCTGGGTAATGTAATCTTCCCAGGCACCATGTGGTGATATGGGTAGATGGCTAATCCTACCTTTGTTATGTAGAATAGACTAGATCAGGCCTTAATGGCCCATTGACAAAGGGGGGGGGGGCAGGAAGCAGTAGGGAGCTGCTTTGTCTTTAAAAACACGTTTCTCCTTTTGTCATCCAGGGAAATATAATATTCTGCCTTTTTAATATTTCCTAAAATATTGCATTTTTCTGGGAGAGAGGTGGGTGCTAACGTCCTACACTACTTAAGGGTTTCCTTGGAGAAGATAGAGTAGCTTTCTCCAGCCAATGTTGGAGGAAGAGCTGATGAGTTGAAGTCCAGCGCTTCGTAAGAGACAACATTGGGGAATGTGGAAGGAGACTAAGATTTTGAATCATAGCTCATAGCATGGTTCTATCCCCCTTTACTACTGGAAAGACACTGTTGTCAGTCTGATATCAATTTCTGTCAATTTTTTCTTTTTTTTTTAGGGTGAACCTGGTAAGAAAGGTGAAGAAGGAGACAGAGGTGCCGATGTAAGGATGCAATCAACTTTTCTGAATCGTGTCAGCAGTCTCTCCTTTGTACTGCTGTGTAGCATTTATCTAGCATTGAGTTGAAAAGGCCATATTCAGGTTCAGAAGCCTATTTTCGGGAGTTCATAAAAAGGCCAGCATTTTAAGCCAAACGTCTCGGAAAGTAGGAGAGGTTCTTTAATATTTCACGTCCTGGAGGGCTTTCCTTGACAAGTGGTAAAGCAGGGCGTGCTTCTTTGTAAGAAACTCAATCTGACAATCGCTTGTGGTAAATGAGGTGACAAAGAGAGAGACCTCTTCAGACTTGATGGCATTTGACGTAGAAGGTTCCCTTCCTAAAAACTCTTCTTCTCAATCATTGAAAACTCAAAACTTCCAAATTAATTCAGATTCAGTAAATTCCCTGATTGTGGAGTTGGCCACTTGCGGAAGGGTAAATGTCTTAGAACCAGTGGTGGGTTTCACATTTTGTTACCACCCGTTAGCCGCTCACATGCCCCTTCCACCCATGTGCCTGGCCTTTTGCATATGCGCTTTGCTTGTGCGCGTGCCTTCCACACATTCACCTGGCCTCAAAAACGTGCCTAAATAGGACGGTATAGAGCAGTGATGGTGAACCTTTTTTGGCTTGCATGCCAAAAGTGGGGGGGAGCGCAGGGAGGGTCGTGGGTGAGTGTGCCACGCCCATAATGTTATGTGCATGACCCCAGTGTGCACAACCAGTGCTCCCCTGTTTTTAGCGTGCTTTTTCGCCCTCCCCAGGTTCCAGAGGCTTTATAAGTTTGGGAACGGACTTCCAGTTTGCTCGTAGGACCGGTTTTTCATGCTCTGGAGGCTTCAGGGAAGATCCTGAAACCTCCGGAGGACACTTTTTCTGTCTGGCCGGCCTAGGATGAGTCTCTCTGCCTCTGGGGTTTTATGGGGAATTAGTATTATTTAGTTTTAATGGGAATTTTAGCGCAGGTTATATTTAATTTGTTTTTAGAATTGTTGTATGTATTTGGTTTTTATTCTACCTGTGCACCGCCCCGAGTCCCTGTGGGGAGAGGGTGCGGTTTTATAAATTAAAATTATTATTATTATTATTATTATTAAAAAATGGCCTCAAAAGGAGGCCAAAATCAGCTGGCCAGCATGCGCCTGCGCATTGGACAGCTCACAGGGCAACACCTTGCGTGCCCTGACAAATGCCTCCACGTGCCACCTGTGGCACGCGTGCCATAGGTTCGCCATCACGGGTATAGAGCAATGGGCAAGTCGTCCACCCATGATTTCCACTACCGGTTCAGGGGAACTGGTCCGAACCGGCTGAATACCACCTCTGCTTAGAACCAAATATAAATCTGAGCAAGTGATAACTCTGTGTATATCATCTTCTCTGGATTAGGTTTTGGTTCAGTTTCAAGTCACTTCCAGACACTAATTCAGAAGTTCCTGTCTCTGTGGAGGAAATAACTGGAAATGGGGGTGGGGGAGAGAATGGGTGCCCTCTGCATATTAATTGCAATACATTTTAAGCCTCCAGTTGACCTTCTATGCCTAAATTCAGGTAGAGGTTCAAAAACTGGTCAGGCAGAATGGAAATTTGCAGGAGTTTGGAAGGTGTGGAGTGTAAGAAAAATCTCCAAACACCACGGTATCAGATCATGGTCTCATCTTAAATGTGAAATACCATTGTATGAAATCTCCATGTTGTTATCACAGCTTCCGGTCATTGCATGTCAGGCTTTAAATCCTATTTGCTCCCAATTGCTCCGATCTGAACAAGAGGAGGTGAAATGCCAAATGTTAAATATGAACTGCTTTTAACAAACCCATAGCAAACCATTGGGTTGCTTAATGACCATAGTGCTTGCTTAATGACTGTTGCAAGAAAGATCATAAAATTGGGTCAGTCACCTGATTGGCCCTGTTTTATGATCCTTCCAACATATAACTATAACGGGCAGGCTTCATTACAGCTGTAGGTCGAGCACTACCTGTGTCAACCATTTTGAAACTATGCAGCCAGTCCTTAAGAGGTTCAATAAGTCACTGAAATACTTCCCATTTCCTTTAAGAAAAAGCAAAGAGGAAGTAGGAGTTTAACACTATTGGAAGAAATGTCCATCTGGATTCAGTTCCAAGTGGGAAGAAAGACAATGGAAGCATGGAGACTGCTTGGAAAGATGGTTTTTAATGGCGGACAGGACCATTTGAGGTCCTGGGGGAAAAGGGATGCTGAGAGTGCCTCGGTTTTATGTCCCCTCTGGGCTTTTGAATTTAAGCTTGTATTCTGATTGGTTGTCAGAGTTCCATGGGGCCTTGCAGGGGTAACTTTGTAAGGGTTTTTTTTTGAGTCCCAAGTTTGGTTGACTCTTGTTGGGTGATGATGTAATGAAAGGGCTTTGGGATTCCTATTATGGCTTTGCCTGAAGGAGGTAGAACTTTGTTATGTAGAATAAACTGGCTCGGGTCTTAATGGCCCTTGATGGTCTTAAAGGTGGTGGGGGATGAATTTCTGCCCCCCTTTGGGTGAAATATTCTGCCCTTTTAATATTTCCTAAAATATTTCATTTTTCCAGGAGAGGGGTGGGTGCTAACTTCCTACAACATCATGCACAAATTTCATGTCCCTCCCTCACTCTTTCTCTCCTCTGTAGGGCGAAGGGGTCCAACAACTGCGAGAGGCCTTGAAGATTTTAGCAGAGAGGGTGCTAATTTTAGAACATATGATAGGGATTCATGGTGAGTGCCGGCAAACCTAGCTTTACTTCAAGGGACCTGCTTGCCTGATCCTGGAGGGGCAATGTGAAAGGTAGTTGGCCAGAAGTCCAGTTTAAAGACTTGAAGAAGGAATCGTTTATTGTTGTCTACTCAGAGGTGCCAATCCCTGGACATTTCATCATATACCCCAAGAATGTCGAACATGTGTCGTCATGGCGGCGTCACATGACGTATCGGGACTTTCCCCCACCTTCACTAAACCAGGTGGGGGTGGGGCCAGCACATGGCGCATCTGGCCCGCAGCCTGCGACTTTGACACCCCTGATATATGCAGTTCAGCAACTCAGTTTCTCTTTTTGTGAGAGGACGTGTTGCATTTTCATCTAAATTTTAAAATGGATTTCTACATTTGTACCTACTGTATTTTTCGGAGTATAAGACACATCAAGGTTTTGAAGAGGCAAATGTAAAAAAAAAAAAGGTTTTGCACTCTGCATACTTCCTGAAAATGGCCCATTTTTTGCGAAAATGGACCCAGTTTGTTTTCCAAAAAAGGGCAGGAAGAGCCTTTAGGAGACTTGTAGAGTGCTCCTGGGGGATGGTGGGGAAACAGTCTGTTTTTTGCTCATTTCTGCACTCCCCAGCCCCCAGGAGCACTCTAGAAGCCTTTTAATAGCTATGCACACCCATTTTAGTGAAGTGGGTAGGTTTCGGGAGGCCAAAAATGCTGTATTCAGTGTATAATAATACAATAGCAGAGTTGGAAGGGACCTTGTAGGTCTTCTAGTCCAATCCCCTGCGTGGGCAGGAACCTTATACCATTTCAGACAAATGCTATCCAACATCTTCTTAAAGACTTCCAGGGTTGGGGCATTCACAACTTCTGGAGGCAAGCTGTTCCAGAGGTTAATTGTTCTAACTGTCAGGAAATTTCTCCTTAGTTCTAAGTTGCTTCTCTCCTTGATTAGTTTCCACCCATTGCTTCTTGTCCTGCCCCCAGGTGCCTTGGAGAATAGTTTGACTCCCTCTTCTTTGTGGCACCCTCTGAGATATCGGAACACTGCTATCATGTCTCCCCTGGTCCTTCTTTTCATTAAACTAGACATACCCAGTTCCTGCAACTGTTCTTCATATGTTTTAGCCTCCAGTCTCCTAATCATCTTTGTTGCTCTTCTCTGCACTGTTTCTAGAGTCTCCACATCTTTTTTACATCGTGGCGACCAAAACTGAATGCAGTATTCCAAGTGTGGCCTTACCAAGGCATTATAAAGTGGTATTAACACTTCACGTGATCTAGATTCTATCCCTCTGTTTATGCAGCCTAGAACCGTGTTGGCTTTTTTGGCAGCTGCTGCATACTGCTGGCTCATATTTAAATGGTTGTCCACTAGGATTCCAAAATCCCTTTCACAGTTACTGCTATTGAGCAAGGTACCACCTATTCTGTACTTGTGCATTTTGTTTTTCTTGCCTAAATGTAGAACCTTACTTTTTTCACAATTGAATTTCATTTTGTTAGATAGTGCTCAATGTTCAAGTTTGTCAAGTTTGTATAAGACACACCCAGATTTTCAGCTTCTTTTTTGAGGGAAAAAAGGTGCATCTTATACTCCGAAAAATACGGTAGATATTGAAATGAGCCGGTACAAATGTTAAATCAAAACCACCCCATATTTTCCTTTCGGGTGATGATATCTCCTTTTTGGAAGGGCAAAAGGGCATTTTTGGAGTGCGCCCCTTACAGTTTGGCTAAGTATGGCAATACAGCAAGAGCAGCCACAGGTCCAGAACGCCATTCATTTATGAATTTTTTAGGTTTCTATTCTGCCTATTCTCCCCACAACAAAGACACCCCAGTGGCGCAAGGTGGGTTGAGAGAGAACGTCTGCCCCAAAATCACTGACTAGAACTCACCGTCTCCCAGTTTCTAGTGCAGGACTTTGACTGTTGCACGAAACCAGTTCTTGGCCATTTGGATATAGCAGTTGATTACAGTATTTATAACGTACTGCCATTGATCTGTCCGCCTCTCTGGCAGCCAAAGGCTTTCAGACTTTCTCTCTTTCCAGGGAGGTGAGGGGTTCCTTCATGGCCAGGGCATTTCCCACCGTCCCCTCCCTGTTTTTTAAACAACACCCCCGTCCCGGTTTCCTTTGTTTTCAGATTCTTTGTCTTCCGTTGAACCAGGCTCAGGACAAGACGTGATCCTGGGCGCCCCGCTCCGAGCAAACACGAAAAACAAGCGACACCATTCGAACCAGATCCTTTCTTCACTTCTGGATGACAGCAGACCCAGGGCGAAAAGTGACCGGAGTCAATAAAACTTTAGTAAGGTCCCTATGCTCCCTCTCCCTTTCAGTTGTGCAAGGCAGTCCAAACGTGACCAGAGGTGTCACCAGAAGATCCTCTCTCTTACTGGTCTTCCCACTCAGTAATTGCTTTGGTACCACCTTGGCTGTGAACAGTGTTTTTCAAAGAGCAATTATTTGTTGGGAATTTGAGAAAGTTCTAATGCAGGGGTCTGCAAAGTTGGCTCTTTTAAGACCGGTGGACTTCAACTGCCAGAATTCCCCAGCCAACCATGCTGGCTGGGGAATTGTGGGAGTTGAAGTCCACCGGTCTTAAAAGAGCCAACTTTGCAGACCCCTGTTCTAATGCACTCACTTTCCAGGGGCAAAAATATCAGAAAGAATTTGGTGGCGCCTTCTCTCATGGACAAAATTTACCAAAAGGCATAAGGTTTTTTATAAATATATATATATTGCATTTTTGCTGATAAATAAATGAAGGGAGACTAGTATAGATCTATTTCAAGCTATTTAGGTCTCACCAGCTAGCCATACCCTTACTGGGATTTGAACTTGGGCTCTTTTCACGTTAGGCAGTTATATTAACCTTTAAGCCACAAACTCTCCTTCCTTATAAGCTGAGCCAGGGGAATGATTAAATGTTTTGTCAAAGCACTTGGCATGCTCCCTCTCATATTTGGGCATACCAGGTGCTTTGACAAAACACTTTATATATACCAAATTGCTTCTGATAATTTTGCCACTGGAAAATGAGTGAGATATATATAAGTAAATGAGAGAGGGATATATACATATATACATACATATACCAGAGGTGGGTTGCTGCCAGTTCGGCCCGGTTCGGAATTCAGGCCTGGGGTGCAGAACCGGCAGCGACTCAGGCCTGCCATGCCCCCAAACCGGTTCACTCGCTGCCACTGGGCCGCCACCATTTTGGATTTTAGTGACCGTATGTGCTCATGCGTGCAGAACAATTAACATTGAACAGTGCACACACGTGTAGCACATATCTGGCGTGCACACACACATTGCATACTGGTTGTGAACTGGCACTAATGCTGGCAGCAACCCACTCCTGACATATACATGTACATTTTAGTTATTTATTTATTTGACTCGTGGCTTTTCTGTTGCATTTCCATTTTTCACTCTGGGGTTAGCACGAGAAAAATACTTACACTGGAAAGTGGATTTGATTGTGGAAATCCAATTTGTTTAAATGTCTAAAGTAGATTAACACTCAGTGGGTAGGTGCTACTTTTATTTATTCTATATCTAAAGGATATATGGCTCACCCCTCAACTTGAACATTTCCAGACAATCCTACACAGTAATTAAATCCAAGCAGTTCTTGCATTCGGTGTTCCAAATGGAGAAAAAAAAAAGATGGCATAGAAGGAGAAACACAAGAAGAGGGAAAAGGGAAACAAAGTAATTCAAGCATGAATTAATGTGCCTTATTTTTTAATATTAATATTAAAAATGATGAACAAAAAACACTATTTTTTTCCTCTTTTGTGTATCACACATAGAAGCAGCCTGGCACATACCAGTATACTCCCCAAACAAGAATAGTGGTGATTGGAATTGCAATTTTAGCCAGTTAGGACGCACCCGATTAGGAAATGCTATCATACAGCAGACCTCAAATAGCTGAGTAATACAAAACAGAATAGAACAAAACAGAACCAAAACAGAATGGAAATAACAGAGTTGGAAGGGACATTGGAGGTCTTCTAATCCACCCCCTGCCCAAGCAGGAGATCTTATACCACAGGTGTCAAACGTCACGTTACCATCACGTGACATTTTGCAGCGCTTTTCCCCTTCGCGGAGCTGGGGTGGGTGTGGCCTGCATGTGACGCATCCGGCCATTTTGACACCCCTGTCCTATACCATTTCAGACAAATGGCTTTCCAATCTCTTCTTAAAATCCTCCAGTGATGGAGCGCTCACAACGTCTGAAGTACCCAGAAGCATTTAACTATCCCCTTTAGAAAAGCTGCCATTTTGTTGCGCTTATCCTGGAATATTAATGTATAGCAGCATTGTCTTCAGTAGTGAATTAAAATTAACAAAATGGTGGATGGAATAGGATTCAAGCCCCACCCTTAAGGGAGGGGCTTACATATGATATTTCATCTGCCATCTTGCTTATTTTGACACACCTCCATACCCAACAGATGCCGCTGCTCTGTATTGATGAAGCATAATTTCTGAGACAACGAGACAAGGCTGGCACCACTATGAGCCTCAGGGAATCTACTTATAATAGAAAATCCACCTGGCATCCATTCAACAATTTGTTAATTGAAATCCCTTCATCATCCAAACCTTTCCGGGATTCCCTTTGGGATAGATTTCTGCCTAGTGGTTTGTTTTTTTGCTCGTTTTAAATCTGCAGAGCAGGGATGTAGATCTTTTTGTAAGTCAAGAACTGTCTTTGGCTTCTGTGTAATACCGTATTTTTTGGAGTATAAGACACCAAGATTTTGAAAAGGTAAATTAAAAAAAAAAAAGGTTTTGTACTCTGCAGGCCTCCCAAATCCTCTGCACACCTCATTTTTTTGTGAAAAACAGGGCACGCAGAGAGTTTGAGAGGCCTGCAAAGTGCTCCTGAAGGCTGGGAGGGGGACAAAACTGAGCAAAAAACAGCCAGTTTATGGTAAAAGCAGGCCCATTTTCTGCAAAAAGCAGGGTATGCATAGGCTTTGGGAGGCTTGTAAAGTGCTTCTGGGGGCTGGGAAAAAACAAGCAAAAAATGGCCCGTATTTCGCTCGTTTTTGCCCTCCCCAGCCCCCAGGATTACTTTGCAAGACTCCCAAACCCTCCGCATGTCCATTTTGGTGAAGACGGCAGGGTTTCTGGAGGCCAACAATGCTGTATTCAGCGTATAAGACACACCCAGATTTTCACCCTCTTTTGGGGGGGGAAAAGGTGAGTCTTATACTCCAAAAATACGGTAAATTGCCTTTAAAAACAGCGGGTGTTATTGGAGGAAACGTCAAGCTTGGTTGGGTTTACATGAAGTTAAAATTAAATAGAGTTAAAAAGATTAAATATTACATCACAAGAAAGTAAAGACATGAAATTGAATTGGTTCCTCCCATGACAGCCACATTGGGAGTCCAAAAGTTAAAGAAAATGTTAATGGAGTCCTTTTCATTGGTAGGTCCAACAGCGAAGGCTTGAAGAGACCTCTGCTTACTCCTGTTGGGAAGTCCTGCAGGTCAGGAGGATGGAGCCATGTCCAACTGGAATACCTTCCTTGAACTTTCCATGATCTTTTAAAAATATTCTTCACATTTTACATACATGCTATTTCTGTTCTTGTTTCGGGGGGCCCGTCTCAGGTGACTACAATAAAGTTCCGATCCCAAGAAGTCTCATGTGATAAAGACGGCAACATTTGTAGAGATGTCTGTATCATCACTGACTTGACACCCTGATCCATGAGGAGTGCGGAATGTGTTTATTGGCCCTACCGTGGCTTTGAATGAATGGACTATGCACTGCAGAAAACAACCCAAGTTCATATTGCAAGGAGGGGAGGGCAATTAATAGAAGTAAGCTGTAGTTAATGATCACTTCAAGACTGTTACTGATCTTCTAATTGTAGAACTCACAACCAAGCATTCAAGAAACCTGTTACACAGTTGAGCTGGGTCTGAAAACCATCATTCTATATAAATCTTCCTGTTATCCAGATTTGTAGTGCCTAGCCAAACTTGGCTGACCTTGAGAAACTAAACAGAATTGGTGAACATGTAGATTGGAGATCACCAGGAAATCTGAGAGCTGTAGTGTTGAGAAGTCAATCAAGCAGCTGAGAAGAATGTAATGCCACCTCCTTAAATACTGTTGCCACGAGTATTATATGGATATGGCTCATATAGCCACAGAGCCCAGCTCTAGGGAATATACATACTTTCCTTTAATTCTCCCCCCAAAATCCAACTAGATTTTTGAGTAGCAACTTTAATGTTATAATCCAAAATTAAGGTCTATAAAGCCAATAACTATCTCATTTTGCAAGAGTTTACCATCTGTGGTTCTGCTGTGGCTAATTTCTTACCTGTAAGATGTTTTTTTTTAGATTCCTTCCTTATTTCACTTCTTACTAAAGTTCATTTGGACCTGTTATTGATATATATTTTGATAATGCTCCTAAATGAATGAAATTTCACAGGCAAAGTGTAGAGAATGACCTCACCCATTGCATTTTAGTTCAACCATGAAATGTCAATGGCAGAGACTAGAATTGTGTGGCATTCCTAGCATGTAAGGGGAAAAAATGAAGTGTCTTATGGCATCTTAAATATTAATAAATTTATTATCACGTATGGTTCTGTATATCTCAGTCGGCTTCATTAGATGTGAACAGATTGTGATGAACAAAAGATTATATAATCCATTTTTTAAAAGACATTTTTGGCTTGTTTGTTACAAAAGACTAACATCACACCCATCCCTCTAGAAATGAAATATGTAGATTTTTGTCCCTGTATCTACTAGGAGAGACAGCTGAGGTGGGTTTCCAGAACTTACGTAGAATTCACAGTCTTGCAGCCATACAAATGGTTTGCTAACTGCGTAGAGCAGGGGTGGGCAAACTTTGCAACTTTAAGTCTGAAGGACTTCAGCTCCCAGACTTCTCCAGCCAGCTTCGCTGGCTGGAGAAGTCTGGGAAATGAAGTCCTTCAGACTTAAAGTTGCAAAGTTTGCCCACCCCTAGTGTAGAGGATATATCTTAGTTCAGTGATGGCAAACCTTCTAGACACCGTGCCCAAACTGCGTGCGCATGTATGCCCAAACTGAAAGGTGCACCATGCCTGCCGATGTGCGCAGACATGCGTGCATGCGCAGCAGAGACCCGAAACCAACTGGCCAGGAGGAGACGGGGCATCCCAACACTGGCAGCGTGGCAAGAGGTAAGATTTTTCTTTCTTTCATGAGCTTCTGTTTCATCGTTTGCAAGGAAACAGAAGCTCACAAAAGAAACGCCACAGAGATCTGACCTGGGGCGATGGCGCACGTGCCAGCCAAGAGGGCTCTGCGTGCCACCTTTGGCACAAGTGCCATAGGTTCTCCATCACGGCCTTAGATCATTTACCGCATTTGAAATTCTTGCAACACAACTCAGTGCAGCTTATTAGATTTAAAAAAATGTGTTTATCAACCTACAACGTGTTATCGGTTTGTCTCAGAGCAATAGAAGGGCCTCTTTTAATTAACAAGGGTAAAAAGTAAAGCATACTTGATCCTTTTTTCTAATGCTACTTTGTTTAAGGTATATTATCATGGAAAATGAGAAAGAAAATAATCTTTATAAATGTAGCTGAAGGCTGTGTTTCAAGGTACCATTTCTATATTCTCTTTGCCGAAATTTGTTTAATATTTGAAAGCTATTAAAAATTACATTTCTTTTACTTTCTCACAAGGGCCCCTATCTTGAAGGTTTGGAAAACATAATCTGAAGGCTTCTGCGGAATGATTTATTCCTCTGTTATTTACCTGTAAACCAAGAGAGGTTAAACAGCTAGAAATGATTTAGGTTTTATAATTTGATTGCAGGTCGTCCTTTAATACATGTACAATTTGTACATCTATAGTTTCTGATAATCAGTGGCCTTCTTGTACGTTATGAAATGAAATCATTTTGATAGGATCTACATTGCTCAACCGTTCCATTTTGTTGCTCTTTGATTGCAAAATGAGATTATGGATACCTAACAGGGACATATTGCAGGTTCCTGAATGATAATGGCTAGGAGCAATTTGCAGAAACAAGGCAGGCAGAAGCCAAGTACTTAAGTCTTTTTCACGATGATTTCCCTTATCTCCCTTCCCCAACATTAGCACCAAGATTTTTCTTCCCTACTGGGTTTCATAAAGTGGCTCAGGGGCTAAAATGCTGAGCTTGTCGATCAGAAAAGCTGGCAGTTTGGCGATTCGAATCCCTAGCGCTGCGTGACGGAGTGAGCTCCCATTACTTGTCCCACCTTCTGCCAACCTAGCAGTTCGAAAGCATGTAAAAATGCAAGTAGAAAACCAGGAACCACCTTTCGTAGGAAGGTAAGAGCGTTCCGTGCACCTTCGGCGTTTAGTTATGCCGGCCACATGACCATGGAGACGTCTTCGGACAGCACTGGCTCTTCGGCTTTGAGATGGAGATGAGCATCGCCCCCTAGAGTTGGGGATGACTAGCACATATGTGTGAGGGGAACCTTTATCTTTACCTTACTGGGTTTTATATGTTTGAATCAGTGGTGGCTCTGCAGGCTCGCACCTACTCGCGAGAACCGGTTGGTGAAATTTAGAGAACCGGTGAGAGGGGGTTCCACCGGCGTACCTGGAAGTAAATCTGGCCCGCCGCTGCCAGTGACCCAACGGGAAGGAAAGGAAAGGAAGGAAGGAAGGAAGGAAAGAAAGAAAGAAAGAAAGAAAGAAAGAAAGAAAGAAAGAAAGAAAGAAAGAAAGAAAAAGAATTTATCATCACAATTGAGTCCAAAATTTTGGTTGCTAAGCAAGAGTGTTAGATGAGTTTCACCACATTTTAAAAGGTGGCCACTCCCACCCTGTTACATGACTGCCAAGCCACGCCCACAAAATAGGCCACACCTACAGAATAGGTTCTAAAAAATTTGAAACCCACCACTGGTTTGAGTCTACCATAAAGAGAATGGCAGGAAGTAGTGATTGGATGATAAAGAAACATCTGACAAGCAAGGAAATAGCTGCCTGCCTGCCTGCCTGCCTGCCTGCCTGCCTGCCTGCCTGCCTGCTGTTGTGCTGCATTGCAAATGTTTCTCTTCTCCCTTCATTGCCATGTTGGAAATGTAATATAGAAGCAGTTGCAGGAATTTTCCAAGTTGTGACTGGGAACTACTGCAGAGGCTACTCCTAAGCGGAATGGGACAACACGCCACAGCCATCTTGCTATGGCCAACTCGCTGCAGGACAACTCACTGCGGAACAATTAAACAATTCTATTTAATTATTTAAAATATTTTAATTTTTGCCATTCACATTTCATTCTGTCCCTCCTTTTGCATCGTTTCATTAATGATTCTATTCTACTATTCCTTTAATATTAGTGTAGCTCTTCTCCTGCAGTGAGTTGTCCTGCAGAGCGTTCTCCGTGGCAAGTTCACCATGGCAAATTGGCTGTATATGAGTTGGCCGTGGCAAATTGTCATAGACTCACGCCTAAGACCTTCCTCAGACACCAGTATTGAAATGCTTTCATACAGACTTTGAGGAGGTAGAAAGGCATACTTGGCACTGCCCTCAGTGTAGATATGTACCATATTTTTCAGAGTATAAGATGCACCTTTTCCCCTCAAAAAAAGGCTGTGTCTTATACACTGAATGCAGCATTTTTGGCCTCCTGAAACCCTGCCCCCTTTTCCAAAAATGTCCATGCAGAGGGTTTGGGAGGCTTCCAGAGTGCTCCTGGGGGCTGGGGAGGGCAGAAATGAGCAAAACATGGGCCGTTGTTTGCTCATTTTTTTGCCCCACCCCAGGAGCACTCTGGAAGCCTCCCAAAGCCTATGCATGCCCTGTTGTTTGCAAAAAAATATGGGGCATGCAAAGCACTTTGCAGGCCTTCACAAAAAAATGGGGCATGCAAAGTGTTTGGGAGGCCTGCAGAGTGCAAACACGTAAAAAAAAAAAACCCTCTTCAAAATCTTGGTGTGTCTTATACTCCGTTGCGTCTTATAATCTGAGAAATACGGTATTTTGTCTTGATAAGGGGGTAAGACTGTCCTTACTGGTTTAATTCAAGACAAGTTAAAGTTAAAGAAATTGATCGGTGAGTTCCATACGCTTAATTGGCTATTCAACCAAATCTCACGAGCCAAAAGGGTAAACATCCACCATCATTCTCTTTAGCATAGGCTGAGGCTGGAAGAGCAGGTGAATTCTGATAGATGACCAGAATGGTGGATTTAGCCATGTGTCACAATATGTTTTCTTTTTCACAAGTATGTATGTTCAAATGAAGCCCATATCAGCGGGATATGGCTTTAAATCTTGAATAACAGAACTGGAAGGGACCTTCAAGGTCTTCTAATCCAACCCTCTGCTGATGGGAGCCTTAGATCGGGTCGCGCCCTTGCGGCCTCTCTCGCGGCGGCGAACCACCCTGGCTCCTTGGTTTACTGAGGGGCTGCGGGTGATGAAACGCCGCAAGAGATGCCTAGAGAGAAGGTGGAGGGCTAGCCGCTCTGAATCTGACCGGACACAGGTAAGAGCCCATTTACGGACTTACATTGTGGCGCTGAGGGTGGCCAAACGTCACCATTGTGCTACCCTCATAGCATCCGCAGAAAACCGCCCTGCCGCCCTGTTTAGGGTGACCCGTTCTCTCCTTCATCAGAGGGAGCGGGAAGCCCCGCTACAGGGTAGAGCAGAGGAATTTGTGATTTTTCTGCAGGAGAAAACCGCCCAGATACAGAGTGAGCTAGCCCCCATTCATGGCCCAGTGGGATGCCACGAGAGAGATCTTGTTTGGGAGGAGTTTGACCCCGTTACTTCCGAGGATATGGACAGGCTACGTGGGCGACTGCGAGCCACCACATGTTCATTGGACCCGTGCCCCTCCTGGCTTGTACTGGCATCCTGGGAGGTGACACGAGGCTGGCTCCAAGAGGTTATCAACGCATCCTTGAGTGAGGGTTCCTTGCCTGCCTCCCTAAAAGAGGCTATGGTGAGGCCCCTCCTCAAGAAGCCCTCTTTGGACCCAGCTCTTTTGAACAACTACCGTCCAGTCTCCAACCTTCCCTTCTTGGCGAAGGTTGTTGAGAGTGTGGTGGCACAACAGTTTCCCCGTCACCTGGAGGAAGTTGACTATCTAGATCCGCGCCAGTCCGGCTTTCGGCCCGGGCATAGCACCGAGACGGCATTGGTCGCGTTGGTAGATGATCTCTGGAGGGCCAGAGATGGGGGATGTTCCTCCATCCTGGTCCTATTAGACCTCTCGGCGGCTTTCGATACCATCGACCATGGTATCCTATTGCATCGGCTGGGGGGGTTGGGGGTGGGAGGCACCGTTTTGCGGTGGTTCTCCTCCTACCTCTCTGGCCGATCGCAATTTGTGCGGGCAGGAGAGCAGAGGTCGACCCCGAGACCCCTCACATGCGGGGTGCCTCAGGGGTCGGTCCTCTCGCCTCTCCTGTTTAATGCATACATGAAGCCGCTGGGTGAGATCATCCGTGGTTTTGGGGTAGAGTACCATCTGTACGCTGATGACACCCAGCTGTACATATCTACCCCAGACCACCCCAACGATGCCGTAGCGGTGATGTGCCAGTGCCTGGAAGCCGTGCGGATCTGGATGGGAAGTAACGGACTTAGGCTCAACCCGACCAAGACCGAGTGGCTGTGGTTTCCGGCTGCCCGATTCAACCAGCTTTTTCCAACGCTGGCCATAGGGGGCGAACATCTTGCCCCTGTGGATGGGGCGCGCAATTTGGGTGTCCTCCTGGATACCCGGCTGTCTATGGAAGAGCAAGTGACAGCCGTGGCCAGGAGGGCGTTTTACCAGGTTCGCCTGGTTCGCCAATTGCGCCCCCTATTGGATCGGGACGCCCTTCGCACAGTCACCCATGCCCTCGTGACATCCCGACTGGACTATTGCAACTCTCTCTACATGGGGCTCCCCTTGAGGTGCACCCGGAGGCTTCAGTTAGTTCAGAATGCGGCCGCGCGAGCAATTATGGGCACCTCCAGGTTTGCCCATGTAACACCGCTCCTGCGCGAGCTGCACTGGCTACCTGTCGTCTTCCGGGTGCGCTTCAAGGTGTTAGTTATCATCTTCAAAGCGCTCCATGGCTCGGGACCTAGCTATCTGCGAGATCGGATCCTGCCCCACACATCCTCACGACCGATTCGCTCCCACAGAGAGGGGCTTCTCCGGGTGCCGTCCACTAGACTTTGTCAGCGGGCGACGCCCAGGGGAAGGGCGCTCTCTGTGGCGGGCCCGGCCCTCTGGAACGACCTTCCCCCTGATATTAGAACGACCACCGACCTCCGCTCCTTCCGGGTAAAATTGAAGACCCATCTCTTTCGACTGGCCGGCCTTGAATAGTTCTCTCTGTCTTTTAATTACAAATTTTAATGGGTTTTAATTATATATTTTTAGCATAGGTAGATTTATTTAATTTTATTTTAAGTAATGTTTGTATTTTGTATATTGTTTTTAATTATGCCTGTGCACCGCCCCGGGTCCCTGTGGGGAGAGGGTGCGGTTAATAAATCTTAATTTGAATTTTTGAATTTGATGCAGGAGATCCTATACGCTTCCCAACCAGTGGCTGCCCAGTTTCTTCTTAAAATAATAATAATAATAATAATAATAACTTTTAATTTGTAAACCGCTCCCTCTCCCCACAGGGACTCGGGGCGGTGCACAGGAAGAATAAAAACAATAAATATACACATATACAAAATATACAAACATAACTAAAAACGAATTAAATCTAATACCTGTGCTAAAAATCCCATTTAAAGCTAAAATACCCAATAATTAAATATAAAACCACATAGAAGGGAGACTACCCTAGGCCGGCCAAGCAGAAAAGATATGTTTTTAATTTCAGACGGAAGGAGCGGAGGTCCGTGGTTGTTCTAATATCGGGGGGAAGGTCGTTCCAGAGGGCTGGGCCCGCCACAGAGAGAGCCCTTCCCCTGGGCGTCGCCCGCTGACAAAGTCTAGTGGACGGCACCCGGAGAAGTCCCTCTCTGTGGGAGCGAATCGGCCGTGAGGATGTATGAGGCAGGATCCGATCCCGCAGATAGCTAGGTCCCGAGCAATGGAGCGCTTTAAAGATGATAACTAACACCTTGAAGCGCACCCGGAAGACAACAGGCAGCCAGTGCAGCTCGCGCAAGAGCGGTGTTACGTGGGTGAACCTGGCGGTTCCCATAATTGCTCGCGCGGCTGCATTCTGGACCAACTGAAGTCTCCGAGTGCACCTCAAGGGGAGCCCCATGTAGAGAGAGTTACAATAGTCCAGTCGGGATGTCACGAGAGCATGAGTGACTGTGCGAAGGGCGTCCCGATCCAATAGGGGGCGCAACTGGCGAACCAGGCGAACCTGGTAGAACGCCCTCCTGGCCACGGCTGTCATTTGATCTTCCATGGACAGCTGGGCATCCAGGAGGACACCCAAGTTGCGCACCCCATCCACTGGGGCAAGATGTTCGCCCCCAATGGCCAGCGATGGAATCAGCTGGTTGAATCGGGCAGCCGGAAACCACAGCCACTCGGTCTTGGTCGGGTTGAGCCTGAGTCCGTTTCTTCCCATCCAGATTCTTCCCATCCAGCCTCCAATGACGGAACTCCCACAGCTTCTGAAGGCAAGCCGTTCCACTGGTTGGTGGTCCTCTCACCATTAGGAAATTCCTCCTTAGTTCTAGGTAGCTTCTCTCCTTGATTAGTTTCCACCCGTTGCTTCTTGTCTTACCTTCTGGTGCTCTCGAGGACACTATTCCAAAAATAATGCTAAAATACTGTTTCTGGGATGGCTACTCCAGATTTGCATTATTTTGGAAAGGCCCTATATCTGTGCAAAGCATGCTCTTTGTTTGTGAGCCTGTTTACATCAAGGCAAAGAAGAAAGTTTCTCCCCATCCCAATTCCTGCTGCCCAAGCCTGCGATCCAAATAAACACTTCAAAGTGTGAGCCCCTTTGAATGTCAGGAAGGATGGTTTCAGCAACAGAAAAACACCCCAAGGGTGTAGAATTGCAAAATGAGCACGAAACATGCATATGCACCCCCCTCTCTCTGTATTTCTCTCTCTCTCTCCTAAACAGATCTACTGTTCTTTCAGAAAAGTGGTATACATGTGTTTATTCACATAACACTGTGTCTGTCTCTCTCTCCATCTCCCTCTGTCTGTCTCTCTTCTCTGTCTCTCTGTCATATAAACAGATCGTCTATTCCAGTGATGGCGAACCTATGGCACGCGTTGGCGTTGCCCTGTCAGCTGGCCACCATGCATGTACGTGCTGGCCAACTGATTCAGCCATTTTTAAAGCCATTTTTTGCCCTCCTCAGGCGTTATAGGAGCCTGGGGAGGGCGAAAACAGCCCTCCAGAGGCTTTAGGGAAGCTCCTGAAGCCTCCAAAGGGCCTCCAGGGGGGCTGTTTTCACCCTCCCCAGGCTCCTATAAAGCCTCTAGAGCCTGGGGAGGGCAAAAAAAAAAGCATGTAAAAAATGGGGGTGCCTATCATGCAAACATGCACACTAGGGGGGGCGCATTGCATTATGGGTGTGGCACGCCAGCGCACGACCCCCCTGCGCTCCCCCCTCTTACGGCACACGAGCCTTAAAAGGTTTGCCATCTCTGGTCTATTATTTCAGAAAAGTGGTATACGTGTGTTTATAAAGAGCCCACAGAACGCTGGCTGGCTGGCTGGCTGGCTGGCTGGCTGGCTGGCTGGCTGGCTGGCTGGCTCTCTCTCTCTCTCTCTCTCTCTCTCTCTCTCTCTCTCTCTCTCTCTCTCTCTCTCTCTCTCTCTCTCTCTCTCTCTCTCTCTCTCTCTCTCTCTGTGTCTGTGTGTCTGTGTGTCTGTGTATCTGTGTGTCTGTGTGTGTTTCAGAGAGCTCTAATCACGCACTAAGCAAGGACATCCCTTTGCAGATCCCAGGTGTGTTTAGCAGCCAAGCCACAATGGCCACAGAAGGCAATACTGAGTGGCCAGAGAGGAGAAGGTGTGTCTGCAGGACTCTTAAAGTAGTCAAAGGAAGCTGTTCAGATCTCAACCCTTGATGGCATCATCCCAAACACTGTGAAGGAGGCATTGCAGGGTGCTTTGTATGGCAAGGCTTGCTTTGGGAGAAGAGGGCAAACAAAGCACCTGAGAGCAGGACAAGAAGCAAGGGATAGAAACTAATCAAGGAGAGAAGCAACCTAGAACTAAGGAGAAATTTCCTGACAGAACAATTAATCAATGGAACAACTTGCCTCCAGAAGTTGTGAATGCTCCAATACTGGAGGTTTTTAAGGAGAGATTGGATAACCATTTGTGATGTAAGGTTTCCTGCCTAGGCAGAGGGTTGGACTAGAAGACCTCCAAGGTTCCTTCCAACTCTGTTATCCTATCCTATCCTATCCTATCCTATCCTATCCTATCCTATCCTATCCTATCCTATCCTATCCCAGTATTTAGAACTGGAACAGTTAAAGATGAATTTAATTTGTTG
The DNA here is from genome assembly GCA_039707465.1 of Rhabdophis nuchalis. Lineage (NCBI taxonomy): Eukaryota > Metazoa > Chordata > Lepidosauria > Squamata > Natricidae > Rhabdophis > Rhabdophis nuchalis. The sequence continues at coordinate 387,528,746 of CM077643.1, forward strand.
GGGATGAAACCAAGGTAACATTGTGAAGATATGTCCTTCAGCAAAATGGATACCATCCCAGAACGGTGGTCTGGAGGGCCTGCCAGCCTTCCCTTGCTCCTTACTGTACTTTTAATTCTTCAGTGCTGCCGCGCAGGTGCGCAGCACATACAGCGCCTGTCCTGGAGGCTTGCGGAAGTATTGCAGGTAAGTATGACACATGTGCACACCATGTGCGTGTGCGTGTGCACCACACGCGTCCATGTGGGTGACGCCGGGCTGTTCCAACCGTACTGGTTGTAAGGGAATCCGGAACCCACCACTGGGCCTGAGGCTAAGTCCTCGGAAGCATCCCACAACCTCACCTCATTTCCTCTTTACAGGACGATCAAATGACCCCCAGCCTCTGATGGCTGTGAATAGAAGAATGCAAAAGTCGCTATCACAGTCCACAAAGCACACTTTAAGCAGGCATTTGGATTTGATATGTTTAGTTAAGACGGTGTGTGGTATATAAATATATATGTGAAATATTAAAGATATCTATTTAAGTTATATCCATGCATTATGAACATTTGAAAATGTGAACATTATACAATAGCAGAGTTGGAAGGGACCTTGTAGGTCTTCTAGTCCAACCCCCTGCATGGGCAGGAACCTTATACCATTTCAGACAAATGGCTATCTAACATCTTCTTAAAGACTTCCAGGGTTGGGGCATTCACAACTTCTGGAAGCAAACTGTTCCGGAGGTTAATTGTTCTAACTGTCAGGAAATTTCTCCTTAGCTCTAAGTTGCTTCTCTCCTTGATTAGTTTCCACCCATTGCTTCTTGTCCTGCCCCCAGGTGCCTTGGAGAATAGTTTGACTCCCTCTTCTTTGTGGCATCCTCTGAGATATCGGAACACTGCTATCATGTCTCCCCTGGTCCTTCTCTTCATCAAAGATGAAGAGTGTCCCAGCTTCTTTTTGACATCTTGCTCATTTATCTGCTCTCTTCCTAATGGGTATAGTGTAGTGTAGTGTAGTGTAGTGTAGTGTAGTGTAGAGTAGAGTAGAGTAGAGTAGAGTAAAGTAGAGTAGAGTAGAGTGGTGTGGTGTGGTGTGGTGTGGTGTAGTGTAGTGTAGTGTAAATCTTTATTACGGTCAAAGACCACCCATACACATTACATTTAACCATATGTTAAAAAGAACTAACTTTAAAATATAATTTAAAAATGTTAGCGTTACAAGTGGAAAATAACATACATGTTCTCAATTTGTTCAGCACTTGCTGGTTTACTTGGGTGCAAAGCCGTTAAGTATGGGAGTAAATACAATGGTCCAGAAATTGTTAGAGATACTGTATGTCCAAACAATTGGTACAAGATGACAACTATACTTCTGTAACCAATTTTTTTCTTTTGGACGTTGCAGCAGCACAGAACTTTGCCACTGCTCTTCCTAATGGAGGATGCCAATATGAATCAAGTTTTGGTCAGATTAGTGGTGGGTTTCAGCTCCCGTTGCAACCAGTATGTTGCAATGGGAGCCGGGCGTGCACCATGGTGCACGTGTGCTGCACACGCGTGCGCACCCACCGCCTGCGACGCTCCAGCTGCTCAGCAGAGCTTCACGTGTGTGTGTCTGTGTGTGTGTGTGTGTGCAGATGGCCCGTTTCCTTCAAATATAGGTAAGGAACAAGGGTGGGTGGGTGGACCCTCCAAAGCACCCTTCCGGTACAGTGGCTGCTGCTTCTGGCAGGCACCGGTATGCGAGTACCGGGGCGTACCGCATGCAATGCACTACTGGGTCACATCTTCTGACCTTCATGGATATATTAAGTGATAAAACAGTGTGTCCACACCAGCAACTGGATTTGAGGCAAGCTACTTTAAAGATGAGTGGAAGGCTAATTTCAGAATCTTGCTTCTTCCTTTTGCGGGTTGTCTCAGAAATGGTTTTACCAGTGTTACTTGCTGCAAAATGTGCTTTAATTTTTACCTTTGATGCGGTAACTACTTAAGGGAATGGAAATAGGATTTGGAACCTTTCTTTGACCCAAATATTTCTAGATGCAGATCCTAAATGGAGTACCTGGAGGACATCTACCTACCCCTTCTCTGCAGTTTTGTATTATTACTGTTCAGGTTCATACATTTTGATTGAATTGCGTCTACTTCTCTTCTTGTTTGCTATAGGTTTCATTACTGTATATGGAATGTTTTGTATTCTCCTTTTTGGGTGTTTGGGGTGTTTCCCCCCTCTACAGAACAGTGGGGGGGCAATATTAAAGAGCCCACAGATACTAAAGACATACTTATTTAATGCACTGACCAATAAAACATTCAGTATGTGAAAACAATATCTTGTCTTTAAAATTGACCTTCTGCCTACATTTGGCAACCTGAAATAAAATTGGACAAGTGTGTGGGGACATTATTTTTGCTTTTGGGAATTATCTTACTTCAAGTATTTGACTCTTTCCAGAAAAAAAATAAAAAGAAGCAGCAGCTGCAAAGTGGATTTGAATGGCTCATTATAAGGCCAGAATGGGGATTTCTCTCTCGTTCATACATATTTTTTGCTGTCTTTAGCAGGGATCCCTCAACCAATTCAGCAAGTAAATGGACAGATTTTGCCCCCTCTCCAAAATATATATATATGAATCTTTGAGGATATTAATTGCTGTACAACTGGCGTTCTCAGCTTCTGCATGCTGTTATGCTGTGCTCCAAAATTAGGGCAAAACATGGGATCCCCCCCCTCCGAAAAATGAAATTGAATCAAATTTGAGTTGGAATCAAATATGGCATTAGCATTATTATTCCCTATATATTTTATATGAGTGGGCAATGGAGCAGGACTTGTGAGATCTGAGGAATCCTTAGCATCTAAGAATGTAGTCCTGAAATAAAAATTGTGTTTGGACATTAAAACTGGTTGACTAAAATCTGATTGATTAAATCCAATACTCGGGAGGATGATAAAGCAACCATTTGGAAGGATATGCCAATGTTTTTTAAACTGAGGAGCAAAGCATGCTTCAGAAATATATTTATTACATGTATATGCCTCTTCCCCCCCCCCCCCCCCATGTTGCAGTTCAAGTTTTATTATTGATAGGAGCAGAATTTGGAGTCAAAGTCTAGAGATCCCTTCAGGAAGAGGTCCTCCAAAAAGAGCAGGATACCTTACTTGCACTGCAGTTTGATGTAAATCAATAAATACACATTGATACACACAAGGGAGAGCCAGAAAACCATTATATCTAGAACCATGATGGCGACTTATGGCATGCGGAGCCCTCTCTGCGGGCACGCGAGCCGTCGCCCAGCTCAGCTCCACCACACATGCGTGTACATCACCTGCTGGCCAGCTGATTTCCAGGTCTCTGCTGCACATGCGGGAGGTGTGTGCGCATGCACCAGGGGGCAGGGAGTCGCACATGCATGAGGGAGGGTGGGAGCACTCCCTGTGCCCCATTTTTGGTCCCAGGAGGCTTCTTGGAAACCGGGGGGGGGGTCACACGCATGTGCTCAGAGCATGGTTGCACGCTGTCGTCCCGCACGCAATTTCGTCCCGCGAGGACAAAAAGGTTAGCCATAACTGATTTTGAACCTTACATTACGTAACGGCACCACTGCTTCTTCTGACTCTTCTATTTTTATTTAACGGATGTTAGTATCCTTTTAAAACATGGAGGTCTGATCGAGGAAGTCCTCATCAGGGTGATGGCCATGGAAACAACACAAATATCTCCCTGACTTGATGATTGTACAAAACTGTCAACCTGGATCCCTCAAGGATCACCTTTGCTTAGATGCCTTCTGACAACACCACTCTGGTTTCATTAGCCATCAGCAGCCAATAATTATTTTGGAAAGCAAATCACATTGAGCTCCATTCTGTACTAACATTATGTTTTAAAGAGTCAACAATGAACAAATGAAGAACTGGTGTGGTCCCAAAATAACAGAGTTTGTTCACCTTTCTCTTAGTAGTTTTCACATGACCTCCATCACGTACAAAAAAAAATCCCAATCCAAATCTGTTGATTAGCAGAATTCTTCTATAATCTTTAGCTGTATATAGGAACATGTAGTTGAAAATATAATTGAAAATCAACAGGTTAAAAGAGCTTGTTGGCACAGTGGTTAGAGTGCAGTATTGCAGGCTACTTCTGCTGATTACCGGCTTCCTGCAATTTGGCAGTTCAAATCCCACCAGGCTGAAGGTTGACTCAGCCTTCCATCCTTCCGAGGTGGGTAAAATGGGGACCCAGATTGTTGGGGGCAATAGGCTGACTCTGTAAACTACTTAGAGAGGACTGGAAAGCATGTAAAGTGGTATATAAGTCTAAGTGTTATTACTATAGCTATTAAAATACAATCAGATAAAGTCTCACTGCATAACACAGCGGATTTAACTGTAGGTGAAAGGGAGATAGCATGGACAATGGATGTGGCAATTGACAAAATTTCCATTTGTTAATTGCAAAAGACCACAACGCTTGTGTCTGCACACATACTACATGGTTCTTGCAAAGAACTTCGTCTGAATGAAGGCAAACACCAGCTGGCAGAAGTGATTTCAAATTGGGTATATAATAACATTAGAAGAGAGATGCAATAAAATCAGCAACATGAATTGGCGTGGAGACATAGGAATTAGTTAAGCAGGGGGCAATTAGTCTGCTGACTACTTCATCTATTCCTCGTTTATTAAAATGTTTGCCACAGTGGCAATCTGTGTATCTACTTACAAGTAAGATTCATTAAGCTCCATTAAGTTTCCAGTCATCTGAGTCATCCAAGTGCAGCCTAAATCTCCTAGATCACATATGTCCAACATTTTGACTTGCTTAGGCTGCATTGAACGAAGAGGACTTGTCTTGGGCCACATATAAATACACCTTATGTCCTCAACTTACAACAGTTCATTTAGTGACCCTTCAAAGTTACAACAGCAGTTAAAAAAAAGGGACTTAGGACCGTTTTTCACATGACCGTTTGATCATGTAATCAAAATTCAGATGCTTGGTAATTGACTCATATTTATGATGGCTGTAGTGTCCCAGGGTCATGTGATCAGCCTTTGCGACTCCCTGACAAGCAAATTCAATGGGGAAGCCAATGTCAGGGCTCCTACCGTTTCGGCTGAACCGGTAGTGGTTCGGTGGCCTGGGTCGCTGGAACCGGCAGTGACCCAGGCCTGCCACATCCCCGAACTGTTTCACCCTGCGGCGCCTGTCTTGTTTTTTGCTTCTGCGCATGCACAGAACAATTTCTGTGCACATCAAGCACATGCACGCCGGACACAGCCATGAGCAAACCAGCAGTAGCGATTGCCGGAACCCACACCTGAATATGCCTATGGAAAATAAAACTCCAAGGCAGGCAAATTCCTCCAAGAACAGTTTTATTGGATACATCGTATTGGCACGACTGGTGAAAGCCGACTCTATAAGTTCCTGTGGCTTGCACTTAATCAAAAATAAAAGTTTTACTTTCCCCCTCAAGTCACTGGTCGCGCTTTCCAATCCAGGAGCTGGAAGGTTGCTTGGTTACTTTGCTTCTCCTCTGGCCAGCCATCTGTGAGAATGTCCTTGGGTTCCCACAGGAAAGATTCATTGTTTTGGCTACAAAACCCCATCTAACTATTTCCCCCCTCCCTCTGTTGTGTAGCAACCAAAATGGACTCAACTATGTTAACTTCAGGGTTGACAGTCTGGCTGTCTTAACAACAATGTTATTAGCTTAACAACTGCAACGATTCACTTAACAACTGTGGCAAGAAAAGTCGTAAAATGGGACAAAACTCATTTAACAAATGTTTCACTTGCAATATAAATTTTGGGCCCAGTTGTATTTGAGGACTACCTGTATATAATATGATTAACATATTATATATGGATGGGTAGTAACAAACTCAAGCTCAACCTGTCCAAGACCGAGTGGCTGTGGTTTCCGGCTCCCCGGCTCCCCGGTTCAGCCAGATAAGTCCAACACTGGCCATTGGGGGCGAACAACTAGCCCCCGTGGAGAGGGTGCGCAACTTGGGCGTCCTCCTGGATTCCCGGCTGTCCATGGAGGACCATGTGGCGGCCGTGGCCAGGAGGACGTTTTATCAGGTACGCCTGATACGCCAGTTGTGCCCCTTACTGGACCGGGGGGCCCTTCGCACAGTCACTCAAGCGCTTGTGACTTCTTGGCTGGATTACTGTAACGCTCTCTACATGGGGCTCCCCTTGAGGTGCACTCGAAAGCTACAGCTAGTTCAGAATGCGGCCGCGCGGGTGATTATGGGTGCCCCAAGGCAAGCCCACATAACACCTCTCCTGCGCGAGCTGCACTGGCTGCCTGTGGCCTTTCGAGGACGTTTTATCAGGTACGCCTGATACGCCAGTTGCGCCCCTTACTGGACCGGGGGGCCCTTCGCACAGTCACTCAAGCGCTTGTGACATCCCGGCTGGACTACTGCAATGCTCTCTACATGGGGCTTCCCTTGGGGTGCAACCGAGGGCTACAGCTGGTCCAGAATGCGGCCGCGCGGGCGATCTTGGGAACGTCTAGGTATTCCCATGTAACACCGCTCCTGCGTGAGCTGCACTGGCTGCCTGTGGTCTTTCGGGTGCGCTTCAAAGTGTTGATTACCATCTTTAGAGCGCTCCATGGCACGGGACCTAGCTACCTGCGAGACCGCATTCTACCTCATACATCCCTGCGGCCGATCCGCTTCCACAGAGAGGGACTTCTCCGGGTGCCATCCACTAGGCAATGTCAGCGGGCGACGCCCAGGGGAAGGGCCTTCTCTGTGGTGGGCCCAACCCTCTGGAATGACCTACCCCCCGACCTCAGAACATCCACGGACCTCCGCACTTTCCGCCAGAAATTAAAGACACTCCTGTTCCATCAGGCCGGCTTGGCCTAAGTTATCTACCTAGCCTACAGTCTGTAAAATAAATTGTTTTAATTGGGTTTGTATGGGATTATGTTTTAACTTCTAAATTTTAGCACAGGGATAATTATTTAATTTGATTTTAACTATTTATATTGTGATACTGTTGTGTTTTTTAACTTCCTGTGCACCGCCCCGGGTCCCTTTGGGGAGAGGGTGCGGTTATATAAATCCAAATAAATCAAATCAAATCAACGCCATCTTTACTCTCGGCAGTCTTTTAATTCCCATGCTACATGGGGTTATGCTATTCTCCATCCAAACTCCCAACCTAATCTGTAACATGTAAAAAATGTCTGCTTTTGAAGAACGAGAGAACAAGAGCAAGAAAAGATCCTTTGTATGCAATTACTAATCAAAAAGATTCAGCAGGTATTACAGCTTTTCCCCAAGGCCTTCACTCCATAATTGAATTTCATCCATACAAATTAAATCCAATCTCTACCCCTTAGTTAAGCCAATGTAGTAAGTATTTAATGCTAATATCTCTGACAACAACAAAAGGTAAGAAATACAAAGCCGGTTCATTTGGGAAATGTTCATTCTATATTCAGTTAATGTGAAGAAATTGCATCGTGAGTTTACAAACAAGATAATAGTCTTCTTGCACATCGGATCTCTTTATTGTACCAGGTTTCTTCCTATGTTCATATTGTCAAATATATGAATTTATTTCTTTTAAAAACATTTGGCCAATTCTATTTAGTAGCCATCTTGGTTGGGGATAATGGGTTAAGTACTTCAATCAAGCCAAGAAATTAGAAGATGCTTGCTCCTGGGGAGGAAAGCTAGGGCAAATCTAGACAGCATACTAAAAAGCAGAGACATCACTCTGCCAGCAAAAGTGCGTATAGTCAAGGCTATGGTTTTCCCTGTTGCAATGTATGGCTGTGAAGGTTGGACCATAAGGAAGGCTGGGGGCCAAAGAATTGCGGCCTTTGAATTATGGTGCTGGAGGAGACTCCTGTGAGTCCCTTGGACTGCAAGGTAATCAAACTGATCAGTCCTAGAGGAGATCAACCCTGACTGCTCTTTAGAAGGCCAGATCCTGGAGATGGAACTCAAATACTTTGGCCACCTAATGAGAAGGAAGGACTCCCTGGAGAAGAACCTGATGCTGGGAAAGATGGAGGACGAAAGAAGAAGGGGACAACAGAGAATGAGGCGGCTAAATGGAGTCACCGAAGCAGTAAGCATGAGCTTAGATGGCCTCTAGAGCAGGGGTCCCCAACCCCCGGGCCGCGGACCGGTACCGGTCCGTGGCTTGATAGGAACTGGGCTGCAGTGAGTGGCGCAACTCTTAGAAAGGGCCGGAGGGGAGGAGGAGGGAGGAGGGGGCAGCCCCCCTGGGCAGAGCGTGCGCCGGGGACAGGAGAGCACAGGCGCGGCTGCTCGTGCCATTAGAGGGCCGAGAGGGGTGAGTGAGCCAACTCACCCCCCTGCGCACGGATGCGCCACCTGTTCCCCCTTCCCCCGCTCCCCCTCTACGCTGGCCGAGCCATGGCCACTGGTCTGCAGAAATTTTTTAACATGAAACCGGTCCCTGGTGCAAAAAAGGTTGGGGACCCCTGCTCTAGAGGATGATAGAAGACAGGAAGGCTTGGAGGAATGTTGTCCATGGGGTTGCGATGGGTCGGACATGACTTCATAACTAACAACAACACTTCAGTCATATGTAAAGTCATTAGAACTAAGGAGAAATTTCCTGACAGTTAGAACAATTAACCTCTGGAACAGCTTGCCTCCAGAAGTTGTGAATGCCCCAACCCTGGAAGTCTTTAAGAAGATAGACATTTGTCTGAAATGGTATAAGATTCCTGCCCATGCAGGGAGTTGGACTAGAAGACCTACAAGGTCCCTTCCAACTCTGCTATTGTATTGCATTGTATTGTATTGTAAAGACCTCCAGCTGGGAATGTCCAGTTTTAGGCGAATGGGCAGTTAGCTGTCATTGGCACATGCATCATGATGAAGTCAGAGGGTAGTTTGATCAAAGTGGTGGTGGTGGTTGGGAATCACTGAATCACAGAACCTTAAAGTATGTTAAAGATCACTTAGCAACCTAGCAATAAACGCAGATGTGGAACACAGGTATTAAACGTACCATTTTAGGGGCCCATGTAAATTACCTGCACTGCTTTGTTTTGTACCAGTTGGAGCTTCTGAATACTTCAAGGGCAGCCCCATGTAGAATGCATTACAGTAGCCTATTTGGGAGGCGACCAAGTCATGAGTAACTGTGAACAGAACTTCCTGATCCAGGAATGGGCACAACTGACACACAGCTTGAAGTTGTGCAAAGGCTTTCTCCCAGCCATGAGAAATTTTCATAAGTCTAGAAGGACTGTTTGGGGGAGTGCCATTCCATCAAGGATCCAAGATGATAAAGTCCCAGATCTGTATTCAACCCGGCTCCCAAACACGACAAACCCTCTGTAATTAAACAAATGTTCCATTTATTAGGAGCACCAGCAGCCCCAGCAAAAAATCTCCTTCACGCACAGCAGGCTAACAAGTCTGTCTGGCAGGAAGATGAATAGTTGTTTGCCACAACTATTCAACTCTGCCCTCTGCCTTTTATCCCCAGAGCTAGGGTGGGGCTTCGCTAGCAGCGGTGGCTCTTCCATCTCAAGGATCAGCCCATAGATTTCCACTGCTCTCCTCTCCTCTGTCTTGTGTGCATCCACGCGTCAGGCACTGGACCCCGCTGTTCCTCATCTTCCTCATCAGTCACTGCCAGACCTGGGGGCTGTTGACTCTCCATCTGAGAGATGATGCTCAGGCTCAGCCCCTTCCCCCCACCCTCTCTCTCTCTTCCAGCTCCATTCCCTCTTCCCCCGTGGAGCTCTTAGGTTGCCTTGATGCTGGTCCGGACTCCCATGTCGCCTCCTCATCTGATTCGGCTGCTGGAGGAGCCAGCAGCCAACTCTGCCTGCTCCTAAAACTCAAAGCCATTCAGTCTTAACAGAATGCATCTTGATCCCCAACGTCCGTTTTTATGCCAGGCATACAGTCCTCAGTTAGCAACGGTTCATTCAACAGCCATTTGAAGTTCTGATTGTGCTGAACAAGGAGACTTAGGCTGGTCCTCAGTGTGGTTATCACACCATTTGTGACCTTCTGCTGGTTTCCAACAGACAAAGCCAGAGGGAAAGCTGGCAGGGGGTTGCAAATAGGAATTGTGTGATGTACTTAATGACGGTGCCGAATTCGCTTCATAGCCACACCTGGAACTGCCAGATCTGATGTTGTAAGTCAGCATGAACTCATGACATCACATTTTATAACAGGTTGTTTAGCGATGAATTTCCTGGTCCCAATTATTGTTATTAAGTGAGGACTACCAGTAATCTATGGTTGACTTTGTTTGCTTGCTGAAGTATGACATCATGAGTCTTGTTTGTGTTTGATACGATGCAGAAAACATCTGGTGGATTCCCAAGCAACCAATCTTTGTTATATGGTATTTTCATATAGTTCAAGTTGACATCATAGGAGTAAACACTTCATTTGGAAAGCAGGAATGTAAGGTTAATCACTACCCCTTATTAGATTTATGGATAATTTGTACATGTATAAACATAATGCATTAAACAGCAAACTAGAACAAATATACTTTGGGTATATGGAACAAGGCAATCTAATATTCAACACATTATCTGCTTTATCATGTACGTGGTTTTCAGCTACAACTTAACTGCTGAAGTTAAATATTTGATATTTTAATACCCTCACAAGGTAGTTAAAGATCAATTCCCTGCAGTTTTCACATTAAATTCCATTATCAATTTACCAGAAAATGCTTCACTAATAATTTACCAGGTTTTTTTATGGGACATCGACATAAAACTGCACATATATTGCTATGTGATTTTTCAGTTAATTGAATTCTAAAGAGATTTATCTCTTGGGTGATTAATAAATCTTACTACGGCCTATAATGTTCAATTGATATTTAATTAACCTGAGGAAACTGCCATCTAAAAAGGACAATTATATATTTCTACCCAACCAAGCATATCACAGTTGGGCAAAATAAATAAATATTTTACATGGGAGGAAGAGAAGCAACACATAAAGTGAAGAGGTTTAAGAGCATGAATTGTTGTCATTGGCAATATTTTGGAATTCAAAAACTGAACTTTAAATTAAAGAAGTATTGGAATGACATAATAACTACCTTCCAGTACTTAAGAGGCTGTCACAGAGAAGAGAAGTCAAACTATTCTCCACAGCACCTGAGGACAGGACAAGAAATAACAGATGGAAAAATCAGAGATCCATCTTAATATAACCAAACTATATAGGGCAAAGTCAAAACTATGATTTTCCCAGTTGAAATGTATGACTGTGAAAGTTGGACCATAAGGAAGGCTGAGCACCAAAGAATTGAGGCCTTTGAACTATGGTGCTGGAGAAGACTCCTGCAAGTCCCTTGGACTGCAAGGCGATCAAACTGATCAGTCCTAGAGGAGATCAACCTTGACTGCTCTTTAGAAGACCAGATCCTGAAGATGAAACTCAAATACTTTGGCCACCTAATGAGAAGGAAGGACTCCCTGGAGAAGAGCCTAATCCTGGGGAAAATTGAGGGCAGAAGAAGAAGGGGATAACAGAGAATGAGGTGGCTGGATGGAGTCACCGAAGCAATAGGTGTGAGCTTAAATGGACTCCAGAGGATGGTAGAGGACAGGAAGGCCTGGAGGAACATTGTCCATGGGGTTGCGATGGTTCAGACATGACTTTGCAACTAACACCAACAGCAACAGCAAATATAGGGCAATGGTGCCCATAGATTGATCGATCAATTGATTGGTTGGTTGGTTAATTGATTATATGCCATCAAGTGGTTTTTGGCTCATAGTGACCTTATAGATGGACTTTCTCCATGATGAGAGAAAACTATCTCTAATCTGGTCTTTCAAGTCTCTCAATGGTCATCACCTGAGTCCATCTATCTTGTTGCTGGAAAACTACTAGGAAATTCTGGGTGTATAATGCAGAGAAGGTAATTGGGGGGGGAAATCAAAGTGAAAAAAAGCTACTAGGCTGTGTCATAGTTGACTCAAGCGAGTCTTTTTCTAAACAGAATTATTGTTGTTCTTAAATATAAAGCAAATGAGAGAGAGGAAATTGTTATCTTTCGGGTTGTTTTTAAAATATTGATTCAATGTGCTGTGCATTTACAATTACAATGTCAGCCTTCAGTTAATTAAGAATCTAGTCTTCAAAGAATACCACGATCTGCGGTTTGTTCAGATGAAATATCCATTACTGTATTTTTCGGAGTATAAAATGCACCAGTGTATAAGACACACCAAGATTTCGAAAAGATAAGTAAGAAACAAAAGTTTTTGCCTTCCCCCAGCCCCCAGGAGCACTCTGTAGGCTTCGGCAGGGCTGGTGGAAGGTAAAATGCCCCTGATTTTGCAAAAAACAGGTGGAAAACGGGTCATTTTTTGCAAACATTGGGTCATTTTTGCCTTTCCTCAGCTCTGCTGAAGCCTGCAGAGTGTTTCTGGGGGCTGGGGGAAGGCAAAAACGCCTGTTTTTGTCAAAAATTGGCCTGTTTTTCTCAAAAATAGGAAGCGGGGACAGAGCTTCAGGAGACCAAAAATGGCTGTATTCAGTGTATAAGATGCACCAACATTTCCACACTCTTTTAGCAGGGGGGAAGGTGCATCTTACACTCTGAAAAATACGGAAATTCCAGTTTAGAATGTAGTGGTTCTGCTTCCCACACACACCACATTGCTTAAGAGAGGTCAGTTCTGTTATCTAAAAACTGCTAAGCATGGGGAGAATAAAAACCTTGGCCCCAGGTTTTCATTCCTAACTTCATAGAAGTAAACCAAATAGACATTTGCATCTAGATTAAGTTAATTCAACTTAGGTCTCCCTGCAGCCAGAGGTACTTAAATCATAACTAAATTGCCACATTAATTCCAATCCGATTTAAACGCAATTAATTGGCTACAGATTTTGTAGCAGTTCTCAGTTCCTTAATTCATTTGGGAACCTTTCGTTTTGCCAGTCAGCCAAATTCACAGTATATTTCATCTACACAGGTTGCTGTGATAGTCTACCACTCTTTTCTGCGCGCAGGTCAATCGTGATAGAATCCAGATTCTCTCAAAACTTTATTGACCGATTGATTGATCAATACCTACAGCTGCCCACCTCACCCATCTCCCTGCTGCTTTGGGGGCTAAGCAGCCGGATGCAAAATGCAGACAATGAAACTCCAAGAAATAAAGAAATGGTATTTGTTCAATTCAGAGGAAGGTTTTCACATGTTAGATAAATGCAACAATAGGTGCAACATATTAAATAAATTACAGCTTGCAATTAAGCACTGTAGAAAGTTAGCACCCACCCCTCTCCTAGAAGAAGGAAATATTTTGAGAAATATTTTAAAAGGCAGAATCTTATATTTCTGTGGATGAAAAATTCAGAAACATGTTTTTTTAGAGGGAGAAAGCAGCACCCACCTGTCTTGATAGCCCTCAGCAGATATCAGCACTTAAGAGATAAAGAGCTTATTGAAAGAAGACAAGTATCTAGGTAGTTCTATTCATAGGCAAAAATTCCCTGCAACAAGGTCTGAACAAAGGCAGGATGACCCCTCAGCCATCATAGGAATTACCCAACACCCTTTCAGATCACAAGTGCCTTCATTGCATCTTCTCAGTTGTGCCACCCCCAAAAAACTTCAACCAAACTTAGCTCAAACAAACATAATCCCTACATGGCTCCATGGGAGTCTGACAACAGTCAATAGAATACATGTTCTTGCCCAGGAACAGGAAGCTCAAGTGAAAAGCCCAAGAGAAGGTACAAAAAACCCTCACTCTCAACTCCATGTGGTCAGCTGCACCAACACGACCCACGTGGTTCTGCTTCCTCATTAAACCATCTTTCCAATCAGCTTCCATGTTTCCTGTGTCTTTCTCCCAGCTTGGAACTGAACCAGATGGATATTTCTTCCAACAGCACAAAGAGGTTTTCTGGGGCTTTATAATGTGACATCAAAATCGAGACAATCAGAACTATTTGCTTTCTGTGGTGTGAGGAGGGGATGGAAATTCCTTCTTCTTTGGACTGCTGCTTTCACATTGCCCATCTTTCTCCTTATTTTAACAGATGGGACACCACGATTGCATTTCAGGAGAAAAAAAGAAGGGAACCGAAACAAGCTATGCAAATTTGTAATTAACTCTGTGTATATAGCAGGGATGGCGAACCTTTTTTGGCTCACGTGCCAAAAGTGGGTGGAGAGCAAGGAGGTCATGTGCAGGCGTGCCACACCCATAATGCTATGCGAACAACCCCAGTGTGCATGTGCGCATGACCAACGCTGTCCCCCATTTTTGGCATGTTTTTTTCACCCTCCCCAGGCTCCAGAGGCTTTATAGGAGCTGGGGGAGGGTGAAAACAGCCTCCTCTGCCCCTCCTCCACCCCTCCGGAGGCTTCCGAAGCTTCCCTGAAGCCTCTGGAGTACGGAAAATGGCCTCAAAATAAGGCCAAAGTCAGCTGGCCAGCGTGCGCCTTGCGTGCCCTGACAAATGGCTCTGCGTGCCACCTGTGGCACCCGTGCCAGAGGTTCACCATCACGGGCATATAGCATGCATGATTGCAGAGGCCAGCATCCAAATGGAGGGAATTAACTCTTCAATGGTTAAGAAGTGTTGAAATATGAGCCTCCAAACATTTCCCAGGAGTAGGAAAGCTGCCTGTCTATTTATCCATCTATAAATCTTTTTTCAGATTTAAGTAGTGTGATCCTGGCGGAATAAAGCATAAAAATAAATTAAATAAATTAAATGAGGAAAGAAATCCATATAGCAATAAAAAAAAAATCCTCCCTTTTTATGACCCTGTAATACCTTCCTTCGGGGTAGAGATGGGATAACTTGATGGAGGTGAGCATTTACTAGCCGAATACCCTTCCTGATGCCATGTGCAGTTCACAGCGAGATATTTTTTCTTTGCGCCTTAGGAAAGAAACATCTGCCGCTACCTAGGATCAAACTTTCAACCTCCCAAGTGGGAGGCGAGTGTCTTCATCACTATGCCATCAAACCTATTGTTTTGTTTATAGCAATAAACAATACAAAATAAAGAAATAAATGCAAAATAAAAGAAATACAAAATGGGCAATCGAGCATAGTGATTCTCTACCATAGGGGTGTCAAACTGGATTTCATTGAGGGCGGCATAAGGGTTGTGTTTGATCTTGTGGGGCTGGAATGGGAGAAGCCAGGGATGGCATGGCCAGCTCAATGTCACTCGTGTTGGGGGGTGCCTATGGTGGCCCAAGCTTTCTGCCAACAAAAACAGGCTCCCAAGCTCCATTTTTGGTTGTGATGGCCTCCTGCAGCCCTCTGCCAGTGAAAATGGAACATTTTTGGCATGTGACCCTCCTGATCTCCATTTTCATTGGCAGAGGCACCACAGGCTGGACCTTCACTTTTCAGGTTGACCTGTGGGCCAGATCTAAACACCCAATGGGCTGGATTCAGCCCACGGGCCTTGAGTTTGAAACCCCTGCTCTAGCAGCATTTCTGCCTCCTTCTGAATTGGACCTCTGAACATATTTCTTCTCCTTCATTAATTATCGGTCCTTTCCCCTCCCTTCAGAGGCGAAAGGCTGAGCTTTTGAAACATTTTTTTATTTATTTCACAAGTTCAGTGTTTAAAACCAGTCGTTTCTTGAATTGGAGGTAATGAAGCAATTTGGGACTGGATATCTGCTGAAATGCTTTTGTCGGTTGTTTTTGTAGAGGTAATGACATTATTCCAGGGCTGGAAAAGAGTCGAAGGGTCAAACTATTTAAGAAGCACTGCTTTAAAGGGTGAAATGGTGGAGATTTCTTTTAGCAAATTAACATTCTGTCAGTTTACCCTTTTGGTCAACTTGACCAGAAGAAGGATATAACAGTGGTCTTGACTTCCTTCTTTTTTTCTGGTCCAATGCTGGCTGGGGAATTTTGGGAATGAAAATCTACACATCTCAAAGTTGCTTCAGTACCACAGTGATGGCATATTTATTTGTCATTTATTTGTCAGAAGGAGTGAGGGAGGTAGAGAGAGAGAGAGAGAGAGAGAGAGAGAGAGAGAGAGAGACAGAGAGAGACTGACTGGCTCAAGGTCACCCAGCCGGCTTTATTTATATGTGAATAAATAAATGAATAAATGGAGTTTTATAGTATCTAAAAAAACCTCAACCTTATCAGACCCTGAGTGCTCACCTGTGTTTACTTTAAATGCAAGCAGTCAATTGAACCACTGAAGTTAATCAAGCATATATGTGCTGCTATATGCTTTAAAAATGAGCTGCAATGGATCACATGCCGTGCCAGGGAGAAAGATGGAGATGGAAGAAGGATTTAGCGATGGAAGAATTCCATTCTGCTTGAAAGGGGAAAGACATGTGGAATATCTATATTCTACTAAAACTCTTATGTCTATTTGTTTGTTTGTAACCTTCAATTGGAAGAAACTGTGCTTCATAGGGCAACAATTTTTGAATCAATGCACCTCAAATGGACTAACTTGCAGAATGTATTCAAAATCTCCTTTGAGAATTTTGAAATGAAATTTGGGAAAACTGGGGTCAAGAAAGGTGCTGTCAGTCTCACGATCATCATCTCTAATGTTCCCTACTAGCTTCCTACAAGGAAACTCAATGGGGAAGCTGGCAGGAAGTTGGAAGTCACTCCTGCTCCAACCGGGTTTTTTTACCCACCCTTGGCCATTCTGTTTCTCTGTTTAGGTAAGAAATATCTCTGAAACGATAACCCGACAGTGAATGGGTTGTCTAGCTTGCAACTAGATTTACAGTACAAGGTTGACTATGGGCTTATGAATAATTAATCTTGTGTCATTATTATTTGCAAATAGTCTCCCCTTCCATTAAAAAAAAAAATCAAGTTGTTACAAAGCCAGTTCAGAGTGAGGGTTGCTCTCAGCAAGAAGTACTTTGTTCTTGTGATCGTATAACAATTACGATGGGTTTATTTCTACCAAAAGACATTTAGCACAATAAAACCCAACGGGAATCAGGAAACTTGGTGTAAAATTTGCCATTTCTACCTGATATTTTTTTTAAAAAGAAAGCATGTTATTTAGGGATAACATGTTATTTTAGGGATAACAGTAACCTTTCAGTCCTCAAATTCCAATTTTTAAAACAATGCTTCAGGACTCGTGGCATGCTGTAATGAAGGGATGTTGCCTTCACATATAATTTCACCCACATTATTCATCTTTTCTGAGACTACAGTACCCAGAAAGGTAATGATTCTTGTGAAATCGAATCAACAGCGACTCTTCCACACAATACTTTGAAAAAAGAATTAACCAAATGGTCTCAATGCCCCTGATTCTATTCCCCCAACCCTAAACAAAGTGAACACAAAACATGCTTTGTGTCAGGGTTCCAAGTAACACCCCCAATGAAAGAAAACTCCGAGGCTTCAGTTTCCTCAAAGTTCCGTTTTATTAGAGATGCCATATTGGCACATCTAGGAAAACCCGAATCTGAAAGGTTCCAGATGTTCCCCACCCAAATGAAAGTTCAAGTCCAGCACCCACATGTCCCTCACATGGCCCAATCAGACATGTCCAAAATTGGAGATGCCTCCCAGTCACACCATGGCAGCTGCAGGGCAAGATGTCCTTGACTCCCTGAGAAAGGAATGTTATTGTGATTATATATATCTCCCATACTCCATATAATACCCCGTCCCAATTTCCCACAGCATTAAATGTAGCAGGCATGAAGACTCAATGCAAAAGATGGCTTCCAGGCCTGACAGGCTGCCCTCCTTCATCAGAAGATCATGTCCTGTAACGGGACCAACACAGGGGGTTAAAATCAAAACCCTAACCACCTCTTATGTCCTGTGAATGCAGCTCAGAGCCATCAACAGACCTGTTGATGTTTAACCTAAGAATTGACCTAGTTAAGCCTAGTGTGAGAAACATTTTTGGCCAAGGAACTCTAGCGGTGAAGAAAATACCTCTTTCAACACTGGAGATTTTAAAGAAGAGATTGGACAACCGTTTGTCTGAAATGGTATAAGGTTTCCTGTTTGAGCAGGGCATTGGAATAGAAGACTTCCAAGGTCCCTTCTAACTTGGTTATTCTGTTATTTTTGTCAATATTGACTCCTAGCAACTGCCTGGAATAGCCCTGTAGCTTTCTTAGTAAGGTTTTGGGTGAGGGGGGTGAGGGAGATAGTTTGCTATTCTTCCTAGGACTCAGAGAGAGTGTTCAAGGTCACCCAGCTCACTTCGTGCCTAAGGTGGGACTAGAACTTATGGTGTCTTAGTTTCTAGATTGATGGCACCTTAACCGCTACACCATGATGGCTCTCTCACACTTCACATGAAATGAATCTCTCAGAAACAGTTTTAAGAAAATCAGCTGCTGGCTGGGAAGTCCAGCGCTGCCGTTCATCTCACATCAGCCCTTAATGTGCCCACCTGTTAATTTTTCAAGATGGGTGGTACAGGAAACATCAGCTCTAATCGCTGGAAGAATGGCTGCACCTGGATTTAATGTCTTTGCCGCCCAAGCCCTCCCTCTGCTGTTTTACCCATCCCACATCCTGACTTGCTCTAACTCAGTCCAAATACCTCTCGCTAATTATACCAACTTTCCTCCTTTAACTGCAATTACATAGAGGACTAATGGGTGGAGGGGAGGGGAGGGGAGTGGGGAGCAGAGAAAGAGAATTTGGATTACTTTATATACTCTAGATTTCCATCAGAATCTAAATGGAGTCAGAAATACAGAGGCTTTCAATGCAAAAACCCTTCCTTCCTTCCTTCCTTCCTTCCTTCCTTCCTTCCTTCCTTCCTTCCTTCCTTCCTTCCTTCCTTCCTTCCTTCCTTCCTTCCTTCCTTCCTTTTGTTGAAAGAAATATCCTTCTGGGTTCAGTTCCAAGTAGGGAAAAAGACACTGGATTCATGGAAGTTGCTTGGAAAGATGGTTTATTGATGGATAGGATCACATAGCAATAGCAACAGCACTTAGACTTATATACCACTTCATAGTTCTTTACAGCCATCTCTAAGCGGTTTACAGAGTCAGCCTATGGCCCCCAACAATCTGGGTCCTCATTTTATCAACCTCGGAAGAATGGAAGGTGGAGTCCACCTTAAGATGCTGTGCAAAAAAGGGAAGAGATGCTGAGAGTGTCCTTTTTATTCCTTCTCTGAGCTTTTGAATTTGAGCTTGTATTCTGATTGGTTGTCAGACTCCCATGGGGCCATGCAGGGGCAACTCTGTAGGCTGTCCTGAGTCCCAAGCTTGGTTGAGCTGTTGCTGGATGATGATGTAATGAAAGAGCTTTGGGATTTCTATTATGGCTCTGCCTGAAGGAGGTACATCTTTGTTATGTAGAATAGACTGGCTCAGGCCTTAATGGTCCATTGACAAAGGTGGTGGGGCTGAGTTCCTGCCTCCCTTTTAGGGGAAACATTCTGCCCTTTTAATATTTCCTAAACTATCTTATTTTTCCTAGGAGAGGGGTAGGTGCTAACTTTCCTTCCTTCCTTCCTTCCTTCCTTCCTTCCTTCCTTCCTTCCTTCCTTCCTTCCTTCCTTCCTTCCTTCCTTCCTTCCTTCCCTCCCTCCCTCCCTCCCTCCCTCCCTCCCTCCATCCATCCATCCATCCATCCTTGATATGTTTAGATATCTCCACCCCAGGGGTGGGTGGCTGCCAGTTTTACTACCGGTTTGCAACCCACGTGCAATGCACATGCACACCATTCAATGTAAATTGTTCTTCATGCATGTGCAGAAAAATTTACAGTGAACTGCGCATGTGCAGCCACTAAAAACCAAAATGGCGGCAGCCCAGCTGGTTCGGTGGTGGTCGTGGTGGCAGGCCTCAGTCGCTGCCAATTCTGAGAGCCAGACCTGAATTCCACTACTGGTTTGGCCGAACTGGGAGCAACCCACCTCTGCTCCAACTGTGAAACACAAGAAGCCTCACTCAAGAGTGAGCCATTTCCATAGCGGGTGCAAATTTAAAAAAAAATAAAGCCATAATAGATTAGAGGAGCACTCCTTTCAATGCAACAGATCGTGAGGTTAGATCCCGAAAGATCCAGGTAGCAACAAAAGGCCTTCTCTTTACTAAAGAACAGTTGCCATGGTGGACAAATTTGGTATCTGATGTAGGACATGGCAGCTGTTCCCCCAAACCCCCTGCCAACAGAAAGTTTGTTTATCAGAAAGATGGTATGTAATTCAGTCTTGGTCACTGCTCTGCAGGGGTTCTGCTTGCCCAGAAGGCTTTCCATGTAGGAAAAGGTGTGCTTGAAAACTTTACGGTTTGAAATAGTACCATCTGTTCTGATTTTCTGATTTTCTTCTCCTCTGATATTATTATAAACGATTGGGGACAAAGTAATGAAAGTCCACATGTAGAGATGGGGACCATTTAATAAGAGTGGGTGGAAGGCCACCGCAAGAAAAGAACGTGGCCTTTCTGATTATTATGGGTTATGTTATAAATTATAGTTCATGCAGTGAGAAGCAGAAAGCTGGAGTCAACGCTTATTTAGCCCAGCGGGTCCTCTTTCCATTTTATCCACCTATGTAATTGCTGAGAGTGGACGCCAACTTCCTGCCACTTAATCAGTCAATCAAAAGCTCATTTCATGGTGTTATTTCCCCAAGTACTGAAATCATCCCCCCATATTTAGGACAGCTTACCCTGAAAATGTTGCCCTCTGTAGGCTTTCCATAGGCATTTAGTTGACTGTGGGGTCCTTGGTGCTCTCAGTGCTTGGTTGTTTTCTTGCAGACATTTCATTACCAAACTAGGTAATGTCATCAGTGCTAGTCCTGGCACTAATGATGTTACTTAGTTTGGTAATGAAACCTCTCCAAGCTCAGAGGTCCCCACATTTCAGCCCTGAGCTACAAATATGCTCTGATTCCTATGGGTCTAGATCAGCAGAGAAAGAGAGAGAGAGATGAATATATACAGAATATGCATATATTAGATCTAGAATCAATTACCAATGGGCAGCAATTGTAAGAGGAAAATCATGTTAGTCTCTGTGCCAAAATATCAAAAGCAGTATAGCAGTATCCTTTCCGACTAATAAAACTTATTAAAAGGCAAAAGTGGTTGTGAGTAGGGGGTAGTTTCCATGGCGGCTTTACCCATCGATTTGGTCTTAGGGAGGGGCAGAGGCGGGGGGAGGTGGAATGGATACCATCGGTTGGGAGACCGTGGCCGCTGGATTCAGGCGGTCACGTGCTCCAACTCCCCGCCCTCCCATCGCAGACTAGGTGGGCAGGAATCACAGACCCGGGGCCCTAGGCTGATGTTATGCAACGCCAGGTCCGTGGTTCAGAAAGCCCCCCTCATTCATGACCTTGTGTCAGAGGGGGACCCGGACCTGGTGGGTATAACGGAAACCGGGTTGGGCCACAAAGGGGGTTTACCCCTCGTGGAAATGTGCCCACCAGGTTACCCCACCTTCCATCAGCCTAGGGCCCTAGGGAGGGGTGGGGGAGTGGCGATTATGGTTAAGGAAGGTCTGGAGCCGAAGGAGACCACGATCCCTCAGACGACCGGGTGTGAATCTCTCTGCGTGAGATGGGGCCTAGGGAGGCAGTTGGGCGTGTTAGTTGTGTACCTGGCTCCTCGCTATGCAACAACAGCCCTGCCCGAGCTCCTAGAGGTGATAGCCAAGGCGGCAGTTGAGACCCCCAGACTGGTAGTCATGGGGGACTTTAACTTGCCGTCGGCGGGCGAAGCCTCTGGAGCAGCTCGGGAGTTCATGGCCTCCATGACGGCCATGGACCTGACCCAGGTAGTTTTAGGCCCTACTCACGAGTGGGGAAACACACTGGATTTAATCTTCGTCTCGGGACAGTGGAGTTGTGATCTGGGAATAGGGGATCTAGTCATCACTCCGTTGTCATGGACAGATCACGCTCTCCTTCGGCTGGACTTTCCAATCGCTTCACCTCACCGCGGGGAGGCGGAACCGGATACTCCTAGATGGTTCCACCCCAGGCTCCTAATGGACCCGGAAAGGTTCCAGAGGGAGCTTGGGCCAATTCCTGTGACCCTTCCTTGCGACTCGACTGAGGACCTAGTAGCCGCATGGTTAAGTGCGGCCACAGGGGCCTTGGACCGAGTCGCGCCCTTGCAGCCTCTCTTGCGGCGACGAACCACCCAGGCTCCTTGGTTTACTGAGGAGCTTCGGGAGATGAACCGCCACAAGAGACGCCTAGAGAGTAGATGGAGATCCTCTCGCTCCGAAGCCGACCGAACACTAGTGAGAACCCATATTAGGGCTTACTTAGTGGCGATAAGGGTGGCCAAACGTGAGTATTGTGCCACCCTTATTGCATCCGCAGATAACCGCCCTGCCGCCCTGTTTGGGGTGACCCGCTCCCTCCTTCACCAGAGGCCGCGGGAAGCCCCTTTGCAAGGGCGAGCAGAGGAATTTGGGATTTATCTGCAGGATAAAATCACTCGGATTCAGAATGAGCTACCCTCCATCGACAGTGGTCCTGTGGGACTGTCCGAGACTAGTCTTGAGGTTCCTTCTTGGGAGGAGTTTGACTTTGTCACCACTGAGGATATGGACAGGTTGTCGAGGAGACTTAGGGCGACCACATGTTTATTGGACCTGTGTCCCTCCTGGCTTGTACTGGCATCCTGGGAGACGACACGAGGCTGGCTCCAGGGCATTGTCAACGCATCTTTGAGTGAGGGGGCCTTGCCTGCCGTCTTGAAAGAGGCGGTAGTGAGGCCCCTCGTCAAGAAGCCGTCCCTGGACCCAGCATTGTTGGAGAACTATCGTCCGGTCTCCAACCTTCACTTTTTAGTGAAGGTTGTTGAGAGTGTTGTGGCCCAACAGTTTCCGCAACACCTGGAGGAAGTTGATTATCTAGACCCGCGCCAGTCCGGCTTCCGACCCGGTCACAGCACCGAGACGGCATTGGTCGCGTTGGTTGATGATCTCTGGAGGGCGCGGGATAGAGGTTATTCCTCTATCCTAGTCCTGTTAGACCTCTCAGCGGCTTTTGATATCATCGACCATGGTATCCTATTGCACCTACTGGGGGGGTTGGGGCTGGGAGGCACCGTTTTGCGGTGGTTCTCATCCTACCTCTCTGGTCAGTCACAATATGTGTTGATGGGAGGGCAGAGGTCGACCTCGAGACCCCTCTTATGTGGGGTTCCTCAGGGATCGGTCCTCTCGCCCCTCCTGTTTAACACATATATGAAGCCACTGGGTGAGATCATCCGTGGTTTTGGGGTGGAGTACCATCTGTACGCTGACGACACTCAGCTGTACATATCCACCCCAGACCACTCCAACGATGCTGCCGAAGTGCTGTCCCGGTGTTTGGAGGCCATACGGATCTGGATGGGTGGTAACAAACTCAAGCTCAACCCTGCCAAGACTGAGTGGCTGTGGTTTCCGGCACCCCGGTTCAGCCAGATTACTCCAACTCTGGCCATTGGGGGCAAAACACTGGCCCCCGTGGAGAGGGTGCGCAATTTGGGTGTCCTCCTGGATTCCCGGCTGTCCATGGAGGACCATGTGGCGGCCATGGCCAGGGGGGTGTTTCATCAGGTACGCCTGATGTGCCAATTGCGCCCCTTACTGGACCGGGCTGCTCTTTGCACAGTCACTCAAGCTCTCGTGACGTCCTGACTCGACTACTGTAATGCTCTCTACATGGGGCTTCCCTTGAGGTGCACTCGAAAGCTACAGTTAGTCCAGAATGCAGCCGCGTAGGTGATTATGGGAGCCACTAGATGCTCCCACATAACACCGATCCTGCGCGAGCTGCACTGGCTACCTGTGGCCTTTCGAGTGCGCTTCAAGGTTTTGACGACCATCTTTAAAGCGCTCCATGGCTCGGGGCCTAGTTATATGCGAGACCGCCTCCTGCCCCATACATCCCTTCGGCCGATCCGCTCCCACAGAGAGGGTCTTCTCAGGGTGCCGTCGGCCGGGCAATGCCGTCTGGCGACACCCAGGGGAAGAGCCTTCTCTGTGGCGGGCCCTGCCCTTTGGAACAACCTACCCCCTGAATTACGCACCATCACCGACCTCCGCCTCTTCCGCCAGTGTCTAAAGACACATCTTTTCCAACAAGCCGGCCTAGCCTAACCTCCCGTAGGGACTATTTTAGAGAGTTTCAAATTGGGAATTTTAAAATTGGTTTTAGCATAGGACTAGAATAATTTAATATGTTTTTTAATTATGTATTTATTTTTTGTATGCTTTTAAATTCCTGTGCACCGCCCTGGGTCCTCTGTGGAGAAGGGCGGGATATAAATATGATTAAAATAAAAATAAATAAAATAACTCATTTTATCAACTCTGTTGCTAGGATTTACTTTAAACTTGCTTTGGCCCATCCAATCCTGTAAAGGTAGTCCTCAACTTACAACAGTTTGTTTAGTGACCATTCATAGTTACAATAGCACTGAAAAAAATGACCAATGACCCTTTTTCACACTTATGACCAGTGGTGGGACAGGCGTACCAGTGCCTGCTGGGAGCACCAGATACCGTTCCGGTACGGTGCTCCAGAGGGCCCACCCGCCCGTCCACCCGCCCGTCCACCCTCCTTACCTGTATTTGAGCCATTTGAGGCTTATGTGCACAGAGCGTATGGCGCCTACGCAATGTTCCTCAGAGCAGCTGGAGAGTCGCGGGTGGTAGGTATGCATGCACATCCTGTGTGTGTGCTGCGCGCATGCATGTGGTGGATGCCCGGCCCCATTGCACCGTACCAGTTGCACCGGGATCCAGAACCCACCACTGCTTATGACCATTTCAGGCTCCCCATGGTCACGTGATCAAAATTCAGGTGCTTGGCAACTGACTCATATTTATGACGGTTGCAATGTCCCTGTGGTCGGGACCTAGCTATTTGCGGGATCGGATCCTGCCTCATACATCCACACGGCCTATTCGCTCACACAGAGAGGGACTTCTCCGGGTGCCGTCCACTAGAATTTTGTCAGCGGGCGACGCCCAGGGGAAGGGCTCTCTCTGTTGCGGGCCCAGCCCTCTGGAACGACCTTCCCCCCGACATTAGAACAACCACGGACCTCCGCTCCTTCCGTCTAAAACTAAAAACATATCTGTTCTGCTTGGCCGGCCTAGGGTAGTCTCCCTTCTATGGGGTTGTTAATAATTTTAGATGGGGATTTTAGTAATTTTTAACTGGGAATTTTTAGCGCAGGGATATCATTTAATCTGTTTTTATTATGTGTGTATATTTATTGTTTTATTTGCCCTGTGCACCGCTCCGAGTCCCTTCGGGGAGAGGGAGCGGTCAACAAATTAAATTTATTTTTATTATTATTATTATTATTATTATTATTATTATTATTATTATTATTATTATTATTATTATTATTATTATTATTATTATTATTATTATTATGTGATCCCCTTTTGCGACCTTCCGACAAGCAAAGAACTGAGGAGAAATTTCCTAGAACTGAGGAGAAATTTCCTAGAACTGAGGAGAAATTTCCTAGAACTGAGGAGAAATTTCCTAGAACTGAGGAGAAATTTCCTGACAGTTAGAACAATTAATCAGTGGAACAGCTTGCCTCCAGAAGTTGTGAATGCCCCAACCCTGGAAGTCTTTAAGATGTTGGATAGCCATTTGTCTGAAATGGCATAGGGCTTCCTGCCTAGGCAGTGAGTTGGACTAGATGACCTCCAAGGTCCCTTCCAACTCTGCTATTGTATTATAAAGTCAAGGGTGAAGCCGGATTCACTTAACAACCGTATTACTAACCTGACAGCTGTAATGATTCACTTAACAACGGTTTAAGATTAGGTAATTTAACTGTATTATTAATGCTAATAGTGTGTTAAAATATATTGTGAATTTAAAATATTAAGGATTAGAAATGGTGGGGATATTGAGATGCACTTCCTTGATGGATTGAATATTGTTAATGATTGGTGTTATTAGTAATCCCACATATTTGGAATATTGAAGCTATGGTGGAATAATGAGTGGTTTTTAAAATATCGACTGATAATATTTAGTAAGGGATAACAAACACAGAGTGCAAAGAAGTGTTATTTATGTTTAAATGAATTAATGGGAAAATGTAAAAGGAATATGAAATGAGACTAGTATTGTTGAAGTTGGAAGATCAGAACTTCACATACTACTTGTATTATTATCCTATTTCCCTGAAAATAAGACCTCCCTGGATAATAAGCCCAATTGGGCTTTTGAGCACATGCACTAAAATAAGACCTCCCCCCAAAATATGCCCTCTCTGAAAATATTGCAACACTGGAGCAGCCATGAGGTGACCAAGCTCACTGCTTCCTGCACCTCAAAAATAATAAGACCTCCATGAAAACAAGCACTTATTTCGGGAGGTCAAAAGAAAACAAGACCCTGTCTTATTTTTATAGGAACCAAATTAATCTCCAAAACTGAACAGTTCAACAAGAGAATAATTATGGAAGCAATTGAAATAGAGAAACACCCCCACAACATGAACAAACGTGATGATACCTCCCGCCTACCAGACATTTTGAAACGAGCACTAGCCAACAAACGAGCCCCACCCACCACCCAGGCCATTACAATACAAAAGAACAACGAACACACAGCCAGCACCAATCAACACCAATCTACCAATCATGGTACAAGTGCACAGCCAATCAACCCACTCATAGCAACAAAGCCAGCACTCCACCCCCCCCCTCAAGATTTATAGAAAGACGGCAGCTCCAAAGCCCTCGTTGAAACATTGCCAAGACAATCTCAATCTTACATGGGAAAAGACCCGAATACAACAAGACGACCTTTTTTGCCACTTTTGTATATATAGGGTGATTGGTGGTGGTGTCCTGTGTTGTTCTGGGTCTGGTGTCAGTTTTTGTAGCTGAGACTCGACACCACCACCAATCACCCTCAACAAACATCAACTCCATCAACCAATCAAGATGTGACAACAGAGCCAACCAATCAATTTAAAGCAACAAAGCCAACATTCCACACCCACCCACTTATATTTATAGAAAAACAGCCGCTCCGATCACGCTTTGCTCACACAAGCACAAAGTCAAAGGCACCAGGCTGAAGATGACGAGAGTGACCTTGTCAAAATGTCGCCAAGATACTTTTAATCTTACATGGAAAGTGGTCAAAATTCACTTAACAAATGTCTTGCTTAGCACCAGGAATCCTGGGCTCAATTGTGATCGTAAGTTGAAGATTACCTGTATGGCTTCCAGACACCAAGTAAGGACTTCCACATTTTCCCTTCTCAATTAGATGAACTCAGTATATATGCTTTAAAAGAAATAAATACAAACATTAATCAACAAGGAAGGAAATAAACTTCAAAATGACTGTGCCAATTTGTCCTCATTTCCTTTTTGCTCTATTTATTCTAGTTGGGAATGTCTTTAAAATCTATGGCGGATATAACTTTCTAAAATATTCATTTATAGCTCTGCTGCCTAGTGTAATATATACTGGAGCCAGTCTCAGCAGAAATACTTTGGATCATCGTGGGACAGCAGGAATAAATGTGAAGATCTATTTTGATTCACAAGAGATTTTCTAATTCTTCGAGTTTGAAGAACAAGGACTTGCATTCAATACTGGTAGCCCTACAGGCAGAGGTCGGTTGCTCCCAGTTCAGCCTGGATCAGGTGAACTGGCAGTAGCGGCGGCGGGAAGCTGCGCCTAACTTCCCGGATGCTTCTGCACATGTGCAGAAGTGTCGTGCATGCACGCGTGCGCGCACGAGCAAACCAGTAGTAAAAAGAAAGGAAACCCACCACTGCCTACAGGTAATTTTGATCAGAGGTGGTATTCTACCTGTTTGGACTGGTTCACCTGAATCGGTAGCGGAAATTGCGGGGGGGCCTGCCCACCCGCCCCGGCTCTATAGCATCCCATTTAGGACCTTTTAAAGCCAAAAGCGCATGCGTGGAAGGCTGAGTTCACCCTCACATTTGCAAACTGGTAGGGAAGGTAAGTAAATACCACCCCTGGTAACGATCACAATTGAGCCTGAAATTTCGGTTGCTAAGCGAGACATTTGTTAAGTGAATTTTGCCCCGCTTTGCAAACTTTCATGCCAGAGTTGTTAAGTGAAACCCTGCGGGTGTTAACTTAGTGATACGGTTGTTAAGAGAAACTGGCTTCCCCATTTGATTTTACTTGTCAGAAAGTCACCAAAGGGGATCGCATGACCCCGGGACACTGCCACCGTCGTAAATATGAGTCAGTTGCCAAGCGTTTGAATTTTGAGCATGTGAGCATGGGGATGCTGCAACAGTCGTTAAGTGTGTAAATGGTCATAACTTTTTTCAGTGCCGTTGTAGCGTTGAACCCTCCAAGGTCTTTCCAATTCTGTTTTTCTGTAATTCTTTTTTTTTTGGAGGACTGAGTGAACGATACGGAGCGATTGTTATAGTATTGTACTTAGTTGACGCTCAGTGTTTATGCTACATGGCTGATTACGGGAGGGCATCTTAACCCAAAACAGCCCTGGTGCTATTTTGTGTTTGGTATTTGAATTCAGATATTTTGCACAATACGTGGAGCTGCAGTAACCCAATTCAGCTTGTTCACCGAACAGCCGCGCCATCCAGCAGAAATAGCGATTCTGCCTTATTGTACGGAACTGGCATTGTTTAAAAAGCAATTGTTTCATGAAATGTTGTCGTTTCCCACCACGTAAATGCAATTTAATTGATTTTTTTTTAAAGCATGTTTACTTGGGACTTCGTATTGTCCAGTTGCGTGATCCTTTCGCAAATGACTTCAAAGGAAGGCAGCATTTGCATAGTAGGTTTAATCCACTTACTGCATTAACCCATTTTATGAGTTCGAATGATACACTGAGCTCAAAACATCGCCAATTGGACTGCGTTTGCAAAAAAACAAAAACCACATAGCCCCAGAAAGCTAACCAAGGTCAACGCTAATCAAAGTTAACATTTTATGCAAACATAGCTGCTGGGGCTTTCCGTGACCCAGTTAAGCACATCGCAACCCGAAAGTAGCAACTGCAGATAGCACAGATACTTGAAAAGTTTCAAAAGTAAGTCTGAACACTCCCCCCCCCCCACCCCACCTGCGAAAAAAGGGGACAGCATGAGAAGAACTTCTGGAATGGCAGCTTTTAACTCTTCCATGCAAATGTACATATACGGCTAGTCCTCGAGTTACGACCACAATGGAGCCCAAAATTTCTGTTGTTAAGTGAGACCTTTGTTAAGTGAGTTTTGTCCCACGTTGCCACCTGCCTTGCCTCAGTTATTAAGTGAAACACCACGGCTGCTGCGTTAGTAACCCGGTTGTTAAGTGGATCTGGCCTCCCCCTTGACTTTGCTCATCAGAAGATTGCAAAAGGTGATAAGGTGACTCTGGGGTGTTGCAACCGTCATAAATATGAGTCAGTTGCCAAGCGTCTGAATTTTGATCACGTGAGCATGGAGATGCTGCAATGGTCTTAAGTGTGAAAAGGGTCCTACGTCACTTTTTTTCAATTCCGTTGTAACTTTGAACGGTCACTAAGTAATCTGTTGTAAATTGAGGACTAGCTGCATACATGGCCTTACTTCATGAGGGTGAGTTATCAGGGTAAAGGTTGTCCTTTTTGAGAGATTCTGGGAAGCCTGGAAAAGAATGGATGAGAGCAGAATGCAAACAGTTGGACAACTGGGGGCAAGTTGGCTGATACCTTATCACCTAAATCAGCGGTGTCAAACTCAAGGCCCAGTGGCCAGATTCGGCCCATGGGGTGCTTAGATCTGGCCCACGGGGCTGCCCTAGAAACAGCAAAGGACCAGCCTGCAGTGCCTCTTCCAGCAAAAACGGGAGCTCAGGAGGGCTGCACACGGCCCCCTCAAGCTCTGTTTTCACTGGCAGAAGGCGGTAGGAGGCCATCACGGCTGAAAACGGAGCTCGGGGGCCTGTTTTTGCTGGCAGAGTGCTCAGGCCACCCCAGACACCCCCGACATGAGGGATGTCAAGCTGACCACGCCCACCCTGGCCATGCCCCCCCCCCCAAAGGTAAAACACAACCCTGGTGCAGCCCTCAGTGAAATCAAGTTTGACATCCCTGACCTAAGTGAAAACTTAGCCCAAGAGTTGCCAACCCGGGGCTCTGGAGCCGCATGTGGCTCTTTCATACTTCTGCTGCAGCTCCTTGTTGCCGGTTGGCAATTGATGGGGCTTTCAGTTAGGACAGGTAGAGGAAAAAGGACGCTGCACTACGAGAAGACTCTATGGTGGGAGAACTGGACTTCTGGTCGGCTCCAGAATTGAAAGGGGCGGGATTCCGGTTAGGATCTTTGTGGCTCTTTGAGTGTTTAAGGTTGCCGACCCCTGACTTAGCCCAAGTGGGGAAAGATTTCCAAATCATTCAAAAAGACTCTACTATAATAAGCTGAGAATAAATGGGGTTCGGGTGTTACCTCTCATAGCTTCCAAGATTCTGCACAGTGTTTACCCCCAGAATAGTTTTTAAAAATAGCTCAGGGAAACTTGGGGAATTCAAGCTTTTTTGATCTTGCCTAAATGAGTGACGTTTGATACCTTCATCCCCCATGGGCTTTGCCCCCAAAGAAAAATCTTGCTCCAAAGCAAACACCTCTTCTCCTGCCTTGAAGTTTCTCTCCCAAACCGAACATCATGATACGTTCCTGCATTCTTGGTACGAATCTTTTTTAATTTAACCACATCCTAGTCTTAAATGATTTTAACACCACCGATTTAAGCATGCACAGATTTAAGGGTTTTGCACTGATGCATTAGAGCAGGGATGTCCAAACTTGGGAACTTTAAGACTTGTGGACTTCAACTCCCAGAATTCCCCAGCCAGCTATGCTGGCTGGGGAATTCTGGGAGTTGAAGTCCACAAGTCTTAAAGTTCCCAAGTTTGGACATCCCTGCATTAGAGCACCCCTTGTGCAGCAGTAGCCTATCTCCTGAACTTCTAGGGCCATTCTCATATTTGCCAGCATTTAATCATGCTGGCCACATGACCACGAAGACATCTTCGGACAGCGCTGGCTCTTCGGCTTAGAAACGGAGATGAGCACCACCCCCTAGAGTCGGGAACGACTAGCACATATGTGCGAGGGGAACCTTTACCTTATTAATACTTCTCACGATTTTGATTCTATGCCTCTGTTTATAACTTGAGAGCCCGTGGCAAAAACGGTAGGCTTCATGAAGCCAATATGGTAACCTTTCTCAATTGGCCACTGCATTATGTATGCTATGTTACGTTGGACTATAACTCCCATTTCCCACACGTAGCTTTTTATGGGAGATGAGAGTTGTGCAAAAAACTTCAGATTAGGCTGCTCTAAGCACTTAACAACTGTTTGCCATCTCCATAAAATCACGTCTCTTAGGCTTCCATCCATGTTGAAAGCTCTTTTTTTTTTTTGGCATAATTTATACCTAATAATCCTAAACATATATAGCAATCATTGTGGTTGGTTTTATTTTATGGTGCCAATTCACGCAGATGGCTTTAGCAGCTTAGTCATCAACACACCTCCTGTTCCCACAAGGTTTGTTTGCTTCAAGCTGTGATTTTGCACTGGTATAACATCAACAATTCTGGGGTGCTATTATTTTGCTATGTTGCCTACCTTGTTATCCCGTTAACTGTAACATAATAATCATTAGCATTTTCAGCTCTGCAATGATATCTGAGCTCCAAACAGCCGGTCAACTGCTTAATAGCGGCAAAGAGAGGGATTTTTTTGAATTGCTCTGCTGCCATATAAGGATTCCTTGAGTTTTGCAGCCCAGATATGGGAGCCTTATCATGCAGCTGCAGCGGGTGAAGCTGAAATCAAATGAACAAGGTTACAGCTTAGTCTGTCAGGCGAATCGAACGCTTGGCGAATATTATGATTCGTGCATCAACGATGGAGGGACGGAGCCTGAGAAAACTTTTGGTTGTGCAAGGTCTCCCAGAGCCGAGCCAAGAGTTGTGAGCATCGCCTTTTCCAAATAAATCAAGGGCACTTCATGTATTGATTGTGAGGCTGATTGCTCTTATCAAAGAGCCGCTGATGATGTTTAGAAGCTCAGTCTTTCCGAGCCAAAACAATTCCATGAGATTTCCTTTCAGAATTGCCTAGAAGGCTGGGGAAAGCTCTCCTTGGGGATTTCCTTTTATGAAGCCAAGGGGTAGAATGTGTCATGCTCATCTCCTCGCAAACCCGTAAGGATGCCAAAGTAGCAACATGCATGCGGTGATGCAATCACGCCAAGTCACAATTGCCAACGTGTGTCAAGACATTTGGCGTAAACATGTGAGTCATAGCATTTGTATGATCGCATTGCCGATGTACATTGTCACTTTCCCTTCTGGGGACACCCATGATTTTTCCTCATATCTACACCCAGGAAAGAATCCAACAGTCAAGCTGTATGCTCCTTTTTATGTGGTTGATGTGATCTCAGTAAGAAAGGAGCCAGACTTTGTTGGTGGGGTCATAGCAGCTATTTTTAATACTTCCATCACTGCCCCACAACTGTGGGCTCCTCTGAACTTGAGGAAAACTAGTGTCAAAATTAGGAGGGGGGGAAATCCAGATGCTGATCCTAATTTTTACAACTGCCTTGGGTTGTTCATGTTAACTTTCGATCCACATAAGCTGGTGCAGTGGTTAGAATGCAGCATTGCAGCCTAACTCTGCCCACAGCCTGGAGTTCAGTCTTGACCGAACTCAAGGTTGACTCAGCCTTCCATCCTTCCCAGATTAAGAGCTGTGGTAGCGCAGTGGTTAGAGAGCAGTACTGCAGGCTACTTCTGATTGCCTGCAGTTTGAATCTCACCAGGCTCAAGGTTGACTCAGCCTTCTATCCTTCCCAGATTAAGAGCTGTGGTAGCGCAGTGGTTAGAGAGCAGTACTGCAGGCTTCGTCTGATTGCCTGCAGTTTGAATCTCACCAGGCTCAAGGTTGACTCAGCCTTCCATCCTTCCCAGATTAAGAGCTGTTCACCAATACTGAATGACAATTGTGGTTTCACTCAATTCTTTGTTGTCTGAAAGGCAAAGTGGTAAATCCTTGAAAGTATCAAAACCTGGAGTGGGTTCATAAGAATGCTCAATTCATCTTTGGTGCATCTATTATAGCTTAGACTCAGCCTTTCGCCAATGCTGTACTCATGCCAATGCTTACTGCTCAATAAATCAATATTCTGTCATGCAATTTTTAGATGGCCTGACCTCTGGTCCAGGACTTCTCCACCTCTTGTGTATAACTTTCTACAACCTTTGCTAGCATGGAAGGTGATAAAGAATGCTGGGTGTTGTAATAGTTCAACTGCACCAAGAGACAGGCAGAATCCTATCTTCTGTTTTTGGAAATCTAAATCTGACTAATCTCCTAGGTATCACCCAGAGGTGGTATTCAGCAGGTTCTGACCAGTTCTGGAGAACCGGTAGTGGAAATTTTGAGTATTTCGGAGAACCAGTAAATACCACCTCTGACTGGCTCCGCCCCCATCTATTCTCTGCCTCCCTAGTCCCAACTGATCTGGAGGGAATGGGGATTTTGTAGTAACCTTCCCCTGGAGTGGGGAGGGAATGCAGATTTTAATTTAATTTAATTTAATTTAATTTATTCGAATTTATACCCCGCACGTTCTCCTAAAAAGGACCCAGGGATATTTTATAGTATCCATCCCCTGCCACACCCACCAAGCCACGCCACGCGCACCAAGCCACACCCACAGAACCGGTAGTAAAAAATTTGAATCCCACCACTGGTATCACTGGTAGATAGATTATAGAATAATATAGAATAACGGAATTGGAAGGGACCTTGGAGGAATTCTAGTCCAACCCCCTGCTTAGGCAGGAAAACCTACACCACTTCAGACAAATGGTTCTCCAATCTTATATCACCAGGTTTGAAATTTTAGGCCTGGATAACCTTGAGCTATGCTGTCTACGTTCTGACCTGAGCTTAGTGCATAAGATAATCTGCCATAACTCCCTACCTGTTAATGACTACTTTTACTTCAACTGCAATAACATAAGGGCTAGCAATAGGTACAATCTAAATATAATCTGTTCTAATCTTGATTGCAGGAAAAACAATTTCAGCAATAGAGTAGTAAATCTGGATGGGAAGTAACAGACTCAGGCTCAACCCGACCAAGACCGAGTGGCTGTGGTTTCCGGCCGCCCGATTCAACCAGCTGACTCCATCACTGGCCATAGGGGGCGAACATCTTGCCCCTGTGGATGGGGCGCACAACTACGGTGTCCTCCTGGATACCCGGCTGTCCATGGAAGATCAAGTGACAGCCGTGGCCAGGAGGGCGTTTTACCAGGTCCGCCTGGTACGCCAGTTGCGCCCCCTATTGGATCGGGATGCCCTTTGCACAGTCACTCATGCCCTCGTGACATCCCGACTGGACTATTGTAACTCTCTCTACATGGGACTCCCCCTGAGGTGCACCCGGAGACTTCAGCTGGTCCAGAATGCAGCCGCGCGAGCTATAATGGGGACCGCAAGGTACACCCACATAACACCTCTCTTGCGCGAGCTGCACTGGCTGCCTGTCGTCTTTCGGGTGCGCTTCAAGGTGCTAGTTGTCATCTTTAAAGCGCTCCATGGCTCGGGACCTAGCTATCTGCGGGATCGGATCCTGCCCCATACATCCTCACGTCCGATTCGCTCCCACAGAGAGGGACTTCTCCGGGTGCCGTCCACTAGACTTTGTCAGTGGGCGACGCCCAGGGGAAGGGCCTTCTCTGTGGCGGGCCCAGCCCTCTGGAACGACCTTCCCCCCAACATTAGAACAACTACGGACCTCCGCTCCTTCCGCCAAAAATTAAAAACACACTTTTTCTGCTTGGCCGGCCTAGGGTAGTCTCTTCCTTTGGGGTTTTTTAGGGAACATTAGTTTTTAATGGGGATTTTAGCGCAGGGACAATTAGTTTAATTTATTTTTATTCTACTGTATTATTGATGTACATATTTTGTGTTTTTAGTTTTTCCCTGTGCACCGCTCCGGGTCCCTCTGGGGAGAGGACGCGGTATATAAAATAAAAATATTATTATTATTATTATTATTATTATTATTATTATTATTATTATTATTATTATTATTATTATTATTATTATTATTATTATTATTATTATTATTATTATTATATGTGTGGAACACCCTAACCTGATCCTGTTGTTAGTTCCTCTAACCTCCATACCTTTTACCTTAAACTGTCTACCGTGGACCTCACCCCATTCCTAAGAGGTCCCTAAGGGAGCATGCATGAGCACACCAGCATGCCTACGGTCCCTGTCCCACTGTCCCCATTTATATGTGTACTCTTTTTACGTGTTTATGGCTATGTTTTGCTTATTTATATCCATTTATTTGTGCCATTTTTATGAGTTTTCATACTTGTTTCCTTGTACTTGTTGATAAATAAATAAATAAATGAATAAATGAATAAATAAATAAATAAATAAAATCTTCTTAGCTTCAAAGACTTTGTAGATTACAAGATAGGTAGTCCTTGACTTACAACCATTTCTTTAGTGACCATTCAAAGTTGCAAAAGCACTGAAAAAAGGCACTTATGATAAACCGCCAGGGGAAAAATGCTTTAAGAAGCAGGAAAAAAGCTTCTGACGACTACGTGGCTCACAGCTGAGCTGCCTGATCCTCAGAAGCTTTTTTTTTACTACCAGTTTGCAGAACCAAGGACAATCGTCCCAACCGGTTCGGGTGAACCGGGCCGAACCGGGCCGATTTCACCTCTGGAACAATGTATCCATCTGAGCAGGGGTCCCCAACCTTTTTGGCACCAGGGACCGGTTTCATGTTAAAAAAATTCCACGGACCGGTGGCCATGGCTTGGCCGGTGTAGAGGGGGAGTGGGGGAGGGGGAACAGGCGGCGCAAGCGCGGTGTGTGTGTGTGTGTGAGTCAGCTCACTCACCCCTCTCGGGCCCCCAACAGTGCGAGCGGCCATGCCTGCACTCTCCCGCCCCTGGCACGCCCTCTGCCCAGGGGGCTGCCCTCTCCTCCCTCCTCCTCCTCTCTGGCCCTTTCTAAGAGTTGTGCCGCTCACTGCGCCCCGGTTCCTATCAAGCCACAGACTGGCACTGGGCTGCGGACCGGGGGTTGGGGACCCCTGCATCTGAGTGTAAAAGAAAGAAAGAAATGGGGTCATGATAATGTTACATGTGTGTGGATGGGGATGCATACATAGATCTGCATTATGATCTGAGGTTAAAAAGAATGGAGTTAATAAGGTGGGCAGCATATAAATTTAATAGCAAAATGTGAAACAGCTGTCCACCTATATGATTCAGTGGAGACAATAGACCTATGTTTACAATAACCTCAGATAAACCAGCCTTCCCACTCAGAATATTGGGTATTTGGGCTGGAAAGTCTAGAAGTTGCAGAATTCTGCAGAGGAAACCATTCTGCAAAGCCAATATTCTTGACACCAATGATCCAATCGCAAGACATTGTTATTTTAACCATCATCTTAAAAATCATATTTGAACTCTGGGGTGAAATCAACTTACCTTTGCTACCAGTTCGCAAATGTGAGCACGTACACGTGCACCACCTCCATGCATGCGCAGGACCGTCCCGGCATGTGCGGAGCATCAAAAATGGGATGCGATGACATCCAGGCAGGTAGGCGGAGCCCAGTGGTGGGTTTCAAATTTTTTAGAACCTACTCTGTAGGTGTGGCCTATTTTGTGGGCATGGCTTGGCAGTCATGTGACAGGGTGGGAGTGGCCACCTTTTAAAATGTGGTGAAACTCATTTAACAACGCTCTTGCTTAGCAACCAAAATTTTGGACTCAATTGTGATGATAAATTCTTTCTTTCTTTCTTTCTTTCTTTCTTTCTTTCTTTCTTTCTTTCTTTCTTTCTTTCTTTCTTTCTTTCTTTCTTTCTTTCTTTCCTTTCTTCCTTCCTTTCTTTCTTTCTTTCCTTTCTTCCTTCCTTTCCTTCCCTTCCCTTTCCTTTCCTTTCCTTTCCTTCCCGTTGGGTCACTGGTAGCGGCAGGCCAGACTTACTTCCAGGTATGCCGGTGGAACCCCCTCTCACCGGTTCTCTAAATTTCACCAACCGGCTCTCGCGAGTAGGTGCGAGCCTGCAGAAACCCACCACTGGTAGAGCCTCCCGGCACCACTGCTACTCGTTTGCCCGAACCGGATAGAATCGGCTGAATTGCACCACTATTTGAACTGCAAAAATCTAGATGTCCACTAGAGGATTAGTGTTAAGAAATTGAACTCTCTGCTGCCCCCTAGAGTCTATTTTCTCCTCAGCCCAGATCTGATAGGTTTATTACAGTGGGTTTTATAGAGAGGAGCTCAGGGGAAAATGAGAGTATAATTTGACTTTCTCTTTAACTGAAAACCACTTGCGTTTTTCCCTTGCCGCTTTTTTTTGGTAATATTGGCTACTGTGGGAGGCAGCTTTGAGCTAATCCCCCTTGATTCCCTGCCATTCCTGGCAATTGCACCAAAGACCTGAGGCCCTGAGTGAAACATCAAAAGGAAAATTAACATCTTCTATCAGCAATTAGAGGAAATTATGTAGATATACATCTTGTTTTATACCTTCTCATGTGTGTTTTTCAATCTTTACTCTTTGATTTCTCCCTTCACTTCCAACTCCACTTTCTGAAAAGAAAGTATTTAGAATCCCTCTTGTAAAATCCAGAGACATAATTAGCTGGATGCTACACTCGGCATTTTATTCATCTGCAGAAGAACAATTTCTTTAGCTTTCTTCTTCGTTGCATACCCCAGAGGAATTCCCCCAGCACTCTGAAATGAAACTCTATCTGTAGATTACCTCTCTGTTCTTTCACCACTGAAGGGGTAGTGGAAGCAAATCAATCCTGTGCACAGGTTTACAAGGGTTGTTATGTGTTTTAAACAACACACTTTGATTTCCATCCCCGGGGAATATTATATTCTTCAACACTTGACAGATGAAAATATATAGACTTAGAATACTCTTGCTTTTTTTATGAAGATTACTGTACTTTATAATGCCTTCGTAAAGCCATCCTTGGAATATTGCATCCAGTTTTGGTCACCACGATGTAAAAAAAGATGTGGGGACTCTAGAAAGTGCAGAGAAGAGCAACAAAGAGGATTAGCGGACTGGATGCTAAAACATATGAAGAACGGTTGCAGGAACTGGGTATGTCTAGTTCCAAAGCACCTGAAGGCAGGGCAAGAAGCAATGGATGGAAACTAGTTCAAGGAGAAAGCCAACCTACAACTAAGGAGAAATTTCCTGACAGTGAGAACAATGATCAGTGGAACTACTTGCCTCCAGAAGTTGTGGGTGCTCCAAAACTGGAGGTTTTAAAGAATAGATTGGACATTTGCCTGAAATGGTATAGGGTTTCCTGCTTGAGCAGGAGGTTGGATTAGAAGACTTCCAACCCTCTTATTTTGTTATTCTCTTTTATTCAATTACTAGTTGATAACCCAGCGTTGCCCGGGTATTTATTTATAGGGGGGGAAAATGTCTGGACCAAATGTTGGATTTTCCCCATTACCAGAGGGAGCCCCCTTGTGGAGAACTGTGAAGCTATTACCATGGCAACTCCACTGCGCTGTACAGTAGAAGCCATTTTACGGCAGTACAGGCTGTATCTGAACACACACCCTGATGGGTGTTAGGAATATCTTACCCCCACAGTACTTTTTTCCAGACAGTAAGTCATCTGTCTACCACGTTTGGTTGAAATTGTTTGAGACGTCCCAGAGTTATGCTGGAACATCCGCACACACATCCACCCACCTATCCTCAATTTGAAAGACACCAGTTTAAACTAAATTTCACAAAATTGGCATTCTGCAGATGATTTGGGACACCTTGAATTCCTAGCCAGCATCAACCACATTGGCTGGTAAGTCTAGAGGTTGCTTGCTCAGCATGTCTGCCAGGTAGAAGGTTAAAAAGAACTGAGTAGATGATCCCAAATAATAGATCCTAGATCTTTTCCTAGATTTGGAACCCCAATTCTCAACATCCATGCGTCCCATGCGTTTGCCCATGAGGGCTCTTCTGCTAGCATCTATGGCAGGGGTGCTAGTCACTTACTTCCCCTACCGGTTCGCAAATGTGAGTATGCGTGCATGCGCTTGGCCTCCCACGCATGTGCTTTGATCGTGTGCGCAGCTTGCATGCATAAGCATGGCTTCAAAACATGCCTAAATAGAACAGCATAGAGCTGGGGCAGTGGGGGGTGGGGGAGGAGGTGGGGGAGGTGGGCCCTCCCGCAATTTCCACTAGCGGTTCCGGTGAACCAGTCCAAACCGGCTGAATACCACTTCTGATCTATGGGCAATTGCAGCCCACCTTTTGTTCACTAAAACAGAGAAAGTGCATCTCAATTTCAACTACATGGGGACTTGAAGTTCTTTTGGTGTCAGGAACACCAGCACCAAAACTTTTCTTTCCCTCCTTTCTCTGGGCAAGAGAAGCAGGAGAAAATAAAACTTTTGTGGCCAGTTTTGTGATCCTAGGGAACGATTACTTTATAATAGCAGGGGCCCCCAACTCTATAGCCGTGATCCACTACTGGATCTTGAACTGTTCTCAACTGGGCCACAGAAGTGGTGGGTGATTAGGGCAAGGGGCGGGCACATGTGCCCACATGCAAATGGAGCTATTTGCTCATCAGTCATCCAGAATCATCCCCTCCCCACTCCTGCTAGTCCAGAAGGCCGGAAAAATTGGGGAACTGCGCTTTATAGCAGGGCTCTCCAACCTTGGCAGCTTTAAGACTTGTGGACTTGTGGAGTTCCTCAACAAGTAAAGCTCTGGGAGTTGAAGTCCACAAATCTTAAAGTTGCCAAGGTTGGAGAGCCCTGCTTTATAGGCTCAGGCAGATGACATCAGAAAGTTTGTGGATCTTCTGCTGCAGTAAAAAGTGGCACCAAAGGAGGAATTCCCCATTCTGCTTTTCAAACAGATTAACAGAGTTGGAAGGGACCTTATATGTCATCTAGTCCAACCCCAACCCTCTGGCCAAGCAGGAGATCCTACACCATTTCTGACAGATGGCAGTCCAATCTCTTCCTGAAAGCCTCCAGTGATGAAGCTGCCACAACTTCCGAAGGCAAGTTTGGTCCATTGTTTGATTGTTCTCACTGTCAGGAAATTTCTCCTTATTTCCAGGTTGAATCTCTCCTTGTTCAGTTTCCACCCATTATTCCTTGTCTGGCCTTCAGGTGCTTTGGAAAATAGCTTGACCCCCTTCCTCTCTGTGGCAGCCCCTCAAATATTGGAAGACTGCTATCCTGTCTCCCCTGGTCCTTCTCTTCACTAGACTAGCCATGCCCAGTTCCTGCATTTTATCCTCTTCCTGCTTCTGATGTTAAACAGACCCCCCCCCCCCCCACTTGCTAGGACAGGTTGCAAGTTGGAAATGAAATCAGCCTTTCTTTAAGCCAGATGAGTTTTCTGTCAGCTGCCACATTGGATATCGGATGAGGAGGAGGTTTATGAATCAGGACTGCCCTCTAGAAAGCTCCTCTCCTAAGTCTTAAGATAAGCTTTAACTTCTGGAAACTTTGGGAAATAAGTTGAGATTTTGAGAACTGCATCGTACAGATGCAGATTCAAACAGGGCATTCTTCCAAGCCAAATTATAGATAGGGATCTAAACAGTCAAGAACAAACAGTTTCCCTGTTCCACTGGAGATACATCACTCTGACCAAAGCTTTATGCTGTGCTCAAAAAGGCTTTTGTTTATAAGAATCTTCTCTAGGTTACATCACAAAGGAAAGCCTCTCATCTTATTGTCCTGTGAAAACATCCCTCTCATCTTGGATTCAGGAACCTGGCAGGCAGCCATCCTTGTCTAGGAAAAGATCTGACAGCCCTAATAGCTGATCAGATCATTAGCTAGTAACATAGGTGTGTTACGCGGAGCCTGCCAAAATGCTTGAAGTAACTCGTGTTTCCTTGGCAA
This sequence comes from Rhabdophis nuchalis, assembly GCA_039707465.1. Taxonomy (NCBI): domain Eukaryota; kingdom Metazoa; phylum Chordata; class Lepidosauria; order Squamata; family Natricidae; genus Rhabdophis; species Rhabdophis nuchalis. The sequence continues at coordinate 387,569,692 of CM077643.1, forward strand.
AAGCTTGGAAGGAAGCCAGAAGGAGAGAGAGAGACACTGGAGAAAGAGAAGGTCTAACTAACTTGCTGACTTGGAAGAGTTAAGTCTAGTAGTTACTCATGTCTAAGCAATATTCCTTTCCAGACTCACTGCTTCCGTTAAATCGCAGAATTACTCTTTTGTATAGATCAGAGATGGTGAACCTTTTCGGCACTGAATGCCAAAAAGGGAGTGCAAACATGCTTTGTGCATGTGTGCTTTGTGCATGTGTGCTTTGAGCATGTGTGCTTTGCACGTGTGTGCTTTGCGTGCTCATCTGAGCCACAACCTGAAAGAGGAGCTGCCCAAGAGGTATGCGCGGACCAGAAAGTGAACTTCCGGTTTCTGCTACATGCACATGCTTGTCGGATAGCAAGTCTTCTGGTTACTGGCGCACATGCATGTGTGATGATCAGCTGGCTGGCGCGCATGCTCACACCAGAAAACAGAAGACCACCTCTTCCAGTTTCTGGCCTTGCAACACGCATGAAGGCCAGCTGATCATCGTGCGCACATACGCATCAGAAACCCGTAAGAGGAGCATGCGTGCCATAGGTCCACCATCACGTATAGATTCTTTCATATAGAACCAAAATCCGAAGGAGGAGGAGGAGGAGGAGGAGAAGGAGGAGGAGGAGGAGGAGGAGGAGGAAAAGGAGGAGGAGGAGGAGGAGGAAAAGGAGGAGGAGGAAATATTCAGTACTTTTGTAACTTTTTTGTTACTTTTACTTAGAGTACTTTTACTTTTTTGTGATTCATTCTCTTTTTAAATGACTCTACTTTAAAAAGTTTTTAAAGCAGCAGCGTCTGGGTTATTAGTTATTTAGAAAGCTTAGCAAACCACATGTTAACAAGAGGAAAAGGAGTAGACCTCTTTGGGGGACTTTTTCTGGTCATACCTTCAGCAGAGAGAAGCCGCGGTGGAAGAATCTCCTCTGAAGAAAATCTGACTCTAAGGATATTCTCTCTCTCTGGGCCCAGTGCCAGCAGCTGGCAAAGTTGAGGACTTGACGTAGCCTTGCATAACCAGTTAGGGATTATTCAGCTGAGATCCAGAACACGGAGTCGATGTCTATCAAAACTCTTTGCATGGCTGGTTTAGTGTGCCTAATCCATACAAAATCGTTGGATCATCATTAAAAGCAACCGAATAACTTTCTTTGGGGTGTGTGTGACAGTCTGTGTTCAATAATTGCTCATGAACCATAAGCTGTACCTTCAGGCTTGAGAATGGCAAGACAGGCACCGTTGGGATACCAAAGCAGGTTGATCTGAGTTGGGAAAACCAAACACCCACCCACCCCGAGCCAATTAAACTCCCTTCCCCCCCCCCCCCACACTGATTAATATGCTGAGATGATGTCTTTTATACTTTCAATTGGCTCTCATTCATTATTGTAGAATAACATTTCTCAGTCCTGGTAACTTTAAGACATGTGAACTTCAGCTCCCATAATTCCTTAGCTAACATCCCGGGAATTCTAGGAGTTGAAGTCCATACAACCTAAAGTTACCAAAGTTGAAAAACGTTGGTGTTCTATAGAAGAATCCTGGAAAGATCAGTCTTGAAATGGACCTTATGGCTGAGATTCTGCCTATTTAACAGTAATTGCCTGAACTTAGTTTCTAGACTGACATGGATTAGGCCTGTGTGAGAGAGAGGGGTGGGTGGGTGGGAGGAGAGTGAGAGAGGGAGGGAGGGAGGGAGGGAGAGAGAGAATGTATCACAGGTGGTATTTAGCCAGTTCTGACTGGTTCTGGTGAACTGGTAGCGGAAATTTTGAGTAGTTTGGAGAGGCAGCAAATACTGGCTGGCGCCACCTCCATCTATTCGCTGCTTTCTGAGTCCCAGCTGATCAGTGTCCCAGCTGATCGACTGGGTCTTCTTCTGTTGCCCTGCACAGGAGAACACAGCTGGAAAATAGGTTAGTGGGGTAAAAAAGGGAATGGAGATTTTGCTTTGATCCTTCTGCTGCCATGCCCACCAAGCCATGTCACAACCCACCAAGATCTGCCCACAGAACTGGTAGTAAAATTTTTTGAATCCCACCACTGTCCGTGGGTTCAAAAAAGTAAAGATGTCTGTGGCAATTGCATGATTGACTCTCCCTCTCTTTTAATGTGCATTGCGTATAATACTTGCGTTAAAAGAAGCTGGGGCTTTGTACAGTCTTGGCTGGCATTTGAACTGTTGAGTAGAATATAGAACTAATCTACCCACAAAACAAGATTGGGTAATGTTTTCTCATTTTGGTTTGTTGGCTAATTGCAATTTCAACAAACCATAATCCTGAACAGAGCAGGAAGACAAGATTGGTTTGAGATCCGAAGCATTTGGGTTCTTGATCTCCTCCTTTGATGTTTAAAAGATGGTGAGCCTTCCACTCCCTGCAACTCGGCCACAGAAGCAGGCATGTCTCAGATTAGCCTGGCAATCCTATTCTAAGCATATAATGATTTATTCTGGCAATGATTTAGTGAGACGATAGTATGCAGGATTAAGCAATGATTAACAGCCCCCAGCACAGCCTGGGTCCACTTTTTAATCCCTATTGTCAATATATAAGGTGATGATATGATCAGTGGTGGGTTCCTACCGGTAGTGGTTTGGCAGCCTGGGTCACTGGAATTGGCAGCGACCCAGGTCTGCCATGCTCCCGAACTGGCTCTCCACACAGTGGCATAGGTGTCACAATCTTGTTTTTCGCTTCTGTGCATACGCAGAACAATTTTTATTGCACTGTGCATGCGTGCACAGCATGCCCATGAGCGAACCAGCAGTAGTGCCTGCCAGAACCCACTCCTGGATTTGATACAATATGATATGATATATATGATAATAGGACATAGGAGTTTCAAAGAAGAACAGATTGGTCATTGCCTGCCCATTACACATTTCAAGAAGTTGGGTTTATGAACCAGGCATGACATTCAGACAAAAATCCCAGGAAAACCGAAGGTTCCCAAAATTCCAACTAGAAAATAATACACTGTCAGTAGGTAATCCCAGCTGACTTTGGCTGAACGTGGAAGATGGGAGACCACTAGGAAATCCCAGGCTTATCCCAGAGATTAGGAGGTTAAGAACAATTTCAGAAAAAAGACAGCGGTGGGCCACACAATGTATCTGTGTACAGTAGTTTTTAGGAGCAAGTGTGACTCAAGAGACACTTAATGAAAAAGCCACAAGTCTTTTATCTTTTATGGTTGCCATCTTGTTCTCCAAAAGAATAATGGATATACAATGCAGTCTTTTCTCTGCATTTCTTCTAAAGCTATCGTTCTCCCAACCTTTAGCTGGGCAAAACAGTGCATCATAGGGCAACAATTCTGAACCAGAGTGCCTCACTGGGTTAATTTACAGAATGTGTCCAAAATCCAGAACCCATGACTCCTGAGGCATTGAAATTTGGGGGAGTTTGCTTCAGTGCTACTGGCTGCTGTTATGCTGCTGCTGCTACAGTCTCATGATCTTCATTTTGTGACAGTTTCCAAGCCAGTCTCACAATCCCTGCTCCCTTCCCCATCCGGCAGCCGCCACTTGTCTTGTATTTATTCATTGGATTTGGAGATTGCTTTTATACGGATCACCTATTCTTCTCACAACTCCTCCATACATTTCATTTTTGGAGAACTAAGGGTCCAGAACCAATTGAATCTCCAGGCTCATCAAATCCCATTCATCATTCTATTTCTAATTCACACTTTAGTTTTGGACTGCCTCTGCAGATCACTGTTCTGCTTACCCACAGATTTACACTAGTAGTGGAGGTCTATTCAGAATAACCCATTTTCTGAATGTTTGATTTTATCATATCACTTGTTAGTGAATCGGTTGTCAGCCACTGAGCCTTCCTGCAAAGAGTTGATAATCTAGGGTTGGGTCTTTGAACGTCAGTGGTCTTAAAAGGGACAGGACTAAGACGGCAAGCAGAAGGTGGTTGAGGCGCTGGCTATGAATGTGAGGAGGCTGAAGCAGACATCTGCTGATCACCAGTTATCCATGGATCAGCACATCCAGAGAATGTTGCAGAGTTGCATTTAGTGTCCCAATTCCCCCCTTTTTCATTGCAATCTCTTGACTCCCACTCCTGTGCTGCCATATGTCAGGGTTCTGCATTTTGAAGTGGGAAGCACCTGAAACCTGCAGCATACATCTCAAATAGTTTACACTGCTATAAAATCAAAGGCAAGATCAAGGCTAAGTCTCTTTCAAGTTGAGTCTAATACTTGGTGATATCATAGACACCATGTCTCCATGTCATTTTCTTGGAGAATGTAAAAGTGCCTTTCTTCCAGGTTGGGATTATTATTATTTTTTCAACTTTTCTGTTTAGGCCACAGCCCTCAGATGCCCTGAAGGTCCCCCACCCAAGTATTAACAGGTCCAACCCTGGTTAGCTTCTGAACCTAGGCAGGTTTTGCCTTGTCTCCCCAAAATATTTTTTTTAAAGCCACGGCGTTTCTCAACCCTGGCATCTTTAAGGCATGTGGATTTCAATTCCTGCCTGGAATTGGGATGCTGGCTGGGGAATTCTGGGAGTTGAACTCCACGTGTTTTAAAGTGGCCAAGATCGAGAAATATTCATCTAATCCAATGGTGGAATTCAGCCGGTTCTATCCAGTTCGGGTGAACTGGTAGTGGTGGCAGTGAGAGGCTCCACCCACCCGCCCGGATGTCAACACATCCCGTTTTTGACGCTCTGTGCATGCATTTGAGAACCAGTAGCGAAGGTAAGTGGGTTTCACTTCTGATGTAATCTCTGATATAGCCCTACCAACTGTGCCTCAGTTTTCACATTCCATGTGGCTTTCAGTACCACCACCAACCTCAAATTATCAGCAGTAGCCACTTCCCTACTGGCTGCCATAAGAAGAAATCCAGAAACCTGGACAGAATGGTGGTGAATTCCTAGATACAGTTCCATCGCCTGCCAGCAGGAGGAGAAAGTGATTCATTCTTCAGTGCAGGCAAAGTAGGTTAGGGCCATTCAAAAAAGTTCAAAATCCTTTAATTCGCCAAGTTGAAGGCAGGGGATGAGTAAAGGGGAACAAACATAAATGGGTATGTAAATTCTACCTGGAATGTGGAACTGTTGTCTTTAATGTTCCTTTCCCTTCTAAATGTTCCCTAGGCAAGGGTTCGTATGTCACTGTAGGAATATGAAAACTCTAAACTTCCTTGTCTTGGTCTCTTTTCTTTGTGGAAAGAACCTGTGGTCAGATAGCTCTCCGTGCCCTGCCCCAAAGCTGTTTTATTCCCTGCAAAAGAGGCAGGGGGAAAAAAACCAACCCATTCCTCGTTCCCAAAAGGATGGAACTGCACGGTATCCGGGGACAGGATTCAACTCATCTTTAACAATCTATCTCTTACGCAACTGCTTGTGTCTAACAGGTCGGACTCACCAGTTCCCTTCTCCTGATTAATGTCTGCAGCTCGGAATAATACAATACAATACAATACAATACAATACAATACAATACAATACAATAGCAGAGTTGGAAGGGACCTTGTAGGTCTTCTAGTCCAACCCCCTGCATGGGCAGGAATCTTATACCATTTCAGACAAATGGCTGTCTAACATCTTTTTAAAGACTTCCAGGGTTGGGGCATTCACAACTGCTGGAGGCAAGCTGTTCCAGAGGTTAATTGTTCTTACTGTTAGGAAATTTCTCCTTAGTTCACAGAATAAGGTATTCATTGAAACGGTGCACTCCTGGTGAACTAATGGGTTCTTTCAGTGAGGCTTAAGATGAATGTGAGCTTTTTCCGGGCGTCCTGATACTGGTCATCAGAGAGAAGTAGAGCATAGAATGTCTTCGCTTAGCTCTGCTCTGCTAATCTGGCATTCAACTACTGTCATGCAATTTGCCTGAAGATGACTTTGGAGACCATTCAGAAAAGATTCCTACAGCAGGTGGGAAGCAAAGTACAAATGGGAGATCTGGTGATAGGATTACATGGTTTCGACAACAGTCGTACTGGCTTCCTGTCTCTACCCTGTTCCAATTTGTCATCGACCGTATATCAGTGTTGCTCAGCTTCAACAACATGCTGGCTGGGGAATTCTGGGAGTTGAAGTCATCTTAAAGTTGCTGAGGTTGAGAAATACTGACCTCCGGTATAAAACCTTTCGTGGCATAAAAGGTAAACATAAAGGTTTCTTTCGCACATATGTGCTAGTCGTTTCTGACTCTAGGGGGCGATGCTCATCTCCATTTCAAAGCCGAAGAGCCAACAGTGTCCAAAGATGCCTCCGTGGTCATGTGACAGGCATGACTAAATGCCGAAGGCGCAAGGAACGCTGTTCCCTTCCCACCAAAGATGGTTCCTATTTTTCTACTTGCACTTTTACATGCTTTCGAACTACTAGGTTGGCAGAAGCTGGGACAAGTAACGGGAACTTACTCCATTAGGGATTCACTAGGGATTCAAACCACTGAACTGCTGACCTTTCTGATCAACAAGCTCAGCATCTTAGCCACTGAGCCACTTTGTCCCATGGCATAGGGTTTGGTTATTCTCATGACTGCCTGTCTCCTATAATTTTGCCTGTTCCATCAGATTTGACAAAACAGGGAGGCTCTTGGTTCTTTCCCTCAATAAGTCCATCAGACGAGTCTCTGTTGGCATGAATGGAACTAAAATCCAGATAGCTACAATTCTGGTCAACCCAACCCTTCCCAACCTGACATGCTGGCTGGGGAATTCTGGGAGTCGACGTTCACACGTTTTATAGTTCCTGAGGTTGAGAAGCACTGTTCTAGATCATTTGCTGCTTGGGGAATGATAGAAGTTACAATCCCTGTATGTCTGAGGTGCCACAAATTGTTGGGATTGACGTCACCTCAGAAATAATATCGGTTCTCCTACTTGAGCAGGCGGCTGGACTAGAAAACCTCCAAGGTCCCTTCCAGCTCATTAATTTCATTCTATTCTAAATCCAGAATTTGGCACACATCGCTCTATTGATATACATTCCTCAAATAATTCCTCTTCTATCAGCACATCATAGGTTAAACAAATATTGCAGGAGTCTTCAAATACCTAAAGTGCTGCTCAACTAAAAAAAATGAGCTAACTTGTGCTGTGTTGTTCCAGGATAAAACTAATCCAAACTGATTTCCTGACTAAGATGAAAGGCTAGGTGGTGCCTCCCCCATTCCATGTGCAGGAGAAGCTGACTGAAATGGCAGTTGACTCTTAATTCTTGCAAGGCTTCCTTAAATTGCGTCTGGGGAGTGTGGATTCTCTGGGATGCTGCGTGTAAACTACTGTGTGGCCTACTTCTTGATGACTAGACTTTTTGGTCACTGAAATCATCTGCTTTCAGATGCAGCCAAGATCAACTGGGGCTCTTTGGATGTTTGCAAACATCTGTGCATTATACCTACGGGTTTGCTTCTACGTCTGTGAGGATATAGACAGACAATATATAAGGTAGTGATGGCTAACCTTTTTTGGCTCGCTTGCCAAAAGTGGGAGGGAGCGTAGGGGGGTTGTGCGTGGGCGTGCCACACCCATAATGCTATGTGCGCGACCCCCTGCTTTTGGCGTGCTTTTTTTTGCCCTTCCCTGGCTCCAGTGGCTTTCTAGGAGCCTGGGGAGGTGAAAACAGCCTCCCCTCCCCACCTCCAGAGGCTTCAGGAGGTTCCCTGAAGCCTCCAGAGGACGAAAAACGGCCTCAAAAGAAGGCCTAGATCAGCTGGCCAGTGCACACATGCGCGCTGGAGCTGACAGGGCAACACCTCATGTGCCCAAAGAAATGATTCCGCATGCCACCTGTGGCACCCGTGCCATAGGTTCGCCATCATGGATATAAGCTAAAGGTTCCTCTAGCACATACGTGCTAGTCGTTCCCGACTCTAGGAGGAGGTGCTCATCTCCGTTTCTAAGCTGAAGAGCCAGCGCTGTCCAGAGATGTCTGTATGGTCATGTGGCTGACATGACTAAATGCTGAAGACGCACGGAACACTGTTACCTTTCCACCAAAGGTGGTTCCTATTTTTCTACTTGCATTTTTACATGGTTTCGAATTGCTAGGTTGGCAGAAGCTGGGACAAGTAATGGGAGCTCACTCCGCTATGCGGCGCTAGGGATTCAAACCGCCAAACTCCAGATCTTTCTGATTGACAAGCTCAGCATCTTAGCCACTGAGCCACCACATCACATTGCTGAGCAGAGAGAACTGTCAGACCTTCATCATTGGACTGCAGTATGCCAAAATATTACTACTTTTGCTGCAACGTTTAACAATAAACCACAATTTGCCTTGGGAAATTGTGGGCACCCCAAAACTGGAGGTTTTTTAGACAGCCATGCATCAGAAATCAAACAGGTCCCCTGAAAGAGCAGGAGGTTGGGCTAGATGACCTCCATATTTCTGAAATGATGGCCCAACAAATCGCAGATTGCCTAAGAGATATAATTTGTCAGTTTTCATTTTTAATACAGAACATGAATTAATGCAACACATAAAGCAGAGCTTTTTCAGGTTTTTATTTTTAAGAATGTAAAGGGGCCCTCAAAATGTTTGAGAACCACTGCAGCAACAATAATGATAGTTTAGGTAACCTTCAAAGTTTCTTTCCAACTCTACCATTCTCTAATTCTAGTTCAAAGGACACAATAAGCAGACATTCTTGCGACCGGAAGTGAAAATATTTTCCTATCTCTATGTATTCACACCCTGGCAACTAAACCATCTCAAGAAGCTTCCAATTCAGTTGGTTTTGCAGTTGTACATATTTTATGATGATGCCTTCACTTTCAACCACCATGATGCTCTTCCAGAAACGTAGGAGAACAAGAGGAGCCATTCAAGGGTTCTGCCATCCCTGCAGAATCTTTTCCAAACATTATGCACACAGAAAAAAACAGAACCATTGCCAAAGCACAGTCTCCCTGAACTTTCCATGAGTAGATGTGTTTGGATAAGAGCAAATCATTCTCGGTGATGTTCATGGCTTGGCAGGGTTTGGTAAAAATGGAGAAATTGGCAAGTATCTAGTATATCTCCAACCAACCTGCTAGCGTCATGATGGCAGAGTAGTTAGAATACAGTATTGCATGCTAACTCTGCTCTGCTCTGCCAGGAGTTTGAATCTCACCAGGCTCAAGGTTGGCTCAGCCTTCCATCTTTCCGAGGTTGGAAAAATGAGGACTCAGATTTTGGGGGGAAATGTGCTGACTCTGTAAACCTCTTAGAGAGGGCTGTACAGCACTATGAAGCGGTATATAAAGGTAAAGGTTCCCCTTGCACATATATGCCATTCATTCCTGACTCTAGGGGGCGGTGCTCATCTCCGTTTCAAAGCCGAAGAGCCAGCTCTGTCTGAAGTTATCTCCAGGGTCATGTGACCGGCATAATTAAAAGCCGAAGGGACTCGGAACGCTGTTACCTTCCCACCAAAGGTGGTTCCTATTTTTCTACTTGCACTTTTACATGCTTTCGAACTGCTAGGTTGGCAGAAGCTGGGACAAGTAACAGGAGCTCACTCTGTCACACGGCACTAAGGATTTGAACTGCCACACTGCCGACCTGTCTATTAACAAGCTGAGTGTCTTAGCCACTGAGCCACCGCATCCCATGAAGCGGTACATAAGTCTAAGTGCTATTGCTATTGTATGTTCTATAGCCAGAAGAAATGAGAAAAGTCTACCTTTAACAGATCAAACACTTTTCTAGTCTAAAAATCAGCTTTTCTAGAGCAAAATGTTTGAGCAGTAATGGCTAACCTTTTTTGGCTCGCGTGCCAAAAGCAGGGGGAGCGCGCAGGGGTCGTGCGTGGGCGTGCCATACCCATAATGCTATGTGTGTGACCCCCTGCTTTTGGCGCTCTTTTTTCGCCCTCCCCAGGCTCCAGAGGCTTTCTAGGAGCCTGGGGAGGGTGAAAACAGCCTCCCCTCCCCACCTGCAAAGGCTTCAGAAGCTTCCCTGAAGCCTCCAGAGGACGAAAAACGGCCTCAAAAGAAGGCCTAAATCAGTTGGCCAGCGCACATATGCGCGCTGGAGCTGACAGGGCAACCCCTCGCGTGCCCTAAGAAATGGTTCCGCGTGCCACCTGTGGCACCCGTGCCATAGGTTCGCCATCACTGTTCTAGAGCAATCAACCAGATATTTTTGAGAAGTCTACATGGAGTCTACAAGATTTGAAGCAATTGCCCTTCCTTCATTTGTCTCTCAGCAATTAGTATTCAAAGGTGTTTTTGACAACCTTGAAATTCTGCCTGGAGGTATTGTTCCCAGATGCAGCACCAAGGAAAGGTTGCTTGTCGCCTACATTAATATTGCAACTCAAGCAGGTTTTTATGCATTCTTTTATGAGTGCCTTAGAGAGAAGGGATGCAAAATATTGGGGCCCATCTGCAGCCCACAAGCTTCCTTTTTGCAGTTCCTGGATTCTTTGAGATTGAAAACACATTGGAGCTGGGGGGGCGGGCAGGAATAGGAAGTTTTTAGTAACTAAATTGGTATCTTAAATTTTGTAGAAGAAGGAAAAGACAAGGCAAAGTGGCAGGAAGAATGTATTAACAGATTAACAGAGGTGGAAGGGACCTTGTAGGTCACCTAGTCCAACCCCCTGCCCAAGCAGGAGATCCTAAAATATTTCTGACAGATGGCAGTCCAATCTCATTTTGAAAGCCTCCAGTAACGAAGCCCCCACAGCTTCTGAAGGCAACTTCTGCACCATCAATTTATTATTCTCAGAAATTTTCTCTTTGCTTCTAGGTTGAATCTCTCCTTGTTCAGTTTCCATGCATTAATTCTTGTCTGGCTTTCAGGTGCTTTGGAAAATAGCTTGACCCCTTCCTCTCTGTGGAGCTCTTGAGATATTGGAAGACTGCTATCCTGTCTCCCCTGGTCCTTCTCTTCACTAGACTAGCCATGCCCAGATCCTGTAACCGTTCTTCATACGTTTTAGTCTCCGGTTCCCTAATCATCCTGGTGGCTCTTCTCTGCACTTTTCCTAGAGTCTCAACATCTTTTTTATATGTGGTGACCAAAACTGGATGCAGTACTCTAGGTGTGGTCTTACTATGGCTTTGTAGAGTGGTATTAGTACCTCCCTTGATCTTGATTGTATCCCTCTGTTAATGCAACTAAGATATGCATCGTGTTATTCTTTCTATGTACAGGTAGTCCTCTTTTAGTGAATGCAGTTGGGGCTGACAACTCTTGTCGCTAAGCATTGTGATTATTAAGTGCAAAAATCATGTGACTGTGACATTTTATGATGTCATTAAGCAAAACACCGTGTGGGCCTGACGTGATTTTACTTCCATGTTCTCCATTAACTCTGCCTGTTGGAAGCCGGTTGGGAAGCACACAAATGGCAATCCCTTCGACCGGTCCGCTCCCACAGGGAGGGCCTCCTCAGGGTGCCATCAGCCGGTCAATGCCGGCTGGCGACACCCAGGGGAAGGGCCTTCTCTGTGGCGGGTCCGGCCCTCTGGAATGGCCTACCCCCCGAACTTCGCACCATCACGGACCTTCGCCTTTTTTGCCGATCACTAAAAACACACTTTTTCCACCTAGCTGGCCTAGCTTAGAGTTAGATTTTAGTCTATATTTTAGCTTAGATTTTAGATTTGAGGATATTTTTAATGGATTGGTAGAGATTTTAATATTTTTATTTCATCTTTTTAGCACAGGCTATCTAATTTAATTGTATTTTATCATTGTATTGTATTCATTGTTGTTGTTGTGGTATTTTAATTCCCTGTGCACCGCCCTGAGTCCATTCGGAGATAGGAGCGGTACACAAATCCAATAAACTGCAACTGTAAACTGTAATCATGTGACTGTGGGAGGCTGTGACAGCTGTAATTACAAGGATCGGTTGCAATGGTGGTTTTTTTAAGAAAATCAAACCAGTCAGTCCTCGAGAAGATCAACTCTGACTGCTCTTTTTAATATAAAGTATTTTTATTATACAGTATTCTTCATTTTACATCACAGTTTCAGTTTTGCAACAGCAATATACTGGTTGTATCCACAATTCTTTACAATATACATACTATTATGCCTCCTAGTTGCAACTGTTTAGGTCTCATTTATACAGTATCATGTTCGTATCTATTGTTTCCATATTTCTAACATAACTCTATATATATTTATCATTCTAAATATTTTATTTTACACTTTTACACCACTATACCAAGCATAATGATAGATAGAAGAATATTTAATGTAAGCAATATTATGGTAAGGTGGTGTAACTCTAACTGATCTTTATAAGGCCAAATCCTAAAGATAAAACTCAAATACTTTGGCCACCTAATGAGAAGGAAGGACTCACTGGAGAAGAGCCTAATGCTGGGAAAGACTGAGGGCAAAAGAAGAATGGGACAACAGAGAATGAGGTGGCTGGATGGAGTCACCAAAGCAGTCAGTGTGAGTTTAAATGAACTCCAGAGGATGGTAGAGGACCGGAAGGCCTGGAGGAATGTTGTCCATGAGGTCACGATGGGTCAGACTTTGCAACTAACAACAACAACAAACTTCAAACAGTTGTTAAAAAGGCAATTGGTAAGCAAAGACTGTCTGTATTCTTGCAGTTATTATTAATAGTATTGTTATATTTTCTTTAATATCACGATGAAATAATTGGACATATATAGGAACCAGTTTTATATGCAGTAATTGCTGCCTTGGAATAAATTTCATTCAAACTATGATAAGCTGTTGAAACAATCCGTTGGATGGCTGCTTTGGCTTTCCTTCCATGGTCTAAATCAGGGGTCTCCAACCTTTGCAACTTTATGTCTGAAGGACTTCAGCTCCCAGAAGCAAAGCTGGCTGGAGAAATCTGGGAGCTGAAGTCCTTCAGACTTAAAGTTGCAAAGGTTGGAGACCCCTGGTCTAAATCTATAAACCAAGGGTGCCAACCTTGGCAACTTTAAACAGTGAGAAGATGGATAGACAAGTGGAGGCTCCCCCTGTCACAAGCCCCTCGGAGATTAAAAGGATTCTGTTTATTCCACTACTTTGATCAATCTGCATCACAAATTCTATTTGTGAAAATGACGGAACTTTGAATTCTTTTAACTCCTATCTCATCTGTTCTCGTCATCGTAAAGTCTGAAACCTGTTTACGTATGAGCAGTGGGGATGGAAGTATTGGACCCCATATCCTGTATCTGATATGTCAAGTTCTTTAGTGAGGATTAGCAAGCAATACAGAAGACCAGGGGTCTCCAACCTTGGCAACTTTAAGACTTGTGGACTTCAACTCCCAGAGTTCCTCAGCCAGGAACTCTGGGAATTGAAGTCCTCAAGTCTTAAAGTTGCCAAGGTTGGAGATCCCTGCAATACAACTATTTCTTTTCCACACTAGAATGCTCGGATTGGAAGACCTAACAGTTTCAGCAGGGCTGGGAAATGGCCTCAAATGGAGATGGCATGCAACGGTCTTGCATGCCATTCTGATGATGTTCCTGAAGATGCAACCCACATGACAACTAAAGGGTTTTTGCATTGGACAGTGGGTTGTGGGGTTGTGGGGGAAAGGGGTTGGACATTTATTGATATGTATGTTTTTGCGCGCAAATATACAATACAATACAATACAATAGCAGAGTTGGAAGGGACCTTGTAGGTCTTCTAGTTCCTGCGTGGGCAGGAACCTTATACCATTTCAGACAAATGGCTATCTAACATCTTTTTAAAGACTTCCAGGGTTGGGGCATTCACAACTTCTGGAAGCAAGCTGTTCCAGAGGTTAATTGTTCTAACTGTCAGGAAATTTCTCCCTAGCTCTAAGCTGCCTCAGACCTTGCTTTACCTTTGCTGCAATCTTTTCGTAAACAGTAAAAGTACTCTTAAATCTCTAAAATGGATTTGAGTGGATCCTTTCTTGGTCATCGTTAGAGGCAGTCCTGACGGCTACTGTCCTCTGGCGTATGAATAAAGCCACCTCCAAGTTGAACTCAGCTTGTGGTGATTTCATGGAGACATCCATGTGCATATTACATGATGATGCCTTCACTTTCAACCACTATGATCCCCTTCCAGAAACACGGGCGAAGAAAAGGAGCGATTGAAAGACCTTGCCATTCCTACACAATCCTTTCCAAACATTAGGCACGCAACAAAAAACAGAACCATTGCCAAAGCATGGTCTCCATGAACTTTCCATGAGTAGACATCCATGTAGTTTTCTTGGCAGTAATATAGAAATGAGTCCCCATTCCCTTCTCATGATGGTTTTTATGTTACTTGTCCACAGGGGGGAGGGCTGCAGGGGATTCGCAGGGGTTCAGGAGACCCTCTAGCTAATATTTTGTACAGTTCCGAGAACCCCCAAATCCTACTCCTGGAGTGCATTAAAACTCCAATGCATCTCAAACACGTCTACAAATAGTGCTCGACTTCTAACAATTCATTTAATGACCATCCAATGTTACAGCAGCACTGGAAAAAGTGACGGATGGCTGTTCTTCACACTTACAACCATTGCAGCATTCCCAATGGTCACATGATCAACATTCAAATGCTTTACATCTGGTTCATAGTTATGACGATTGCAGGATCCTACGATCATGTCGTTGCAACCTTTTTGCAACCTTCCCAGAAGCAAAGTCCATGCGGAAGCCAGATTCGCTTATTGATTTACTTAGCAAATGTGGCTAGAAAGGTGGTGAAATAGGGGAAAACAAATGTCTCAGTTAGTCACAGAAATTTTGACCTCAGTTGTTGTTGTAAGTCGAGGACTATGTATACCAGTGTTGGTGAATCTTTTGTGGCATCGAGTGCCAAAATGGGAGTGTGTGTGTGTGTGTGCCAGAAACCGAAAGAGTAGCTGGCTCGTGCACATGCACGGGCCAGGAAGATAATCTTCCGGTTTCTGGTGCGTGCATGCTCACTGGCCAGTTTGTCTTTGCGCGTGCATGCATGCTAGAAACCAAAAGGTCATCTTCCTGGCACACGCATCCACACCGACCAACTGCTCTTCTGGTTTCTGGCACCCCTGTGTGCATGAAGACCAGCTGCCAGTACATTAGAACTCAGAAGAGCAACGGGTGACAGCTCGTGTGCCCAGCAAGATGGCTCTGCCTACCACTTCCAGCATGCATACCATAGGGTCACCATCATGGATCTGTACTAATCTTAAACATTCTCTCCTAACCAATCAAGGTAGAACCAAATCCAGTTTCTGGTCTTCATAGTGGTGCTTTTATGCCACTGTTTTGCTCACTTCATGGGCTGGACTACTTCTCAACAAGTAGAAAGGGCCACTCCATCCTTAGTATGGAGTGAGGAATTTCCATCATCAGAACTTAGGAAGAACCTTCTCAGAGAAAGCCTACCTATGTCTACAGTTCAATGTTGGTGGCTAATGGTGCTTGATAAGCCTACAAGCAGGACCACAGGTGTCCTGACATCGTTTGTGTGTGTGTACATGTGTGTGTGTGTGTGTGTGTACATTTTATTTGCAGTTTTCCTTTAACAACCAATATATTTTGTGGATGGAGTAATGACTTGGTCAATACATTTTTACACAACTCCAACAATGACAATACAATTGCCTATACATAGCTTTTGTCTTCTGACTTCTAACTTTAATAAATTCATTATAGTTATACATCATTCTTTTTTATTTATCAATTTATATAATGCTATTTTCACAATTTATACTCCCTCCCCAACTTATTGGGGGTTCTTCCACATCCCTCTCTTTATCTTTAAACAATACTATTCTATCATAATGATACTTTACCGCTTTCTCCAAAGATATATTTAAGCATCAATTTCATGTCTTACAATATGTTGATTGACCTCTATAGGATCACCAATATTTTAATATTTTAAATGTTACCCATATTTAAATTATCAAAATTGTCAAATAATTTATTAAGACTGTATTATTATTTTTCTTCTCTTCCTTACTGGTATCTATCTCTTCCAACGTATTACTATAACCTTGTTGCTTGTATCTTTCAATTTATGTTGTTTTTATTTGTTTCCTAATATGATTTGATAGCTTATTAGTAACCTTGACTATCACTAAGTGCTGTATCTTTTTATCCTTGGTGAATGCATTTTTACTCTCCTTATGTACACTGAGAGCATCTGCACCAAAGACAAATTCCTTGTGTGTCCAATCACACTTGGCCCATAAAGAATAAAGAATTCTATATTTCACCAAATTTACACCTCCGTTTTCTTTAATCACCAATAAAACCATTTATTAGTAATGAAAAAATTGGTCCCAAAGTTATGACTCTAAATTTGTGCCTTGGCATCTTCTGTTTCACCAGCCATGGCGTTCAGAAACACTCTGCAGATGGCAGTACTGTGAGGGGCATGAAGTCTGAAAATTGGGAAAGAAAGCAAACAGGTTTTCCGAAACGGTGACTTTGGTGGTTGGCTGATCTGCCCGGTGCTTAAAAATGATTAAAGCTTCTCCTTTCTCTCAACGCCCATTTGCTGGCAGGCAGGTAAGGTCAGGCGGAATGAGCTTCAACGTCTCTGTCTGCTGACAAGGGCTAGGCAGGTTTTTTCAGGTTCCTTGGCGTCATCGGAGACTCCGCCATGAGATAAGACGGCATTTATGTCTGCAGGCTTAGTGGGCGGGTGCGGGGGGAGGGGAAAAGAGGAGCCAATAATTCCGTAGCTTTGAGATAGGATAGATATTAGGAGTTGTGTCTCAGATGGTTTCACAACAGGGCTCCCTACCAGAGGCATCTACCAGCAAAGTTAATTAGGTGATAAATGTAAAATATCTCTGTGTGTACATTTCCTTATCATTAGATCAATGGGAACAACTGCTGCGCTCCCACACCTCTGCTCCAAAATGTAGGATACAATCCTCCATCAGGGTAAGGTACCTCCCTCAACCTTTCATAGATAATGGACAGAGGGACAGTTGTCAAAGACCACCATTGAGGACACTGTGGAACAGTATTGCTTATTCTGTGCAGGATCCATCTTACTCCCTATGTCATGTTAGTGATAAAGGTAAAGTTTTTCCTTGCACATATGTGCTAGTCGTTCCTGACTCTAGAGGGCAATGCTCATCTCTGTTTCAAAGCACAGTCCGAAGATGTCTCCGTAGTCACGTGGCCGGCATGACTAAACACCCAAGGCGCATGGCATGCTGTTACTTTTCCCACCAAAGGTGGTTCCTATTTTTTCTACTTACATTTTTACGTGCTTTCAAACTGCTAGGTTGGCAGAGGCTGGGACAAGTAACGGGAGCTCACTCCATTACGTGGCGCTAGGGATTTGAACCGCTGAACTGCCGAACTTTCTGATCGACAAGCTCAGCGTGTTCACCACTGAGCCACCACGTCCCCCCATATTAGTGATACCGCTTTATTTGCTTTCCTGCAGAGCCTTGCAAGGATGCAAAATCACCTCCCCCCCCCCCAGTGTCTTGACTCATTGCATATTAGAGCAGCTACCTCCAAACTTGAGAAGACTCCAGATGTTTGGACTTCAGTTCCCAGACTTCTTCAGTCAGCCTGATGGTCTCTGAGAACTTTGGGAATTTAAGTCGGTGTGTATTGAAGATTCCCTAATGGGGAAAAACTATAATATGTAGGAGAGAAAACAAAAAGAATTTGGTGACGCCTGTAAGATGTATCTCAGAGGGTGCCACAAAGAAGAGGGAGTCAAACTATTCTCCAAGGCACCTGGGGGCAGGACAAGAAGCAATGGGTGGAAACTAATCAAGGAGAGAAGCAACTTAGAACTAAGGAGAAATTTCCTGACAGTTAGAACAATTAACCTCTGGAACAGCTTGCCTCCAGAAGTTGTGAATGCCCCAACCCTGGAAGTCTTTAAAAAGATGTTAGATAGCCATTTGTCTGAAATGGTATAAGGTTCCTGCCCACGCAGGGGGTTGGACTAGAAGACCTCCAAGGTCCCTTCCAACTCTGCTATTGTATTGTATTGTATTGTATTGGGTCCTCTGTGGAGAAGGGCGGGATATAAATATAAATAAATAAATATTGTATTGTATTGTATTGTATTGTATTGTGTTGTGTTGTGTTGTGTTGTGTTGTGTTGTGTTGTGTTGTGTTGTGTTGTGTTGTATTGTATTGTATTGTATTGTATTGTATTGTATTGTACTCATCTTTCATAAGCTTCTGTGGAATGTAGCCCTCTTTATCCATAAATGCATATGCAGTGAGAAATTGGTGTAGGGTCTGCTTGGGGGTGGGGGTTGGACTAGATGACCTACAAGGTCTCTTCCAACTCTTTTAATCTGTACATGCACAATTTAATCTGTACATGGCTCTGTACATCCATCTAGAGGGCCCAAGATCCTTGTTTCTACCCTAGAGACTTAAGGAAACTCTATATTTCAGTGTCTGACCTCAGCAAACAGCTGAAAACAACCCTCAACAACACCATAAGATGCTCTAGGTCAGGGGTCTCCAACCTTTGCAACTTTAAGTCTGAAGGACTTCAGCTCCCAGACTTCTCCAGCCAGCAAAGCTGGCTGGAGAAGTCTGGGAGCTGAAGTCCTTCAGACTTAAAGTTGCAAAGGTTGGAGACCCCTGCTCTAGGTTACTGAAGGGCCTCCTTTCCCTGAAAGATTAGTCAGGGAACTTGGGTTCGGCTGCTTTCTCCTGCTGGCATCTCTTTGGCGGAAGGAAAGATGATCTGTTCTCCATTGTAGGAAGTTAGCACCCACCCCCTCCTAGAAAAATGAAATACTCTAGGAAATATTAAAAAGGGAGAATATTATATTTCCCTGGGAGGGAAATGGAGAAACATGTTTTTTTAGGAAGCAGACTCACTCTTAATAGCCCCCACCCTCCTCAATAGCCCACAGCAGATATCCTGCACTTAAGAGATAGCTAGGTCTATTCATAGGCAAATGTCTTCACCCAAGGTCCAACACACATAGGATTAGCCCTCTAACCATTTAGCAACAGAACTTACCACATGGCACCTGGGAAGCTGCTGGGCGAGATCATCCGTGGTTTTGGGGTAGAGTTCCATCCACCGCCTCCTACTACATACCTCCCTTAGACCTGTCCGCTCCCACAGAGTGGGCCTCCTCAGGGTGCCATCTGCCGGACAATGCCGATGGGTGGCCCCCAGGGGGAGAGCCTTCTCTGTGGTGGGGCCTGCCCTCTGGAACGACCTACCCCCCGGCCCTCGGATCATCACTGACCTACGCCTCTTCCGCCGGCACTAAAGACACATCTATTTCAAGAGGCCGGCCTGGCTTAGTTTTTAAATGGATATAGTTTTAATTTGATTTTAACCCTTTTTCTAATCTGAATTTTAGCACAGACCTTGATTTAATTTATTTTTAAACTGTTTTGTATTATATTGTTTTATATTTTATATTTCTGTGCACCGCCCTGAGTCCCCTTGGGGAGATAGGGCGGTATACAAATTTGACAAATAAACAAATAAATAAATAAGATTACATCACCCAGCAAGGCTCAACCAAGCCTGGAACTCAGGACAGCTTTCAGATTTGCCCCTGCATGGCCCCACGGGAGTCTGACAACCAATCAGAATACAAGCTCAAATTCAAAAGCCCAGAGAGGGCATAAAATCCAGGTGCGCTCAGCATCTCTGCTCTTTTTCCCCTAGGACTTCAAACCATGTGGTCCTGTCCACCATTGAAACCATCTTTCCAAGCAGTCTCCATGTCTCCACTGTCTTTCTCCCCGCTTGGAACTGAACCCAGATGGACGTTTCTTCCAGCATCATCCTTTGCTCTCCCCTCCTTCTCCTGCCACCCATGGCAAGAGAAGCAGATCGAAAGAGTGGATTGGATTTTCTCTCTCTTCCTGCTCCAGGGATGTCAAAAGATTCAGGAAAAGAAAGGTGAAGGAGAGAAGCAATGGAAGATGGGTCCCGTAGTGCAGGGGTGGGTTCTGGCAGGCACTACTGCTGGTTCTCTCATGCGCACGCTGGGCACACACGCTTGATGTACGCTGTGCACGCATGCGCAGTGCGATTAAAATTGTTCTGTGCGTGCATAGAACCAAAAAACAAGATGGCGGCACCATGCGTAGAACCAAAAAACAAGATGGTGGGAGAACCGTTTCAGGGGCATGGCAGGCCTGAGTTGCTACCCGTTCCTGTGACTCAGGCCGCCAAACCAATACGGTTTTGGACTAACCGGTACGAACCAGTAGGAACCCACCACTGCTGTGGTGCCCGTCTTCCTACACCATTCAATTCTTTGGCTTCAGAGAACTGACAGCAAAAGACCCAGAGATCTACATAATTGGGACCAAAGAAGATTCTTTTCTCCTTCTCCAAGCTCTTGATCTGGGCAGAAGCCCTCCTGCCCGCACAAAAATCTGGACTTCGTTTGTGGTGGTTGTTGAAAAAAAGAGTCATTTTAGGCATACAGTCAGTGTACATTTTTCAAACTGATGATAAAAATAAATAAAAAGCATAGATATCAAAGAATGAAATACTAAAAGCAAAGTAGCACAATGAGAACCGTCAAAATGTTTTCCATGAGGAACTATTGATAGTACATTTTGTCCCTTCCCTTCAATTCTTCCCAGCTACTTACCGCTACTTAATCATTCATACTCTTCTTTGAGCATCGGAGATTATTGCTTGTATCTGTTTCAATCATTTGATCTACTGTTTTCAATTAGTTTCTTAATTCTTTTTCTTGCAAAACATATTCCAAATATCTAAGCTTGCCTTGGTGTGTGTTATATCTTGGGGAGCCATCTCTGCTTGAATGGAGTTATTTTGTTGTGAATATATGAAGACAATTGTACCATTGATGGGTAGAGTTAGCAGTTTTTAAAGCCATCGTACTTTTCTGCCAGCTCCCACACTGGATACAAACTTCTGTGCTGATATATGGGAAATTCCCAAGTTAAAAACAGAAGAGAAGCACAAACGATCTGGAAAATGCTATTCCACAGTGATAGGAAAATCATAAGATGAAAGTCAGATAACATTTTCTCACTTGATGAGCAATAATATGGTTATATTAAAATTATAATCATCAAACTCTGTCTATACACATCCTTTAAGAATACAGTTTTTCACATGAAACATATTATCACATATGGTGGACGTGTGTGGAAGCCAAAAAGTATTGGAAAAAGATTAAAAATTGGCTAACAGGAGTCAAAATTGATTGGAAACCAGAAGTATTTTTCCTATGAATAATGACAACGAAATATAAAAAAGAAATCCAGTATTTAATTCTACACATAATTAAGCCGGTGAGAATTGCCTTCACTCAGAAATGGAAAAATAAATTGATACCAAGCGAAGATGAAATAATAAGAAAGGTTATGGACTGTGCCGAAATGGACAAATTAATAAAAGAAATCCAGGGAAAAGACAAAACAGAATATTATCAGATATGGGAAAAATGGTATAGGTGGATGGAGGAAAGAAACAAGGATCAAGAAAAGAAGCCAATAAAGCCCAAAATAGAAGTTAAGGAAAATTAACACATATATATGCACTCAAGAGAGTTTAAACTTATTAGAGGTAATCACCCAATAGATGAGTAAAATAAGAGAGTTAAAAATGAAAAATGAAACTCAAATGAAATATATTAGAAGGGGAAATAATATAAGGAGAATTTTACCGATTTGAAACTGCTATAATCTGCTGCTATGACCTAGAAGTGGAGCTCTCGCCTCCCAATCAGAAGGTTGTGAGTTCAATCCTAGGTAGAGGCAGATGTAGGGTCTCCTGCTTGGGCAGGGGGTTGGACTAGATGACCTGCAAGGTCCCTTCCAACTCTGTTAAATCTGTTAAAGAAGGAACATGAAGTTCCAATGTACTGTGTAAATGTAGTGTACATCTAAGTTCTGTGTGTATGTATTTTGTATGTTTGTAAATAAAAAAAATTAATAAAAGAAAAAAGAATAGTTTTCACATACATTCTTTTATCCTTTTCATGTTTTTTTTAGCATTGTGCAAATGGACACCTTGAAAGTTGATGATCTTCTGAGTATTTCATGGGACAGATTTTCCTGGTGCAAGTATGTTGCCTTTGGGTTGCTCTCTGTATCTCTCACTAGTAAGATCTGACTTAAATAATATTGCAATGTTCTTTTGCTAATCTGTTCTAATTTCCCTTTAACCTATTAAACTGCACCAGTTTTATTCATTTCATAGCCACTTTCTCCAATCAAATGGGATGAATTACAATTCTCATAACCAACATTTGATACTATACCACACTGGAATGGATGCTTATCCAGAATAATCCTATAGAGACCTCAGTGCTCTCCAATCTTTCCAGCTCAATGGACCAGTGGAGACAGTGGAGGCAGTGGTGGGGGAGGGAATGGTTTTGCACACACACATGCATGCCACTTTCACAAATGTAGTGATGGACCAGCTGCTAAAGCAAGCCTTGAAAATAAATCAGAAAGACTGTCTGTCTCTCTGTCTCACAAGAACAAAGAATACTTATCATCAGGAAATATGCATGTGTAAAGCTTGTAGCAATTATGGGTAGTTGGACAGTTGATAAAAGGCAACATTAGACAATTTGCAGACCTCAGCTAAAAGTTAGGAATAGAGATGTCCAGCAACAAATGAAATGTCTATTAGATAACTCCTGGGGCATTCATTAGCTAAGACCTAGGAATGGGACAGCTATAGACCAATAGAACAAATTGTAGAATTCTTGCTCAAATGTTTATTAGAGGATATTTCTTACTGTTTCACCTTGTCCCGCCTTCTCCTTTAGTGAAAATGTATACAAGCTTTCTTAATCCTTTGTTCTTGGTTCTTGGCCTTTTGACCAGGAACCCTTTTCTTTGGAGTAGTCTAATAAAAAGCAATCAGAAAACCTGCACCTCGTGTCTGGCGCCCATCATTGGCTTCGGCACCAGGATCAGACCCGAATTGGGGACAACAGTAGCATTCTGTGTGCACACACTCACCCACCAATTCCGTGGCCTGGGGGTTGGAGTACACAAACATACAAGATTTAAATGTTGGGTTTAATCATGTCCACCAGAAAAATATCTCTCTGCGAGCCCTTCAAAGTAGGCCTAGACTAGGAAACCAAAGTCACACAGGCCAATATTATTCTTACTATAAGCTTATGGTAACAATTTTGTAAGTCTGAATGTGTTTCCCCCTGTTGTGGCCTGCCAGCGTCCAGCAGAGTCAGACAGTGAGGAGGTTAGGAAGGAACATGGGCCACTCCTGGAGTCTGGGGAAGGCTCTGATGAGGGCTCTGTGTCGGAGGCAGAGATGGGGCCAGAGCTATATGCCAGTTATCAGCTGCCTTCGGAGTCAGACATCAGTGAGGCAGAAGAACAGCTGGAGCCTGTTCCCAGTGTGCGCAGGTGCAGAGTTGCCAGACGAAAGAAACAGCCAAAGAACAGGGGTCGACTTGGAAATAAGGCCACAGGTGGACGATGAATGGCCCCTCCCAGAGGAAATAAAAGAGGAGGGGAAAGGGAGTGGAGTTTGCAGGAGACAATTAGTTTGCTTAATTGGCTCTTGACTCTCCGAGACTCCTTGCCAAGTTTTACAGATATCGGCCTGTCAGCTCTCCAAGCCAGATAAGGTCTGTGATCGTAAATCCTCCTCTGAAAGACTTTGCTGGATGTGAATGAGCAGAATTCACAGTAGATTAATACAAGGGGCTTTTGTCCGGACAAGGAGTTTGCTGCATGATCTTGGGAAGCCTCCTTCTCTCCTTTTTTCTTCATGACAATTAGGATGGTGCCTCTCTGAGAAATTATCTTAGGTTTCAGTTCTGGCCCAGACAAAAAATTATTTTCATCTGACCGTTGTTCCGGTTGCGGCATTACTTTCTGTTTCTCAGGATTATTCCTTCTGCCCATTGCGCCATCACTCTCCAAAGCAGGCAAGGGTGTGTCAGTAGGGAAAGAATTCTACTGTGTGAAAGAAGTCTACTACTCAAGAGTTGTGCTGAAAGTAAACCTGTGTGTCCCATTCAGGGAACGAAGCGCTACATTCAAAATCCCACTTAAAGACAAAACCTGGAATGAAAAAAAAAAAATCTACAGGCATGAACAGTTGTGGGGAAACATTGGCAGTTACATTTTTAAAAAGAGCTTACACGAGGCCATTTGCATTTTAAGAGCCCCCATCAGATAAATCTATTCGTCAAAGAATGAAAGGAGGGTGATTTGCATTTAAAAAAAGGTTCTTAGGCAATTTAGATTAACAGTTAATTATAGGAAGCTATATAGGAACCTCCCTATGTTTTTGAGATACTGCAAACATAAATGGTGTTCAACCTATTTTTTTTTAAAGTCCAATAAAAAGAGAACTGGTTTAGAATATTGCCCCATTGATGTTGATTTTTAATATTTCAAGGATGGGCAGTTTTCAAAGTCTAGCACAGGGGTCCCCAACCCCCGGGCCGCGGACCGGTGCCGGTCTGTGGCTTGGTAGGAACCGGGCCGCAGGGCTGGAGAGGAGGAGGAGGGAGGAGGAGGCAGCCCCCTGGGCAGAGCGCTCAGGAGAGTGCAGGCATGGCTGTTCGCGCCGCTGGAGTGAGGCTCTTCCACCCTCGTCGACGGTGGGACTCCTGGCCGCCGATTCCCTTCCTCCCTCCCCCTCCCTCCCTCCACAGCCGGCATGCCGGCCACTCGTCGTCTTCCAGGGGCTGCCGTTCCTCTCTCTCTCTCTCTCACACACACACGGAGGCTTCTCAGCTGAGCGAACGAGCAACCAAGTAAGGCGGCCGGCCGGGCGGGGAGGGCAGGCTAAGGCGAGTGAACACGGCGGCCCGGGCTGAGGAGGCTCCGCGGGGGGCAGGTGGGGCGGGGACGACGACACACAGACAGAGAGAGGCACAGACACAGAGAGAGACAGGGAGGGAGGGGGGAATCAGAGAGTGATAGACACACACAGAGAGACAGAGAGAGAGAGAGAGAGAAAGAAAAAGAGAAAGAAAGAAAAAAGTGGGAGAGAGAGAGAAAGAAAGAGAGAAAGAAAGAAAAAAAGTGGGAGAGAGAGAGAAAGAAAGAGAGAGAGAAAGAGAAAGACAGACAAAGAGAGAGAGAAAGAGAGACAGAAAGGAAAGAGAAAAAAGAGAAAGAAAAAAAGAGAGAGAGAAAGAGAAAGAAAAAGAGAAAGAGAGAAAGAGAAAGAAAGAGAGAGAAAGAAAGAAAGAAAGAAAGAAAGAAAGAGAAAGAGGGAAAGAGAGAGAGAGAGAGAGAAAGAGAGAAAGAAAGAGAAAGAGAGAGAGAGAGAGAAAGAGGGAAAGAAAGAGACAGAGAAAGAAAGAAAGAACATATGACCACAATTGAGCCCAAAAGTTTGGTTGTTAACCAAGACCATTGTTAAGTGAGTTTCACATTTTCCATGTTGGCCACGCCCACCCAGTCACATGACTGCTGAGCCACTTAGCCAGTCCGCAAAACTTTCTTTAAAATGAAACCGGTCCCTGGTGCAAAAAAGGTTGGGGACCCCTGGTCTAGCAAGTTTGCAGTTCGACCTTAAAACTATTAAACAAAATGTGAATAAGATGGTTGGTTTATTCTTAGACCCGTAGGAATCAAACAGTCTTGTTAAAGGTGGATACCGTCAAACAATACAACTCTAATTTAGCTTCTACATGGGACGCATACCTCAAAGATGTTCAGTTGCCTTTGGTTACATTCTCCAGGAAAACAGAGCCCTCTACCTTCTGTTTCCCTGCTGAACAGCTCTAATAACAGGAACTTTCCCCAAAATATGGTTAAAATCAGAGGTGGTATTCAACAGGTTCTGACCAGTTCTGGAGAACCAGTAGCAGGAATTTTGAGTAGTCCGGAGAACCGGCGATATTTATCGCCTGACTGGCCCTGCCCCCATCTGTTCTTTGTCTCCAAAATCCCAGCTGATCGGAGGGAATGGGAATTTTGCAGTATCCTTCCCCTGCCAACCCCACCATGCCACACCCACCAAGCCATGCCACGCCCACCAAGTCACACCCACACAACCGGTAGTAAATTTTTTTGAATCCCACCCCTGGTTGAAATATATTTTCCCCCCTGAAATTTCCACTCATTCATTCTAGTTAATGAGCCCCGGAGGTGCAATGGTTAAAGTGCAGTATTGCAGGCAAACTCTGCCCGCAACCTGGAGTTCAATTCTGACGGACTCAAGGTTGAATCCACACATTCTGAGGTTAGTAAAATGAGGACCCAGATTGTTGGGAAACAATATACAGTGTTGTAAAGCTTTATGGGGCAGTATATGAGCCTAAAATGTTATTTCTATTGCAAGACTTGCCATTCAAGAATGAGAAAGTCAACTTTGTCTGAATAGTAGTCTTTTGGATTTTTGAAAAATATCTCCCCTTTAGCATGTGACAGCAGCTGGTGGGTCTCATCTAGGCTTGGAAGTGAAGGAGGGCCAGTTTTGGTTCGTACTTGGAGGGAGCATCAGGAAATCCGGAGGCTATAAACTAGGCTGGAAGTTTTTTTAAAAAAAAGTAAGTAGTATATATTGGAAGGAGACAGTGACAAACATTTCCATTCTGTTGCCAAGAAAATAGCATCATCACAAAATCACCAGGAGCTGGACCTGGATCAAGAGTGTCTTTTCTTTTATACTAACATGTCTCTAAAGCAGTCTTCTTCAGGTAAAAATACACCAAGTGTCAGTCCTGGCCCAGCTTGGTCCCTTAGGAAAAAAAGACCCTTGACTCCATTTGCAGTAAAGAATATACATTAACTAAAAGCCAAGTAGTTACAGTACAACAAAAACCAGAACTAAAATTTCGTGCAAAAATGTTCTCCAGTTAATTTCCCCTTTTTTGTTCCATCCCAACTCTAATCTACCCACTGTCCAGGTTCATTTGAAAAAGTTGTTTTAGTAAAAGTCCCTGCTATCGTGTGCTGGGTGGTGAACCATTCCAAGCCCTGGTCTCTGGCCTTGGGAAGATGAACCGTCGTCTCAGGACAGCATGATGGACGGTTTCTGTTTCCTGCTTCCGACAGCTCCCTCCCCACCCTAGTTTATGGCAGGCTGGCATCTAGCAAAGCGAGGCTGAAGTTCAGGATGGAAATTCTGATGCATACTGTATTTTTTGGAGTATAAGACACTTTTTCCCCTCAAAAAAGAGACTGAAAATCTGGGTGTGTCTTATACATTGAATACAGCATTTCTTGCCTCCCAAAATTCTGCCCCCTTCACCAAAATGGCCGTGTATAGCTTTTTAAAGGCTTTCAGAGCTCCTGGGGCTATGGAGGGCAGAAATGAGCAAAGAAGGGTCTGTTTTTAGCCCCACCAGCCCCCCGAGCATTCTACAAGCCTCCTAAAGGCTATTCATGCCCCCTTTTTGAAAAACGGGCCTGTTTTTGTGAAAAACGGGCCATTTTTTGGAGGTTTGCAGAGTACAAAAACATTTTTTTAAAAATTTCCTCTTCAAAACCTTGCTGCGTCTTATACTCCATTGTGTCTTATACCCCGAAAAATACAGTAGGCCTTGAAGGAAAACATTCAGAAGCATTCTTCTTATCTAGCGAATCTCTATGTCTGTACTAATTCTGAATTAAAATATACCAATGATTATCTTCTCCATGATTTTGTCTTAATTCCACCGAATCTGGGTGGAAACTAGAGATTCCATTTTGATTATCATGACTACCAAGACATTTTTTCCTCCGTCGCTGGCAGTAAATCCCGTAAGTTACTATGGGTTGAGTAAAGAACAAACACACCTTCCACTCTTGCACTGATACATCTTTCATTCCTGCTACACGCTCTTTGCAAGAACAAGGAAACATTTAAAGCTTTGTTGATTCATCTGGATCAGGATGAATCTCTAGCAATCTTAATTAAAAATCAAAGGCAACCAGGCTTTGCAAACAGAATTGGTTATCACTCCTGAGAGAAATCTCATATTTTGGAATTCATATCTTGAATCTCTGTCTTCTTTTAATTGCTCCTGCATAATTGACATGATGTTGATATTATTGGCATGCCTCCATCTGATTTTGGGGAGTGGGAAGATGGGAAAGAACCTGGCTGATTTTGCAACTACTGTATACCAAGATTTTTTTTCTTGTTCCATAGCCATTAAACTGTCTCATTGTCTGGTATTTGTTCCTTTGCTTCCTTTATATCTTGATTCTCAGGAAACATTGGGTCCTGAAGTAATTTACCAAAGGTATAATTATAAAATAAATACTTATGCTTCTGCTGGTATTGGAGAACGCTGGAGAATACTGTGGACAGCCAAGAAAACAAACAGACGTTTGATAATTCAACAAATGAATCCGGAGTTCTCACCTGAGGCACAAATGACCAGACTCAAATTATTCTATAGGTCCGTGATGGTGAACCTATGGCACGCGTGCTACAGGTGGCATGCAGAATCATATTTGGTGGCACACCAGCTGTCAGCTCCTGCGCGCATGCGCATACAAGTCAGCTGTTTTTTCACCCTTCTGGAGGGCCAGGGGAGACCTTTTTTGCCCTCCCCAGGCTTCAGGAAAGCCTCCGGACTGGCCAACTGGAAGTTCATTCCTCAGCTCCCCAGACGCCTTCCAGAAGCCAAAAAGGGATAGTTTCCAAACTTCTGCTTGGGCTGTTGGGGCAGTTTTTCGCCCTCCCCAGGCTCTGGAAGCTTTCCTGAAGCCCGAGGAGGGCAAAAACAGCCCCAACAATCCATTTCTGGATTTCAGAGGGCCTCCAAGAGGCAGGGGGAGGCCATTTTCACCCTCTCCAGGCTTCAGGAAAGCCTCTAGAGCTGGGGGAGAGGTTGTGCATGCAAGCCTGGGGGTGGTTGGTTGCGTATGGATGCGCAGGAGGGCGGTCGTGTGCGCATGCACAGGTGGATGGATAGGATTGAGTGGGCACCCATGATAGCGGGTGTGCAATTTTGACACGCCGTAAGAAAAAGGTTCACCATTACTGCCATAGGTAATGTTTGTCCATTTAGTTCGAAGAGGACCTTGACATCTAACAAGTTGTGGGCTGTCCACAATGTGTCTGCAGGTGGCTAGTAAAGCCTATTCAGGCATGAAATGTTCTGCCACATGTCGGGCAGACATGTGTGGGCACCATTGTTGCAGCATTTGCAGCTCTGGCTTTGCGGAGTGCTTGTTTCTCTTGTGCTACAGTTGTTCTTCTGTCCTCAGATGTCCGGCAGCCTCGGTGGATCAGCGTGCACCATGACGATCGATCTTGTGCCAGGGTTTCCCAGGAGGTGGTGTGGCTATCCAGGGACTTGTAGGAGGCTTTCAATGTGCTGTTGTACCTATAGGTAGCCTTCTAACAGTTTGTTTATTGACCATTCAAAGCTACAACAGTATTGACAAAAGTGATTTATGACCATTGCAACGTCCCCATGCTCATGTGATTAAAATTCAGCAACTGATTGTGAGCGTTGCAGGCTTCTGGGGTCGTGTGATCACTTTTTGCGACCTTCTCACAAGTGAAGTCAATGGGGAAGCCAGAGTCACATAACAACTATCTTACTAACATAACAACGGCATTGATTCTGTTAACAACTGTGGCAAGAAAGACATAAAACTGAGCAAAACTCATTTAGCAAAGCAACAGAAATTTTCCACTCAGTTGTGGTTCTAAGTCAAGGACTACCTGTACTTTGAACACCTTATGGAAAGTTCTAGCTCTGGCGGTGGAAGGAGAGAAGACGACCAGCAGTAAGGTGGATGGACCCGGTTATAGTGGCCATGGGTGGACCACTGGAAGACCTGAATGACCAAATCAGATCATCACCATGATTGCTAAGAGTCAACACTGATTTATGGCACATAATCTATCAATCTATCTAGCAATCACTGAAAAATATGCAACTGGCAAAGCTTATTCTGTTAAACATGAGTAAAAAAACATGAGTTAACCATGGTAAAATAGGCACGGGACTGAAGTACTCAAATCCATGGGCTTAAAAATACTGTTTTGCTTATCTACTGTTTGAAGGGCTGTTGTACACTGTGGGACTACTGCCTTAGTCTGCTGGTTGGATAGATGAAAAACTGGCTATTGGAAACATCCCTCTAACTGAAGTCTTGTCCAACTCCCACGTTTAAGGCCTTCCCTGCTGGAGGTTGATTCGAGCAGCTCAAGCTCACACAGGTCTAATAATTCCCCTTAAATTTTTACAAGCTTATTCATGTTTGCTGTCAAACACATTACTTAGATTCCTGGAGGCTATTTCAAGAGACAAACCATTAATTACTTGGAACAGCACAAAATGTCTTTCTTGAGAGACATATCTGAAAACAATTCAACGGTTACATAGCCATGCTGATAAACCAAGCGGCAGCAACTTTATTTATCTATCTATCTATCTATCTATCTATCTATCTATCTATCTATCTATCTATCTATCTATCTATCTATCTATCTATCTATCTATCTATCTATCTATCTATCTATCTATCTATCTATCTATCTATCTATCTATCTATCTATCTACCTACCTACCTACCTACCTACCTACCTACCTACCTACCTACCTACCTACCTACCTACCTACCTATCTATCTATCTATCTATCTAGTTAGTTAGTTATTCAGTCAGTCAATCAGTCAGTTTGTCAAACATGTAAAAGATAACAGGTATAAATATAAACATGAACAAAGGAAATGAGTACAAATAAATGGAGACAGTAGGACAGGGGCTCTCCTTTGTCCTGGGGACACCCATTTGAGGGCCCCTTTCATGTTCCCAGCAAAAGCTGAAGTGAAGGTTGGGAGCTCAATCCAGCCTCGAGGAAGGTCTCAGGTCTCAAACATGAGCATGCTAACCTCCTGCCCGGCATTCCAACCATTCGGGCTAGTGTGCTCTTTATTATCCCTATTTACAAAAGGAAATAGGACGCACACAAAAATGAGGAGAATGAAATAAGGAGAAGAGAAAACATAGAAAAAACTAATTTAAAATACAGTTTTAATTATTTTATTTATTTCTTTATTTAGTTTGTCAAACATGTACGAGAGAACAGGTATAATAAGTATAAACAGGGACATGAATACAGGAAATGGGTAGGAATCAGTGGGGACAGTAGGACAGGACGGTAGGCACACTGGTGCGCTTATGCACGCCCCCTTACAGACCTCTTTGGAATGGGGTGAGGTCCACAGTAGACAGTTTAAGGTAGAAACTGTGTGGGGTTTGAGGACGTAACAATGGAGTCAGGTAGGGCAGGGGTCTCCAACCTTTGCAACTTTAAGTCTGAAGGACTTCAGCTCCCAGACTTCTCCAGCCAGCTTTGCTGGCTGGAGAATTCTGGGAGCTGAAGTCCTTCAGACTTAAAGTTGCAAAGGTTGGAGACCCTTGAGGTAGGGCATTGCAGGCATTGATCACTGTGTTGCTGAAGTGGCATTTTCTGAATCAAGTTTGGAGCAGTTTACCTTGAGTTTGTATCTATTATTTGCCCATGTATTATTGCGGTTAGAGCTGAAATAGTCATTGACAGGTAGGACATTGTAGCAGACAATTGTAGCTTAGGTCAAACCATAGGTGGCATAGTTTTAGGATGTCCAAGCCCACAATTGCAAGCCCGGTGGCATAAGGTCTTCTGTTGTGAGCAGAGGAGTGGAGGACTCATCTCGTGAAAGACCTCTGGACTCACTCAATTGTATTAACGTCCAATATGCGGTGCGGATTATTGTTCATTATACTTCTCCATATCTTACTGTTCTCGCAAACCATCTTTGAGTCCACCATATTTACCTGTGGCTTCACACCTAGTCTTTAAATTTCTCTTCCCTTTCTCCTTTTCAGGAACACCTCAATGTCTTCCCAGCCGCACAATTTCTTCTGTCTTTTTCCCCCAACTCATCCACTCTTCCTTCATTTAGGCATATGCCTAATGCCTAACACATATTCAGGAAGAAGCTCTTGTCTGACTCTAACAGTATTTTTAAAATGAACTGTCAAAATAAATTGATGAGAAAAATGAAAAATGTCCCAGGGAAACAGAGTAATTGAACTATACCTTTATGTTTGCATTATTTATTTAAATGTAACCTTAGAGATAAGCAGAAAATTTCTAGATGGCTTGTTTTTTTAAAAAAAAAATGTTGGTGGGGGAGAGAAAGGTTTTCTTTCTTTTTATCATCTTTGTAAAAGATTTTTCCCCCTCCAAATATTTCCCATCTAATTAAAAACATACACCACCACCCATTTCTAAACAATTCTATACGCCACGATCATTGCAGATAATACAAAATAGTATCCAGGTTGGTAAGATTATTATTACTCATGCAATAGCACAGCACAATAACAATAACAATAGTTCCATGAAAGCAAAAACTCAACACATCCGGAACAACAGCAAATGTCGCTTGTGCAATGACAAAGATGAAACAGTGGATCATCTTATCTGATGCTGCAGCAAAATTTCACAGACTGATTATCTACAATGTCGTGATCGAGTTGCCGAAATTGTACATTGGAAGCTTTGCCAGAAGTTTGAATTGGGATGCAGCAGAAATTACTGGGAACACCCAATTGACTAAGTTCTTGAAAATGAGAAAGTCAAGATCCTGTGGGACTTTTAGATCCAAAGAGGCAGATATCTGGCGCACAACACACCTGACATCACTATTGTGGAAAAGAAAAAAAGGCTGATGCGTTGATATTGCAAAACCAGGTGCTGCATGAATGGAAGAGAAACAGCTAGAAAAAACTACTAACAAAACATTGCAGTTTGCAAACTGAAATTGAGCTATTATGGGAAAATAAATCAATAGTTGTACCAATAATAATAGGAGCCCTTGGAACAATACCCAAAGGGCTGCCTAGATATTTTGAACTTATTAGACCTGAATATTCTGACTTTGCAAAAAAAAACTATCCTACTTGGAACTGCCTGTATACTCAGATACTACCTTAATAGAGGTTAGGACTTGAACTGTTACATATTTACCAGTCCCAGACTGTGAATCAAATTGAAGATTAAATCTATAATAATCATAATCATAGAACTAGAACGATTGGGCAAAGACAAGCAAGGGTAGTACCAATAGTAAACACTCAGATCTGCCTATCCCAGATCCTTGGTAAGGATAGGTAGACAAAAATGCCAACTCCTGTCTGAACATCTGGCTGATTGTGATGATGCTGATGCTGATAATAATAATAATACAAAAATCCACTGACAATCCAAACTGCCGACTTTGCAAAAACAAAGTTGAAATGGTTTCACATTTAATATTAAATGCAGCAAAATTGCACAAACTGATTACAAAGCTAGACACGACCAAGTTGCTAAATTAATCCACTGGTCATTATGTAAAAAATATGATTTACCTGTATCCAGAAAGTCATGGGAACATAAAGTGGAAAAAGTTATTGAAAATGAGAAGGTGAAGATCTTGTGAGACTTTTGAATACAAACGGATCGTCATTTGGAGCACAGCATGCCAGATATCATGGTTGTAGAGGGCTGAATTGTACAGTTTATTGATATCGCTGTTCCTGGAGATGCCAGAGTCGAAGAAAAAGAACTAGAAAAAATCATGAAATATCGTGACCTGGCCATTGAAACTACACGGTTATGGATGAAGCATGTAACAGTGACACCCATTGTCATCGGAGCACTTGGCACCATGTCCAAGAATTTTACAAGATACACCAACAAATTGCAGCTTCCTGCAATAACACCAGCGGAACTGCAAAAAACTGCGCTACTAGTACAGTTCATTTTAAGAAGATATATTTTAAGAAGATACTTGGTTGATACCTAAGACGCTGGCAGCAACCTGTATCAACCATTAGCACCAGTCAATGGTATTTGTGATATATCTTTAAATGCTCAGTTGACTTAGTTTCATGTTAGTTTCATGTTTCATGCCGTCGGCCGGGCAATGCCGGTTGGCGACCCCCAGGGGAAGGGCCTTCTCTGTGATGGGCCCAACCCTCTGGAATGACCTGCCTCCCAAACTCCGCACCACCTCAGACGTCCGCCTTTAACGCCAGCGCCTATAGACGCACTTTTTCCATCAAGCCGGCCTAGCGTGAACCATCCTATAAATGACTGAGTTTTAGATTACCAAAGTTTTAATCAGAGGGATTTTAAATAGTATTTTAGCACAGGGTTTTCTAGTTTAATTTTGGTTTTAGGATATTTATTATGTATTTTGTATATCTGTATTTTATATTAATTTCCTGTGCGCCGCCCTGGGTCCCTTCGTGGGAGATAGGTGCGGGATATAAATCAAATCCAGCGCAATACCAATGAAGAAGAAAAATAACAGTTCCCAAAAGGAACCAGCATGGCTGCATAAAGAACTCTCTGACAAATTGAAAGACAAAAAGGATAAATATAAAAAGTGGAAAGAGGGGGACATAACTAAGGCAAAATATCAGCAAATAGTCCGAGCCTGTAAAGATGAAGTGAGGAAAGCTAAGGCTCGCAATGAAGAAAGGCTTGCCAAAAAAGTAAAAAATAACAAAAAAGCTTCTTCCAACATGTTAAAAACAAGAAAAAAGTTAAGGAAACAATTGGTCCACTGCTGGGAGAAAATGGCAAGAAGATGATAAGCAACAGGGAGAAAGCAGAACTATTTAACTCTTTTTTTGCATCTGTCTTTACACAAAGGGATAAAACAGTCCAACCAATCAAAAACAGCACCACAAAAATCAGATTAGGAACACAAGTTGAAATAGGGAAGAAAATGGTAAGTGAGCATCTGTCTGCCCTGGACGAGTTCAAATCACCAGGACCGGATGGATTACACCCCAGGGTTCTGAAGGAACTGGCAGACGAGATCTCAGAACCACTGAACTATATCTTTCAGAGATCCTGGAGCACCGGGGAACTGCCAGAAGACTGGAAAAGAGCTGATGTGGTTCCCATCTTCAAAAAAGGAAAAAAAATAGATCCAGGAAACTATAGACCCATCAGCCTGACCTCAATACCAAGAAAGATTCTGGAAAAGACAATTAAGCAACAAATAAGTGAACACATAGAAGCAAACAAAGTAATAGCCAAAAGCCAACATGGGTTTGTCAAAAACAGATCATGCCAGACGAATCTAATTGCATTCTTTGACAAAGTGACAAAATTAGTGGACCAGAGGAATGCTGTCGATAAAATTTACTTGGACTCCAGTAAGGCATTTGATAAAGTAGACCATAACCTACTATTAGATAAAGTAGAAAAATGTGGGTTAGACAACATCACCACCAAATGGATTCGCAACTGGCTGACCAACCGCACTCAACGTGTAGTCCTCAATGGAACTGCATCTACATGGAAGGAAGTATGCAGTGGAGTCCCCCAAGGCTCTGTTTTAGGCCCAGTACTCTTCAACATCTTCATCAATGATTTGGATGAGGGGATAAATGGGGAACTCATCAAATTTGCAGATGACACCAAGCTGGCAGGAATAGCCAACACTTCAGAAGATAGGCTTAAGATACAGAAGGATCTTGACAAACTTGAACATTGGGCACTATCTAATAAAATGAAATTCAATTGTGAAAAAAGTAAGGTTCTACATTTAGGCAAGAAAAACAAAATGCACAGGTACAGTAGAGGTGGTACCTTGCTCAATAGTAGCAACTGTGAGAGGGATCTTGGAATCCTAGTGGACAACCATTTAAATATGAGCCAGCAGTGTGCAGCAGCTGCCAAAAAAGTCAACACAGTTCTAGGCTGCATAAACAGAGGGATAGAATCTAGATCACGTGAAATGTTAATGCCACTGTATAGTGCCTTGGTAAGGCCACACTTGGAATACTGCATACAGTTTTGGTCGCCACGATGTAGAAAAGACGTGGAGACTCTGGAAAGAGTGCAGAGAAGAGTAACCAAGATGATTAGGGGACTGGAGACTAAAACATATGAAGAACAGTTGCAGGAGCTGGGTATGTCTAGTTTGATGAAGAGAAGGACCAGGGGAGACATAATAGCAGTGTTCCGATATCTCAGAGGGTGCCACAAAGAAGAGGGAGTCAAACTATTCTCCAAGGCACCTGGGGGCAGGACAAGAAGCAATGGGTGGAAACTAATCAAGGAGAGAAGCAACTTAGAACTAAGGAGAAATTTCCTGACAGTTAGAACAATTAACCTCTGGAACAGCTTGCCTCCAGAAGTTGTGAATGCCCCAACCCTGGAAGTCTTTAAAAAGATGTTAGATAGCCATTTGTCTGAAATGGTATAAGGTTCCTGCCCACGCAGGGGGTTGGACTAGAAGACCTACAAGGTCCCTTCCAACTCTGCTATTGTATTGTATTGTAAATAAACCATAAACCATAACGAATAAAAGAAAATAATATAATCTTGCCATTTTAGCTAATAAACTCCAGTTCCCAAGAAAAAAATAACAATGCAGTGAAATTTATTTATTTATTTGCGATACCCATTGTCATCGGGGCACTTGGTACCATGTCCAAGAATTTTATATGATACATCAACAAATTGCAGCTTCCTGCAGTAACACCAGTGGAACTGCAAAAAAGTGCACTACTTGGAACATTGTATATTTTAAGAAGGTACTTGCTTAATACTTAGGATGCTGGCAGCAACCCATATCAACAATTAGCACCAGTCAAAGGTATTTGTGACACATTTTTGAATGTTCAGTTGATTGAGTTTCATGTTTAATGAATAAAGTATATAATAAGAATAATATAATCTGACCATTTTAGCTAATGGACTCCGGTTCCCAAGAAAAAAATAACAATGCGGTGAAATTTATTTCCTGTAACTAGGGTGAAAATCATTTATGTTCAACAGTCACACCAACAGAGGGTGCCAAATGTCCCC
Source organism: Rhabdophis nuchalis (assembly GCA_039707465.1). Lineage (NCBI taxonomy): Eukaryota > Metazoa > Chordata > Lepidosauria > Squamata > Natricidae > Rhabdophis > Rhabdophis nuchalis. The sequence continues at coordinate 387,606,358 of CM077643.1, forward strand.
CCCCCATGAATTATTGCATTATAAAATGTGAATAATACATTATAAAATGCAGACGAAAACTAAGTATAATGGTATATATATATTTTATTTTATTTATTTATTTATCTAAATTTATATCCCGCCCTTCTCCACCGAGGACCCAGGGCGGCGCACAGGAAATTTAAAAGACATACAAAATACAATAAATATAATTTAAAAAACTATTAAATAACCCTATCCTGCGCTAAAACCAAATTTTAAAAGCCCAATTTAAAACCATGGGAGGTTAGGCTAGGCCGGCTTGTTGAAACAAATATGTCTTAAGACATTGGCGGAAGAGGCGGAGGTCGGTGATGGTACGTAATTCAGGGGGTAGGTCATTCCAGAGGGCTGGGCCCGCCACAGAGAAGGCTCTTCCCCTGGGTGTCGCCAGTCGGCATTGTCCGGCCGACGGCACCCTGAGAAGGCCCTCTCTGTGGGAGCGTATCGGTCTGAGGGATGTATGGGGCAGGAGGCGGTCTCGCATATAACTAGGCCCCGAGCCATGGAGCGCTTTAAAAATGGTCGTCAAAACCTTGAAGCGCACCCGAAAGGCCACAGGAAGCCAATGCAGCTCGCGCAGGATAGGTGTTATGTGGGAGCATCTAGTGGCTCCCATAATCACCCGCGCGGACTAGCTGTAGCTTTCGGGTGCACCTCAAGGGAAGCCCCATGTAGAGAGCATTGCAGTAGTCGAGTCGGGACGTCACGAGAGCTTGAGTGACTGTGCGAAGGGCAGCCCGGTCCAGTAAGGGGCGCAATTGGCGCATCAGGCGTACCTGATGAAACGCCCCCCTGGCCACGGCCGCCACATGGTCCTCCATGGACAGCCGGGAATCCAGGAGGACACCCAAATTGCGTGCCCTCTCCACGGGGGCCAGTGTTTCGCCCCCAATGGCCAGAGTTGGAGTAATCTGGCTGAACCGAGGTGCCGGAAACCACAGCCACTCAGCCTTGGCAGGGTTGAGCTTGAGTTTGTTACCACCCATCCAGATCCATACGGCTTCCAAACACTGGGACAGCACTTCGGCGGCATCGTTGGGGTGGTTTGGGGTGGATATGTACAGCTGAGTGTCATCAGCGTACAGGTGGTACTCCACCCCAAAACCACGGATGATCTCACCCAGCGGCTTCATATATGTGTTGAAAAGGAGGGGCGAGAGGACCAACCCCTGAGGAACCCCACATAAGAGAGGCCTCGAGGTCGACCTCTGCCCACCCGTCAACACATATTGCGACCGACCAGAGAGGTAGGACGAGAACCACCGCAGAACGGTGCCTCCCAGCCCCAACCCCCCCAGCCGGTGCAATAGGATACCATAGTCGATGGTATCAGAAGCTGCCGAGAGGTCTAATAGGACTAGGATAGAGGAATAACCTCTATCCTGCGCCCTCCAGAAATCATCAACCAATGCGACCAATGCCGTCTCGGTGCTGTGACCGGGTCGGAAGCCGGACTGGCGCGGGTCTAGATAATCAACTTCCTCCAGGTGTCACGGAAACTGTTGGGCTACCACACTCTCAACAACCTTCACCAAAAAGTGAAGGTTGGAGACCGGACGATAGTTCTCTAATAATGCTGGGTCCAGGGACGGCTTCTTGAGGAGGGGCCTCACTACCGCCTCTTTCAAGACAGCAGGTAAGGACCCCTCACTCAAAGATGCGTTGACAATGCCCTGGAGCCAGCCTCGTGTCGTCTCCCAGGATGCCAGTACAAGCCAGGAGGGACACGGGTCCAATAAACATGTGGTCGCCCTAAGTTTCCTTGACAGCCTGTCCATATCCTCGGTGGTAACAAAGTGAAACTCCTCCCAAGAAGGAGCCTCAAGACTAGTCTCGGACAGTCCCACAGGACACTGTCGATGGAGGGTAGCTCATTCCGAATCCGAGTGATTTTCTCCTGCAGATAAATCCCAAATTCCTCTGCTCGCCCTTGTAAAGGGGCTTCCCGCGGCCTCTGATGAAGGAGGGAGCGGGTCACCCCAAACAGGGCGGCAGGGCGGTTATCTGCGGATGCAATAAGAGTGGCACAATACTCACGTTTGGCCACCTTTATCGCCACTAAGTAAGTCCTAATATGGGTTCTCACTAGTGTTCGGTCGGCTTCGGAGCGAGAGGATCTCCATCTGCTCTCTAGGCGTCTCTTGTGGCGTTTCATCCCCCGAAGCTCCTCAGTAAACCAAGGAACCTGGGTGATTCGTCGCCGCAAGAGAGGCCGCAAGGGCGCGACTCGGTCCAAGGCCCCCGCGGCCGCACTTAACCATGCGGCCACTAGGTCCTCAATCGAGTCGCGGGGCAGGGTCACAGGAATTGGCCCAAGCTCCCTCTGGAACCTTTCTGGATCCATTAGAAGCCTGGGGCGGAACCATATAGGAGTATTCGGTTCTGCCTCCCCGCGGTGAGGTGTAGCGATTGGAAAGTCCAGCCGAAGGAGAGCGTGATCTGTCCATGACAAGGGAGTGATGGCTAGATCCCCTATTCCCAGATCACAACTCCACTGTCCCGAGACAAAGATCAAATCCAGCGTGTTTCCCCCCTCGTGAGTAGGGCCTAAAACTACCTGGGTCAGGTCCATGGCCGTCATGGAGGCCATGAACTCCCGAGCTGCTCCAGAGGCTTCGCCTGCCGACGGCAAGTTAAAGTCCCCCATGACTACTAGTCTGGGGGTCTCAACTGCCGCCTTGGCTATCACCTCTAGGAGCTCGGGCAGGGCTGTTGTTGCATAGCGAGGAGCCAGGTATACAACTAACATGCCCAACTGCCTCCCTAGGCCCCATCTCACGCAGAGAGATTCACACCCGGTTGTCTGAGGGACTGTGGTCTCCTTCGGCTCGAGACCTTCCTTAACCATAATCGCCACCCCCACCCCTCCCTAGGGCCCTACCCCTCCCTAGGGCCTACAGTATATATATATATACTGTATATGATATAAATATATATATATACAGTATATATATATATACTGTATATGATATAAACTAGAAATGGTCCACATGTGACAACTTAGATAAGTTAATTCTTTAAAGATGAGAAAAACGTATACATCAGTATCAAATATAATTTCTAAAAGGTTAATTATGGTAAATTATACCCTTAATGCTATTACATTAATAAATAGTTGCAAAATGCATCAAAACACGTATTTTATAATATGAGAAAGGTTTCAAGCCTTGAGATTAGGACTTAATGCTGAATTCCCTGCTGTATTGTTACCTATAAATGCTAAAAGAATGAAAGGCGAAAGGAAAAAGAAAGAGAGGAAGCTGTTTTGAAAGAATAGATAGGTATTTAATTTCTGCCTTCCACCCTTAAAAACTTGAGCTCTGTATGTCCATGTGTGCATGAATACGTATGATTTGTCAGAGTGCTGATAATTAAGAATACAGCTATAACTTGGAGAATATACAGCTTCACTGTGTACACACCATGTACACACCATTCACATATATACTAAGGTGACCAGACGTCCCGTTTTTGGCGGGACAGTCCCGATTTTTAACAATTTGTCCCACGTCCCGCAGCGTTTTTAAAAAGTCCCGATTTTTGGAAAGAATGCACGACAAGCTAGGGAACAGCAGGCAAATGGGAAGGGAATATACTGTTTTCGGCGGCCATGTGGCTATTTTGCCAGGATATGAGTTTTATATTATTTTTGTTAATTTTATAATTTTAAACTTTAATAATAACAAATAATTGTTGAGAACTGATTATCGAGAACTGCTTATCAAAGTTTGCATTGTTGATCAGTTGTTAGAATTCAACCACCATTGTTTGGACTTAATGAACAATGGCATTTTTTGGCATTGGCAACAACGAAAACATTTTGTAACTGTCTCTCAGATGATACACATCGTACTGCCTGCTAGTGCTAGTTAAACAAGTGATGTCAACAAATCAGCTATTCAGATAATTTAGGTAAGTAATTTATTTATTTAATCAAGAACCACCACCCCCGGTCAATGGTGTCCCGCTTTACCAATGTTAAAATCTGGTCACCTTAATATATACTTTCGTCAGTTTCCTGAATGATCAAGCACGCCTTACTTGCTCCTGAGCCGCTGCGAAGCTCTGAGATCTCTTGTCAAATCAGAGAATAAAAGGAGATAGTTTGTGAGGAACACGGCACAGATATTCCAACAGAATGTGACTTTAACAAAAGAAATTCTCAGGATCTGCAATTGAATTAGATTTCAAAAGACCTGAATTTCTGCCAACTATGCATTTAATTTTAAGGAAGCAACTCTTTTAAGACCATATGTCATGTAGTTGTCAGGTGCTCTGCAGAAACACAAGGGTGCCTACATCTTTCTAAGTGGGGTGTGGATCAGACTGTGGTGACTCTTCAGCTATTGTGTGTCTCGGAATTTGTAGTGCAATTTTTCACTCCAAAGGATACCCAATTATAGATTTAAAACACAGTTTTAAGGCCAGGTACCTCTTATAGAAAGTCAGAAATTAAATTGCAATTCAAAAATGGGAATTTTTTGACAAAACATCTTCAAAATTTTGTATTTCAATATTTCTTTATAAACACAGTTTTGTGCTTGCCATTTTGTTTTGCTTCTTCAATTGCACATCAATGCAAACACACACACACACACACACACACACACACAAACCTGAAACAACAATTGGATTGAATGCTTGTAAATGAACAGATGCCAAGCTGGTCTGGACTGAAATAGTACAATTTATCCACAAAGTTTGCATTAGATACTCTCATTTTCATTTTGCAAAAATGCAAAACGCAAGAATGGATTGAATACTTATAAATGAACAGATGTAAAACTGGCAGGGGCTGAAACAGCACCATCCATCTGCTAAAAATGTATTATATTTTTCCTGTGTTCTTTTTCAGATGCAGCAACTGTTTACAAGACCATTTGGTCATTGTACTTTACTTGGTCTTCCTCCTTTATTTTATGTCTCAAGCTCCTACTATTGCAAAATATGCAAAACAGCAAATAATATTTCTATTTTATTCAGTGTCTCTACTGGCTTTTGTAGGGATTGGTGGTGCAGTCAATTTTGTTTCTTCAAATGTCTCACGTCACGTTCTGTTCATTGCTGTTTACAAATTCAGCTGAGATAAAGGTTACTCCTCTTGTGAGCAACAGCGTGCATTTGGTAGTGTTTCTCCAATTTGATAGCTTTTAAGATATTTGGAATTCAGCTCCCAGAATTCCTCAGGCAACAGCTGGCTGGGGAATTCTGGGAGGTAAAGTCCACACATCTTAAAGTTGCCAAGTTTAAAAAACCCTGCTCAAAATCATACCTAAAGATATAGCTACTGATCAGTGGTGGGATTCAAATTCTTTTACTACTGGTTCTGTGGGTGTGGCTTTGTGGGTGTGGTGTGGCTTGGAGGGTGTGGTTTTTTGGGTGTGGCTTTGTGGGCATGACAGGGGAAGGATACTGCAAAATCCCCATTCCCTTCCCACCTCACTAACCTGCTTTCCAGCTCCATTCTGTTCAGGGCAACAAAAGCTTGCCTCCAGAAGTGGTGAATGCCCCAACACTGGAAGTCTTTAAGAAGATGTTGGATAGCCATTTGTCTGAAACGATATAGGGCTTCCTGCCTAGGCAGGGGGTTGGACTAGATGACCTCCAAGGTCCCTTCCAACTCTACTATTGTATTATTATTATTATTTACTTTATTCATAAAACATGAAACTCAGCCAACTGAACATTTAAAAATGCATATTACAAATACTATTGACTGGTGCTAATGGTTGATACAGTTTGTTGCTGCATCATCATCATCATCATCATCATCATCATCATCATCATTATTATTATTATTATTATATATTCATTCATTCATTTCATTCATTTATTCGACTTATTAACCGCCCCCTCTCCCCAAAGGGACTCGGGGCGGTGCACAGGCAAATATAAAAATACAATACATCACAATAAATACATAAATACATTAAAACTATATTAAATTACATCCTGTGCTAAAAACTCCCGTTAAAATCCCTAAAGCCCAATTTAAAATTTCTCTACTAAACAACTAAGGCTAAAAACGGTAGGTTAGGCCAGGCCGGCCTGTTGGAAAAAGTAGGTTTTTAGTTGCTGACGGAAGGAGCAGAGGTCCAGGATAGATCTAAGTTCGGGGGGAAGGTCGTTCCAGAGGGTAGGGCCCGCCACAGAGAAGGCCCTTCCCCTGGGCGTCACCCACTGGCATTGCCTAGTGGATGGCACCCGGAGAAGCCCCTCTCTGTGGGAGCGAATCGGCCGAAGGGATGTATAAAAGATATATAAAAGGATATATAAAAGAAGATCAGCTGGGAGGCAGTGGGAGCGGGGCTCAAAATTCCCACTACTGGTTCTCCAGAATCTTTCAGAACTGGCTGAATACCACCTCTGCTACTGATTCAAAAAATATATGTATAGGCAATGAGGCTTTACCTAGTTCTTCAAAGTGCTAAGAAGTGCGACAAAATGTGGTCAAATACCTTCAGTGAGAATATGCCCAAAAAATCAAGATGGCAGCTGCGATGGTGTGATCAACCTTTTTTGACCATATCCTGTGGACATCACTGCTTTCACTCTTTTTTAAAGATTCTCTTATGCCGAGAGTTAGTGAGCCATTCTGTGCTTTAGTTCTCCACTCGGTTTCCTTGTCTCTATTGTTTTCTGTTTTGTTTTTTAACTGTTAGGAATCCAACTGCAGTGTAGCTCAGCCAACACAGGAATCACCCCGGAGCCCTTTATTTTGGGGAGGATTAGAACTGTGTATCATGTGTTGTAAATTGCCATGATAGGGCCAGAATGTTTTTTTTAATAACTTAAATAATTTGTTGATTCGCCTGGGAAGAAACTTCTTTGTAAGCCTTCTATTTTCCTGCATTAAATCAGCTTTTTCATTAACTTTCCCCTTGCAGGTTGTCCTCGATTTACAACTGGTTGCTTATGACCTATCTGAAAAAGGAGACTTATAGTGTGGATGCAGGACATGGTGGCTCAGTGGCTAAGACGCTGAGCTTGTTGCTCAGAAAGGTCGGCAGTTCGGCGGTTCGAATCCCTAGTGCTGCATGATGGAGTGAGCTCTCGTTACTTGTCCCAGCTTCTGCCAACCTAGCAGTTTGAAAGCATGTAAAACTGCAAGTAGAAAAATAGGAACCACCTTTGGTGGGAAGGTAACAGCGTTCCGTGCGTCTTCGGCATTTAGTCATGCCAGCCACATGACCATGGAGATGACTTCGAACAGCACTGGCTCTTTGGCTTTGAAACAGAGATGAGCACTACCCCCTAGAGTCAGGAACGACTGGCACATATGTGCGAGGGGGACCTTTCCTTTACCTATAGTGCAGCTATGAAGTTCCAAGAATTGCTGGTCCTTGCAGTCTTATACCTGTACTCCCAGCGCCTGGCAAGACAGCTGCATTTGCAGCATCCTGCTGTTTATAATAATTTGCCAAAAACTGCTGTTGCTTCTAAAACCATGGCCATAGCAAACCATTGGTTCTCTTAATGACTGCCTGAAAAAAATTCATAAATAGTTTTACAACCATAACAACATATGACCCTAATGGGAAGGCTCCATTACAGTCATAACTCAATGAGTATCTCTATTCCCCAAACATCCATGCCCCCATTTTGTTTTTTCTTACTTTACCTATTTTCATTCTTTGGTCACAAACTTTTTAGCTTACAGTTATTTTTATTTATTATTTATTTTATTTATTGGATTTCTAGACCGCCCCCTCTCCCCGAAGGGGAGGCAGTGGTGGCATTCAGCCGGTTCAGGCTGATTCGGGCCGATCCGGGTGAACTGGTTGTTAAATTGCTGGCTGGCCCTGCCCCTTCCTACCCCTCCCCTTCCAGGAGTCCCCATGCACCCTGTTTTGGTTTTCAGGTAAGTGCTAGGTGGTCTACTAGGCCCAAAACGGGACACAGGGGTGGTGCACTGCCCCCCCCCCCACATGGCCCATTTTTGCTCGTAGGGGGGGTACAAGAGGCCAAGTGCTGCTTGTCACACACCCTGGCCATGCCCACCATGGCCACGCCTACCCAGCCGGTCATTAGGGCAGAAAACCAGTTGTTAAATTATTTGAATGCCACCACTGGTTACAGTCCATTTAAGGCAGGGGTGTCCAACCTTAGCAACTTTATGACTTGTGACTTCAACTGTACGAACTGGCTAGCTGACAATGCTTGCAATTGAAGTCCACAAGTCTTAAAATGGCTAAGGTTAGATGTTCCTGCTTTATTTCACCACTAACCAGTGGTGAAATTCAATTTTTTTTTACTACCGGTTTTGTGGGTGTGGCTTGGTGGGCGTGGCAGGGGAAGGATACTGCAAAATCCCCGTTCCCTCCCCACTCTGGGGCCAGCCAGAGGTGGTATTTACTGGTTCTCCGCACTACTCAAAATTTCCGCTACCGGTTCTCCAGAACCTGTCAGAATCTGCTGGGTTTCACCCCTGGAACTAACGCCACAGAAATGCAAAAGACAAAGACAAAGGAAGAAGCCCAAAGAGGGATCTTGGAGTCCTAGTGGAAAACCATTTAAATATGAGCCAGCAGTGTGCAGCAGCTGCCAAAAAAGCCAACACAGTTCTAGGCTGCATAAACAGAGAGATAGAATCTAGATCATGTGAAGTGTTAATGCCAATGTATAGTGCCTAGGTAAGGCCACACTTGGAATACTGCATACAGTTTTGGTTGCCACGATGTAGAAAAGACGTGGAGACTCTGGAAAGAGTGCAGAGAAGAGCAACCAAGATGATTAGGGGACTGGAGGCTAAAACATATGAAGAACGGTTGCAGGAACTGGGTATGTCTAGTTTGATGAAGAGAAGGACCAGGGGAGACATGATAGCAGTGTTCCGATATCTCAGAGGGTGCCACAAAGAAGAGGGAGTCAAAATATTCTCCAAGGCACCTGAGGGTAGAACAAGAAGCAATGGGTGGAAACTAATCAAGGAGAGAAGCAACTTAGAACTAAGGAGAAATTTCCTGACAGTTAGAACAATTAACCAGTGGAACAGCTTGCCTCCAGAAGTTGTGAATGCTCCAACACTGCAAGTCTTCAAGAAGATGTTGGATAGCCATTTGTCTGAAATGGTATAAGGTTCCTGCCCACGCAGGGGGTTGGACTAGAAGACCTACAAGCTCCCTTCCAACTCTGCTATTGTATTATTGTAAATATCCAGACAAGGAAGGGAGACAAGCGGCACATTTTGGAGAGAGACAGAAACCGTTGCAATTTACAAAAGCCTCATTTGAGGATCGCTTATATTTGCTTGACACAATTAGAATCAGAAACATTTTTAAATGAAAACTGGGACTCCTGTTAGCCCCATAAAAATGTACGCTTTGTTCCTGCCCCTCCCCACAACCCCCCCCCTCAAAGTCGAGATGTGGGTGGAACCATCGAAAAGAAAAAATCCTGCCCTACCCAGATGTTTTAATTATACCAATCAGTCCAATCCTGTTCTTTATCCAAGGCACACAGAAAAGGTACCCAGAATCAAGAGGCAATTCAGCATGCGGTGTTTTATTTCACCATCTTCGTACAGGAAAGCTTTGAAAGTCTATCCTTGTCTTCACCAATTCAGCTAGTCTAAAGGAAAAAGACAAGAGGGGCCAGCAAATGATACACAACCTGCGAAGTTAATTAAATTAGCCTGTTAAGCAGGGGGCACATAGGCCAAAGCAAACAGGAGTGAACAGAACGTTCTCCATTTTTGCATCCTGCAGCAGATATACCAAGTCAGCGTTTCATTAAAGAAACTGTTCTTTCTGCTTTTCCTTTCAATTTAAAAAAAAATCATTTACTATATATTTACTGTGGAAGACTAGGAACTTTCAGCCTAGGGCAGCGATGGTGAACCTTTTTTGGCTCGCATGCCAAAAGCGGGGGGAGCACAGGGGGGTGCGTGCACGAGCGTGCCACACCCATAATGGCTTGCGCACAACCCCAGTGTGCATGCACGTACAACCAGCTTTCCCCCTTATTTTTGGCATGCTTTTTTCGCCCTCCCCAGGCTCCAGAGGCTTAATAGGAGCCTGGGGAAGATGAAAAGAGCCTCTCCCCCACCCCTTTCTGTAGGCTTCAGTAGCTTCCTGAAGCCTCCGGAGCATAAAAAACAGACCCTACGGGCAAACTGGAAGTTCAGGAATGGACTTCCGGTTTGCTCGTAGGGTTGTTTTTTTGCCCACTGAAGCCTTCAGGGAAGGCTCCTGAATGCTCCGGAGGACTAAAACAAGCCCTACAAGCAAACAGGAAGTCCGTTCCTGAACTTCTGGTTTGCCCATAGGGCCGGTTTTTCACGCTTTGAAGGCCAAAGTCAGCTAGCCAGCTTGCACATGTGCGCTGGCCAGCTGACAGGGCAAGCCGTGTGTGCCCTGACAAATGGCTCCATGTGCCACCTGTGGCACACATGCCATAGGTTCGCCATCACAGACCTAGGGTATAAGTTGGCGATACAGTCAATTTGTGTTATTACCCCTTCTGGAAATTTTGTCTGCAGTGGATCATTCTATAGAATGGATCCCTCTGTGTTAATACAGATGATCCTTGACTTATGACCAGAACTGAGACCAGAATTTCCATTGCTGAGCAAGAACAAGAAGCAATGGGTGGAAACTAATCAAGAAGAGAAGCAACTTAGAACTGAGGAGAAATTTCCTGACAGTTAGAATAATGAACCAGTGGAACAGCTTGCCTCCAAAAGTTGTGAATGCCCCAACCCTGGAAGTGAGTTGCACCCAATTTTATGACCTTTTTTTGCCATGGTTGTTAAGTGAATTATCGTGGTTGTAAAAGTGATTTATGCTGTCATTAAGTGAATTGGGCTTCTCCTATTGCTCCTCAGAAGCTGGCTGGGGAACACATGACCTAAGCATGCTGCAACTATTGTAAACAAATACTAGTTACCTAGTGCCTGAACTTTGATCACCTTATCCTGGAGATGATGCAACAGTCATAAGTGGGAGGACTGGTTGTAAGTTACCTTTTCCAGTGTCATTAGAACTTTGAATAGTCACCAAACAAATCACTATAAGTCAAGGACTATCTGTGTAGGAGAGAAGGACGTTCACACATACCTCTCCCATTTGGAAGTGCCTAACCAGTGGTGGGTTTCAAATTTTTTAGAACCTACTCTGTAAGTGTGGCCTACTTTGTGGGCGTGGCTTGGCAGTCATGTGACAGGGTGGGAGTGGCCACCTTTTAAAATGTGGTGAAACTCATTTAACAACGCTCTTGCTTAGCAACCAAAATTTTGGACTCAATTGTGATGATTCTTTCTTTCTTTCTTTCTTTCTTTCTTTCTTTCTTTCTTTCTTTCTTTCTTTCTTTCTTTCTTTCTTTCTTTCTTTCTTTCTTTCTTTCTTTCTTTCTTTCCCTTCTTCCTTCCTTTCCTTTTCTTTCCTTTCCTTCCTGTTGGGTCACTGGCAGCGGCGGGCCAGATTTACTTCCAGGTACGCCAGTGGAAACCCCTCTCACCGGTTTTCAAAATCGCACCAACCGGTTCTCGCGAGTAGGTGCGAGCCTGCAGAAACCCACCACTGTGCCTAACTCAGGGGTGGGCAAACTTTGCAACTTTAAGTCTGAAGGACTTCAGCTCCCAGAATTCTGGGAACTGAAGTCCTTCAGACTTAAAGTTGCAAAGTTTGCCCACCCCTGGCCTAACCCCATGCCACCCATTCATCTCCTTTACCCTACAGCAGGGGTATCAAACGCGATTTTATTGAGGGCCGCATCACAGTTTTGTTTGCCATCAGGGGAACACAACTAAACTAATGTGGTGGTAACTTCTAGTTTACATAGCAAAACATCCCCTGATTAGTGTAAAACTGATTAGAATCTTGTCAGTGTCAGGCAGTAGCAGGAGGCTGAGGAGGTTTCTAATTGATTAATAAAGGTCACAGAGCTGAGCTTTTTAATTTGCAGCACACACTTTTAGGGAAGTGCTAAGTATAGAGAAAAGCAGCTCAGGAATAGATTGCTTGTTTAGGCAATCTCTCCTCTCGGCCAGGGGGAGAAAAATAATAATAAAAAATGGGTCAAGCATGTATTAACTGATGGCTCATAACTAAGAAAGAGGCTCTGAAGTTTATAAATCACGATTATAACTGCAAACAGTTATGTCCAGGGAATTGATGAATAAGGTCCCCCTGTAAATAAATTTCCTTTTCTATTGTAGGTATAACACCTGCTTCACTAATAGCAACTATCAGTGGCCCTTTCTTACAGACAGTATTTTCAATGTCCAAATGTATGATCATATGTGCTATATGCCTAGCATTGCAAAGTTGGGTATCAGTGGCACAAGCTGCCTAATGCAGGGGTCTCCAACCTTTGCAACTTTAAGTCTGAAGGACTTCAGCTCCCAGACTTCTCCAGCCAGCAAAGCTGGCTGGAGAATTCTGGGAGCTGAAGTCCTTCAGACTTAAAGTTGCAAAGGTTGGAGACCCCTGGCCTAATGAAATGAAGTTAAACATTGCAGCAGCATTTTAGAATAGAATAGAATAGAATAGAATAGAATAGAATAGAATAGAATAACAGAGTTGGAAGGGACCTTGGAGGTCTTCTAGCCCAACCCCCTGCTTAGGCAGGAAACCCTACACAAACGATTATCCAATCTCTTCTTTAAAAACTTCCAGTGTTGGAGCATTTACAACTTTGGGAAGCAAGTTGTTCCACTGATTAATTGTTCTAACTGTCAGGAAATTTTCATAAACTTGATTAATTTTAATTTTGACATGGGGTTTATACCGGTCAATAGTTTAACATCTTGCACAAAACTAGCCTAATTTACAATAAAATGTTCTGTTTGTGCAACCTAGAAAATGGATTAATTCAGTAACCAGGTTAAGAATCCTGGATGAACACAGGCAGTCTGTTTTTGACAAACTTCTGAAATGATTTTGTGTTTTCTGGTTCTACTTAAAACCAGTTGGGGGAGAGTTAATCAAATGGGACGTCTTGTCTGGATGCCATCTCTGCCTCTACCTAAAACACAGTCTTGATCCTTTTCAAACAGCAACAATCCTCCCTCACACACACACACACACACACACACACACACACACACACACACACACGCAACGCAACGCAACACACAACAAAAACCTTTTATTAGCAATGCCAGAAAGTGATGAAAAGGAATTAGGAGACGTGAAGACAGGACACAAGCTCCTCTGCAGCTAATGAGGCCTATTTGCATGGAGAATTCATGTCACCCCCACCTCTGTGTCCTTGGTCGTTCTCGCTCCTCTTTGCCTGCCTAATGTCTCTTGGCATTTATTAATGCCATTTGCTTTGATGGTTTTTGAATCCTCAGCAACTGATTCCAGATGTGTGAGCTGCTTTGATTGCAAAAGTAGCTCTCTGGAAATTTTCTGGAGACTTTACTTATTTGGTAGAATGGTTTTGTTTTTGTTTTTCATGTTAAGATGTTCAGATCTGACTTTTGTTTATTCTCCAAGGATGGGTTTTAAATGTAGGATGTAGGTTCCTCAATCTATTGTGGTTGTTTTTTCTTTAAGGATCCTTCTATGCCATGTCCCTCAGAAGGATACAATTATTGACTTGGGAATAAGGAGTAGGGGAATTGACCAGTGGAACAACTTGCCTCCAGAAGTTATGAATTCTCCAATACCGGAAGTTTTTAAAAAGAGATTGAACAACCACGTGTCTGAAATGGTATGGGGCTGGGATGGCGAATCTATGGCATGCGTGCCAGAGCTGGCACGCAGCGCCCTCTCTGATGGCACACGAGCTGTCGCCCCAGTTCAGCTCTGTCGTGCATGCGTGCCCGCCTACCGTCGGCCAGCTGCTCTTTGGGTCTCTGCTGCACATGCGCAGGGGATGGGGGTGCAAACATGCGTGGGGCCACACATGCATGTGCGGGGGGTTGTAGGGTGCATGCAGGGGGGGAGGCTGTGCACGTATGTTTATTTATTATTTATTTATTTATTTACATTTGTATACTGCCATTTCTCCCTTGCAGGACTCAGGGCGGTGAACAGGCAATAATAAAAACCACAATAAAAACATCCAATAATTCAATAAATATATTAAAAATTCTAAAACTAAATTAAACAATGGGCCTGCTCTAAAATACCTTATAAAACCCCTAATAAAACAAATTAAAAACTACGCCAGGCTGGCCGCACGAAATAGATGGGTTTTCAGGGCTCGGCGAAAAAGGCGCAGGTCCGTGGTTGTGCGTAGGTCACTCTTTCGGCACTTGGTCCGGAAAAGGTTCACCATCATTGGTATAGGGTTTCCTGCCTGAGCAGGGGGTTGGACTAGAAGACCTCCAAGGTCCCTTTTGTTATTCTATTCTATTCTATTCTATTCTATTCTATTTTATTCTATTCTATTCTATGCCATTCCATTCCATTCCATTCCATTCCATACATAAGGCAAGACAAGAAACAATGGATGGAAACTAATGAAGGAGAGAAGCAATTGAGGAGAAAGTTCCTAACAGTGAGAACAATTAACCAGCGGATCAGAAATTGTGAGTGCTCCATCACTGGAAGTTTTTAAGAAGAGACTGGACAGTGTCTTGTCAGAAATCGTATAGGGTCTCCTTCTTGAGCAAGGGTTGGACTAGAAGACCCCTAAGATCTCTTCCAGCTCTATTCTGATTATTATACATTGGGTCTTATTTTAGCTAAAGTGGAGCACTGCCTCCAGGAAGCATCCTATATTCACAAGAATTGGCATGCTGAGTGGCCACAACCTGAGACAAAATGAGAATGATTGTGCCTCTGCATTGTAACATTTTGCTGCAGTTCCTACTTGCATAAATTATGACAACTCATCCTGCACTCATCAAACTTCTGTTGAAATGATTTGCTGACTGTCCAAAATGTGAATACCAGAGAGAATTTTATACTGACAGCAGACATATGCAAGAAATCATCGGTTGGCTGACGTAGCGTTTTTTCTGCCTCTCAGTTCCTGCCTGTACATTGTCCTCACTGTGGTGTATTACAAGAATTTAAAAAAAAAGTGAGATTAAAAACTACAGGACTCAATACGCAACGACTAGATTGACTCTCCCTTGGTTTCAATGATACTTCATTGCTAATAAAAGCAGAGTCTTTTGCTTTTTCTCCTGGAGGTAGAGAAAACCAGCAACTGGGAAGAAGTTGCAGAATAAATACAGCAGATGATGGAGTCTTTTAGACTCCAGACCAGTGGTGAGTTTCTACTGGTTCGGACCAGTTTGGCCGAAATGACAGTGGTTTGGCAGCCTAGGTCACTGGAACTGGCAGTGATCCAGGCCTGCCACGCCCCCAAACCGGTTCTCCCATTGGCGCTGTAGGTGCCGCCATCTTGTTTTTGACTTCTGCACATGTATAGAACAATTTTTATTGAATTGCGCAAATGTGCGTGGGGCGTGGCCATGAGCAAACCAGTAGTAGTGCCTGCTGGAACCCACACTTGCTCCAGACCACAGTAGCCAGTCTATATTTATCTGAAATTGCTGTAGTTTATGATAGGTAGTTAGCATCTGCTTGGAGCAACCTTCCCAGTTTGGTTCTTTTAGATATTTTATTTTATTTTATTATTTTTTTAATTCTCTCTCTCTCTCCCCCTCCCTCCCTCCCTCCCATCTATCATCTAATCTCTCTACCTATCATCTAATCTATCATCTAGCTATTATCTTGCACGGGACCTAGCTATCTGCGAGATCGCATCCTGCCCCATACATCCCTTCGACCGATTCGCTCCCACAGAGAGGGACTTCTCCAGGTGCCGTCCACTAGGCAATGCCAGCGGGCAACGCCCAAGGGAAGGGCCTTTTCTGTGGCGGGCCCAGCTCTATGGAACGACCTACCCCCCGAGCTTAGAACAACCCCGGACCTCCGCGCCTTCCGTCAAAAGCTCAAGACCCATCTCTTCCAGCAGGCCGGCCTGGCCTAACCTACCTTCCAGCCTTTTAGTCTGAATATATAAATCGTTTTTAATTGGCTTTTTAAGGGGTTTAGTTTTTAGGATTTTAGGTTTTTTAGCGCAGGGATAAATTGTTTAATCTGATTTTATATATTTATGATGTATTTATGTTTGTACGTTTTTTAATTCCCCTGTGCACCGCCCCAAGTCCCTTCGGGGAGAGGGAGTGGTCTATAAATTAAATTTATTATTATTATTATTATTGTTGTTGTTGTTGTTGTTGTTGTTATTATTATTATTATTATTATTATTATTATCTATTTATTTTTATTTGTTCCATCTTGGGGAGAAATATTCTGAAGTTTATGGCTTTAGAGCGGGGCTGCTAAACTCCTGGCCCGGGGGCCAGATGCATCATATGCTGGCCATGCCCATGCCCGGTTTAGTGAAGGGGAAAAAGTCCCAATACGTCACATGATGCCGCCATGGCAATGTGAGTTTGACACCCCTGCTTTAGAGCTACCAGATCTGGAGAATAAAAACCCAAGGAATCAGTAAAAGGCAGCAGAGAAATACAGAATTCAAGAAGAATGTTATCACTATAGTGTTAGTCTGAAGATTTGTAGCCCATATCTAACAGACCTAAACAAGAAGGTTTGAAATTCCATCCTTTGGAGGGGGGAGGTGAACCATAAAGAGAAAGGCCTCCATTGCAGAATTTAGCATTACGTTATTTCATTCTATTGTTTCAGTGATAATATGTAAAAGCTACATAAAAGAAAGCAGATGTGGTCAGTCTGCTGTCCCAAAATAGCCCATTTGGTAATTCCCTGAACCTCGATAAAATTCACGCTGTCAAAATTAATTGGCAAACTACTGAATAAAAATGTCATAACTTCCTTTTCTTTGGAAGAAATCAGTCTGAAAAATCTCCAGTATGTTTTCCACTGATATGAAAGTTAGCAAACCTAACTAATCCTACCCCTATATTGACCTTATTAAAGTTGGGATGGTTTACGAGGGGATAGATGGGAAACTCATCAAATTTGCCGATGACACCAAGCTGGCAGGAATCGGCAACACTCCAGAAGATAGGCTCAAGATACAGAAGAATCTTGACAGATCTGAACATTGGGCACTATGAAATTCAGTGGTGAAAAAAGTAAGGTTTTACATTTAGGCAAGAAAAATGAAATGCACAGGTACAGTATAGGTGGTACCTTGTTCAATAGTAGCAACTGTGAGAGGGACCTTGGAGTCCTAGTGGACAACCATTTAAATATGAGCCGGCAGTGTGTAGCAACTGCCAAAAAAGCCAACAGAGTTCTAGGCTGCATAAACAGAGGGATAGAATCAAGATCACGACCAACGATGTCTGAAGCAAAATCAATTTTAATTCATGACCAATGCATGTATTCCATTCTTACATGTCATATGCACTTATAGTTATTTATTAATTATTTAATTGTTTATGCCTATGCCAATGTATTCCAGACTAGACCTATTACAGCTGCGAGAGTCTCCACTCTCGCAGGTTTGGCCCTCCATTCTATCGAGGGCCCGCCTCAATGAAGGATTCATTGATCTGAAGAGGCGGGCGAAACGCGGCTTAAGGGGGTTTTTAGCGGGTAGATTATTGTTAATTTTAGAGGGTACCAGGGAGGGGGGAGGGTATAGTCAATTAGACAGAGAGGGCCAGGCTTGCAGTCGACGGAAGGAAGCGGAGGCCGATAGGGGGGGGGACATACAAGTCGTTCCAGTTGGGGGCATGCCGATTCAGAGGGTCGTGGGGAGGGGCAGGACCGAGGGGAGACAAGCTACATCCTCCCGGTTGTTGGCGCGCGGCCGTTGGTTAGAAACGGTCGGGCGCCACAACCCCCGCAAACTAGGTGGTCAGGAGGTACAGAGCCAGGGCCTGCGGCTGATGTATTGCAATGCCAGGTCCGTTGTCAACAAGGCCCCCCTCATTAGTGACCTCCTGTCAGAGGGGGACCCGGACCTGGCCGGAATAGCGGAGACCTGGTTGGGCCACGAGGGAGGACTCCCCCTCGTTGAAATGTGCCCACCAGGCTACCGTGCTTTTCATCAGCCGCGGGCCCTAGGCAGGGGTGGTGGGGTAGCGGTCATTGTAAAAGAAGGTCTTGAGGCGAGAGAGACCATTGTGCCACAGACTACCGGTTGTGAGTCCCTCTGTGTGAAGTGGGGCCTAGGGAGGCAGTTGGGCTTGCTGGTTGTATACCTGGCTCCCCGCTATGTAGCAGCAGCCCTGCCCGAGCTCCTCGAGGTGATCGCTACGGTGGCAGTGGAGACCCCCAGACTTTTAGTCATGGGGGACTTTAATCTGCCATCGGTGGGCGAATCATCCGAGGCAGCTCGGGAGTTCATGGCTTCCATGACGGCCATGGACCTGACCCAAGTAATTCAAGGCCCCACTCACGAGGGTGGACATACACCGGATCTCATCTTTGTCTCAGGCCAATGGAAGAGTGATCTGGGTATAGGGGATATAGTCATCACGCCCTTGTCATGGTCAGACCACTCACTTCTCCGCCTCGACTTTCTGACCGCTGCTCCCCTCCGCGGGGAGGCGGAACCAGAGTCTCCAATCTGGTACCGCCCCAGGCGCCTGATGGACCCGGATGGGTTCCAGACGGCGCTTGGGCCATTTCCTGTATCCCTGACCCGTGCCCCGATGGAGGACCTCACGGCTGCATGGAATAGTGCGGCCGTGGGAGCCTTGGATCGGGTCGCGCCCTTGCGGCCTCTCGTGCGGCGGCGAAACACCCAGGCCCCTTGGTTTACCGAGGAGCTGAGGGTGATGAAACGCCGCAAGAGATGCCTAGAGAGAAGATGGAGGGCTACCCGATCTGGATCTGACCGGACACAGGTAAGAGCCCATTTACGGACTTACATTGTGGCGCTGAGAGTGGCCAAACGCCATCATTGTGCCACTCTCATAGCATCCGCAGACAACCGCCCTGCCGCCCTGTTTAGGGTGACCCGCTCCCTCCTTCAACAGAGGGTGCGGGAAGCCCCATTACAGGGTAGAGCAGAGGAATTTGTGACTTTTCTGCAGGAGAAAACCGCTCAGATACAGAACGAGTTAGCCCCCATTCATGGCCCAGTGAGATGCCACGAGGGAGATCTTGTTTGGGAGGAGTTTGACTCCGTTACTTCCGAAGATATGGACAGGTTACGTGGGCGACTGCGAGCCACCACATGTTTATTGGACCCGTGTCCCTCCTGGCTTGTACTGGCATCCTGGGAGGGGACACGAGGCTGGCTCCAAGAGGTTGTCAACGCATCCTTGAGTGAGGGTTCCTTGCCTGCTTCCCTAAAAGAGGCGATGGCGAGGCCCCTCCTCAAGAAGCCCTCTTTGGATCCAGCTCTTTTAAACAACTATCGTCCTGTCTCCAACCTTCCCTTTTTGGCGAAGGTTGTCGAGAGTGTGGTGGCAGAACAGTTTCCCCGTCACCTGGATGAAATTGATTATCTAGATCCGCGCCAGTCCGGCTTTCGGCCCGGGCATAGCACCGAGACGGCATTGGTCGCGTTGGTGGATGATCTCTGGAGGGCCAGAGATGGGGGTTGTTCCTCCATCCTGGTCCTATTAGACCTCTCGGCGGCTTTCGATACCATCGACCATGGTATCCTATTGCATCGGCTGGGGGGGTTGGGGGTGGGAGGCACCGTTCTGCGGTGGTTCTCCTCCTACCTCTCTGGCCGATCGCAATTTGTGTTGGCAGGGGGGCAGAGGTCGACCGCGAGACCCCTTATATGTGGGGTGCCTCAGGGGTCGGTCCTCTCGCCCCTCCTGTTTAACACATACATGAAGCCGCTGGGTGAGATCATCCGTGGTTTTGGGGTAGAGTACCATCTATACGCTGACGACACCCAGCTGTATATATCTACCCCAGACCACCCCAACGATGCCGTAGCGGTGATGTGCCAGTGCCTGGAAGCCGTGCGGAACTGGATGGGAAGTAACGGACTCAAGCTAAACCCGACCAAGACCGAGTGGCTGTGGTTTCCGGCTGCCCGATTCAACCAGCTCACTCCATCGCTGGCCATAGGGGGCGAACATCTTGCCCCTGTGGATGGGGCGCGCAATTTGGGTGTCCTCCTGGATACCCGGCTGTCAATGGAAGATCAGGTGACAGCCGTGGCCAGGAGGGCGTTTTACCAGGTTCGCCTGGTACGCCAATTGCGCCCCCTATTGGATCGGGACGCCCTTCGCACAGTCACTCATGCCCTCGTGACATCCCGACTGGACTATTGCAACTCTCTCTACATGGGGCTTCCCTTGAGGTGCACCCGGAGACTTCAGCTGGTCCAGAATGCAGCCGCGCGAGCAATTATGGGTACCACAAGGTACACCCATGTAACACCGCTCTTGCGCGAGCTGCACTGGCTGCCTGTCGTCTTCCGGGTGCGCTTCAAGGTATTAATTATCATCTTTAAAGCGCTCCATGGCTCGGGACCTAGCTACTTGCGGGATCGGATCCTGCCTCATACATCCTCACGACCGATTCGCTCCCACAGAGAGGGACTTCTCCGGGTGCCGTCCACTAGACTTTGTCAGCGGGCGACACCCAGGGGAAGGGCTCTCTCTGTGGCGGGCCCAGCCCTCTGGAACGACCTCCCCCCCGATATTAGGACCACCACGGATCTCCGCTCCTTCCGTCTTAAATTGAAAACACACTTTTTCTGCCTTGCCGGCCTGGGATAACTTCTCCTCTGTTTTTAGGGTTTTTTAGGGTTTTTTGGGGAATGGGGATTTTTAGTCAATGGTTTTAGTCAATGGTTTTTAGCACAGGAATTAATTTAATCTGTTTTTACATTGGTATGTATTTTGTATATTTATTGTTTTTATTTCCCCTGTGCACCGCCCCGAGTCCCTGTGGGGAGAGGGAGCGGTTAATAAATTTAACTATTATTATTATTATTATTATTAAATGTTAATACCACTTTATAATGCCTTGGTAAGGCCACACTGGTTCAGTTTTGGTCACCACGATGTAAAAAGGATGTGGAGACTCTAGAAAGAGTGCAGAGAAAAGCAACAAAGATGATTAGAGGACTGGAAGCTAAAACATATGAAGAACGGTTGCAGGAACAGGGTATGTCTAGTTTAATGAAAAGAAGGACTAGGGGAGACATGATAGCGATCTTCCACTATCTCAGGGGTTGCCACAAAGAAGAGGGAGTCAAACTCTTCTCCAAAGCACCTGAGGGTAGAACAAGAAGCAATGGGTGGAAACTAATCAAGGAGAGAAGCAACTTAGAATTAAGGTGAAATTTCCTGACAGAACAATTAGTCAGTGGAACAGCTTGCCTCCAGAAGTTGTGAATGCCCCAACACTGGAAGTCTTTAAGAAGATGTTGGATAGCCATTTGTCTAAAGTGGTGTAGGGTGTCCTGCCTAAGCAGGGGGTTGGACTAGAAGTCCTCCACGGTCCCTTCCAACTCTGTTATTATATAGAAACTCTTTTGGCTCCCGGGTTGTTGCATTTTTATAATCTATTAGATTATTCCCCCCCCCCCCTACGTACTGTAGGGGGAAGAAAATGTTCCCCGGAGGTCCTCAGCAAGTAATCTTTGTTTGTAAGTAGACCAATGAGGCAGCCATCTTGTCCTTTCATTAAATCATCTGAAACAGCACAGAACATTTGGTATTTATGTCATACGGGTTAACTGCCTGCAGAATTTGACAGGTGGATATAAGCCATACCACCATCAAGTTCTCCCTGGTCTTGACCACCCCACTTGAAAGTCTGAAGACTGGCAGGTGGATATCTCAAATGCTTTTGAAGTGAGCCAATTAAACCCGGGCAATTTATAACACCGGTCTGTTCCAAAAAAAGCAACTTGGGGGTGGGGGAATGTGGTAGGATGGTCCCCACTTCTCAAGCTGTTATATTACAGCCTCCTGTCAGTGTTTTCATTATTGGTGCTTAATTATTTCCCACCACCCAGCCAGTGTTTATGAAAGAGTTGTAGGAAAGTTTACATTCACGCCTGCAAAAGGGAGAAAAAATGGCTCCCTATGGAAAGGAAAAACTGCGCTTCCAAATTTGCCAGCTGCACGATCCGAGGTTGGGGCTATGGTTGGTTTAATCCAGGGTTGTATAGCCCAAGGTTGCAGTTGTCCCTCACAGTGGATGCCCAGTTGTGATTTTTCAGTCTAACTGGGGGTGGGGGGAACCCATTATTATGCACATAAGGGATTAATCAGAGGTGGTATTCAGCAGGTTCTGACCAGTTCTGGAGAACCGGTAGCGGAAACTTTGAGTAGTTCGGAGAATCGGTAAATAACACCTCTGACTGGCCCTGGCCCCAATTACCTGAATCTGGACATCCCTCTTCCACTCTGGAGTTACAATCCCAGCTGTGGTTTGGGTAGAAGTGGATGCTATAATACTTAAAACTTAAAATCTTTACTAATGAGGGCTGTGCAGCTAGAGATCAATTTATAAATGTCAAAAGGTCATGGATTCCATACACCAGAGGTAGGTTTAGGTTTTAGGTTTTATTAGTTTTTTATACCGCACTACTCCCGAAGGACTCAGGGCGGTGTACAGCCAAAGTAAAACAGATATATAAAAGTTGAAAAGTTTTTAAAAAACATTAAACAATTTGGCCTCAAATTTAAAAACCCAACCAACCCTGATTAAAATTAATAAAAATTTAATTTTTTTGTAATTTAAAAATCATGTTTTTAAATTACAAGAGGAGAGGAGGAGAGAGAAAGAAGGAGAGAGAATGAGAGAGATGGAAGGAGCGATGGATGGAGATCGAGAGAGATGGACGGAGATGGTGATGAGATGGAGATGGGAAGGAGTTGGAGATGGTGGAAATGGAAGAAGGAGAAGGAGAAAATCTGAACATGTATGCTGGTTGAGCAGTCTGGCGTGGAACATCTGCAGCCGCTTTGTGGAATGGTGGACCTGGCCGAGGACGACCCGGGAAGAGCTTTTAACATCTGTAACATCTTGGAGTGAGTGCACGGGACTGGAGGAGGTTGGCTGATAATATCTGGGCCATTAGAGGGCAGTATCTTACATCAGGCCGCATGATGGACTAATTAGCCATGCGGCACTAAATACGAACTAAGCCCCTTTTGGTCGGAAGGACAGATGGATGGGGCCTGTAATGGGACTGGATTCGATCTCCCCATCCATAAGACTCTGGATTCTGACTTTACCCCCCATCCCGAAATATATCCTTGCACTTAGCCACTTTATCTGCTTTTCGGACTTGTGTTTTTTGCCTTCCTGGACTTGGACTGCCTCGGGGGCTTTTATCATGTACTCTAGGCGCGACCTCCTTGGCCTGCGGGAGTCTCCCCTCTCGCAGGCCTGGCCCTCCTGTCTAACACGGGCCCACCTCGATGACGGATTGATTATTCCTGAGAGGTGGGCGAAGCGCAGGTTGAGGGGGTTTTTAGGGAGGTTTTTAATTCGGATTTTAGGGGGTTCCAGGGAGGAGGGGAAAAATAGTCCAGGGAGGGGACAGCAATTGAGGCCGGCGGGCGGAAATAGGGAAACGGAGGAAGGGGAGGGGGGGGTCATTTCCTCGGTGGCTTTTTCCATCGATTCGGTCTTGGGGAGGGGCAGGGGCGGAGGGAGACGAAATGGTCATCATCGGTTGGAAGACCGTGGCCGCTGGATTCAGACGGTCACGTGCTCCAACTCTCCGCTCTCCCATCGCAGACTAGGTGGGCAGGAATCACAGACCCGGGGCCCGAGGCTGATGTTATGCAACGCCAGGTCCGTGGTTCAAAAAGCCCCCCTCATTCGTGACTTTGTGTCAGAGGGGGACCCGGACCTGGTGGGTATAACGGAAACCTGGTTGGGCCACGAAGGGGGTATGCCCCTCGTGGACATGTGCCCACCAGGTTACCGTGCCTTCCATCAGCCAAGGGCCCTAGGGAGGGGTGGGGGGGTGGCGATTATCGTAAAGGAAGGTCTTGAACCGAAGGAGACCACAGTCCCTCAGACAACCGGGTGTGAATCTCTCTGCGTGAGATGGGGCCTAGGGAGGCAGTTGGGCGTGTTAGTTGTATACCTGGCTCCTCGCTATGCAACAACAGCCCTGCCCGAGCTCCTAGAGGTGATAGCCGAGGCGGCAGTTGAGACCCCCAGACTGGTAGTCATGGGGGACTTTAACTTGCCGTCGGCAGGCGAAGCCTCTGGAGCAGCTCGGGAGTTCATGGCCTCCATGACGGCCATGGACCTGACCCAGGTAGTTTTAGGCCCCACTCACGAGGGAGGAAACACACTGGATTTCATCTTTGTCTCGGGACAGTGGAGTTGTGATCTGGGAATAGGGGACCTAGCCATCACTCCCTTGTCATGGACAGATCACGCTCTCCTTCGGCTGGACTTTCCAATCGCTACACCTCACCGCGGGGAGGCGGAACCGGATATTCCTATATGGTTCCGCCCCAGGCTTCTAATGGACCCGGAAAGGTTCCAGAGGGAGCTTGGGCCAATTCCTGTGACCCTGCCCCGCGACTCGACTGAGGACCTAGTGGCCGCATGGTTAAGTGCGGCCGCGGGGGCCTTGGACCGAGTCGCGCCCTTGCGGCCTCTCTTGCGGCGGCGAATCACTCAGGCTCCTTGGTTTACCGAGGAGCTTCGGGGGATGAAACGCCACAAGAGATGCCTAGAGAGCAGATGGAGATCCTCTCGCTCCGAAGCCGACCGAACACTAGTGAGAACCCATATTAGGGCTTACTTAGTGGCGATAAGGGTGGCCAAACGTGAGTATTGTGCCACCCTAATTGCATCCGCAGATAACCGCCCTGCCGCCCTGTTTGGGGTGACCCGCTCCCTCCTTCATCAGAGGCCGCGGGAAGCCCCTCTGCAAGGGCGAGCAGAGGAATTTGGGATTTATCTGCAGGAGAAAATCACTCGGATTCGGAATGAGCTACCCTCCATCGACAGTGGTCCTGTGGGACTGTCCGAGACTAGTCTTGAGGTTCCTTCTTGGGAGGAGTTTGACTTTGTTACCACCGAGGATATGGACAGGTTGTCAAGGAAACTTAGGGCGACCACATGTTTATTGGACCCGTGTCCCTCCTGGCTTGTACTGGCATCCTGGGAGACGACACGAGGCTGGCTCCAGGGCATTGTCAACGCATCTTTGAGTGAGGGGTCCTTGCCTGCCGTCTTGAAAGAGGCGGTAGTGAGGCCCCTCCTCAAGAAGCCGTCCCTGGACCCAGCTTTATTAGAGAACTATCGTCCGGTCTCCAACCTTCACTTTTTGGTGAAGGTTGTCGAGAGTGTGGTAGCCCAACAGTTTCCGCGACACCTGGAGGAAGTTGATTATCTAGGCCCGCGCCAGTCCGGCTTCCGACCCGGTCACAGCACCGAGACGGCATTGGTCGCGTTGGTTGATGATCTCTGGAGGGCGCGGGATAGAGGTTATTCCTCTATCCTAGTCCTATTAGACCTCTCGGCGGCTTTTGATACCATCGACCATGGTATCCTATTGCACCGACTGGGGGGGTTGGGGTTGGGAGGCACCGTTTTGCGGTGGTTCTCATCCTACCTCTCTGGTCGGTCGCAATATGTGTTGACGGGAGGGCAGAGGTCGACCTCGAGGCCTCTCTTATGTGGGGTTCCTCAGGGGTCGGTCCTCTCGCCCCTCCTTTTCAACACATATATGAAGCCGCTGGGTGAGATCATCCGTGGTTTTGGGGTGGAGTACCATCTGTACGCTGATGACACCCAGCTGTACATATCCACCCCAAACCACCCCAACGATGCCGCCGAAGTGCTGTCCCGGTGTTTGGAGGCCGTACGGATCTGGATGGGTGGTAACAAACTCAGGCTCAACCCTGCCAAGACTGAGTGGCTGTGGTTTCCGGCACCCCGGTTCAGCCAGATTACACCAACTCTGGCCATTGGGGGCGAAACACTGGCCCCCGTGGAGAGGGCGCGCAATTTGGGTGTCCTCCTGGATTCCCGGCTGTCCATGGAGGACCATGTGGCGGCCGTGGCCAGGGGGGCGTTTCATCAGGTACGCCTGATGCGCCAATTGCGCCCCTTACTGGACCGGGCTGCCCTTCGCACAGTCACTCAAGCTCTCGTGACGTCCCGACTCGACTACTGTAATGCTCTCTACATGGGGCTTCCCTTGAGGTGCACTCGAAAGCTACAGCTAGTCCAAAACGCAGCCGCGCGGGTGATTATGGGAGCCACTAGATGCTCCCACATAACACCGATCCTGCGCGAGCTGCATTGGCTTCCTGTGGTTTTTCGAGTGCGCTTCAAGGTTCTGACAACTATCTTTAAAGCGCTCCATGGCTCGGGGCCTAGTTATATGCGAGACCGCCTCCTGCCCCATACATCCCTTAGACCGATACGCTCCCACAGAGAGGGCCTTCTCAGGGTGCCGTCGGCCGGACAATGCCGACTGGCGACACCCAGGGGAAGAGCCTTCTCTGTGGCGGGCCCAGCCCTTTGGAATGACCTACCCCCTGAATTACGTACCATCACCGACCTCCGCCTCTTCCGCC
The DNA here is from genome assembly GCA_039707465.1 of Rhabdophis nuchalis. Classification (NCBI taxonomy): domain Eukaryota; kingdom Metazoa; phylum Chordata; class Lepidosauria; order Squamata; family Natricidae; genus Rhabdophis; species Rhabdophis nuchalis. Next base: position 387,632,771 of record CM077643.1, read on the forward strand.
AATGTCTTAAGACATATTTGTTTCAACAAGCCGGCCTAGCCTAACCTCCCATGGGGACTTTTATGTAGTTTTAAATTGGGTTTTAAAATTTGATTTTAGCGCAGGATAGGTTATTTAATAGTTTTTTAAATTATATTTATTGTATTTTGTATGTTTTTAAATTTCCTGTGCGCCGCCCTGGGTCCTTCGTGGAGAAGGGCGGGATATAAATTTAAATAAATAAAAATAAATAAAAAAAATGTTTTATGCCAGCCTGGCTTGTGGGAAGAAAAAGGTTTTGAGAGCACGGTGGAAGGTGCGTAAGTCAGGGATAGTTCTTAATTCCGGGGGCAATTCGTTCCAGAGGACAGGTGCTGCCATGGAGAAGGCTCTCTCCCTGGGTGTCGCCAGTTGTCTAGCCGACGGCACCATGAGCAGACCCTTTCTATGGGAGCGTACTGGCCAGTGGGAGGCTCTCGGTGGCAGAAGACGATCTCGTAAGTACCGGTTCCTACTGGTATGGCACGGTTCGGCCGAATAGGTACTCGGGGGGATACCTAACCGCACTGATTCTATCCACAGTGGTGCCATCTTGATTTTCTCTTCTGCACATGGGCAGAACAATTTTCATTGAAAAATGTTATTTCCCCACTTTTTAATGTTATGCGCACGTGCAGACTGTTTTTAGTGCAAATGTGCAAGTGTGCAGAGCAAAAAAAAAAAAATTGGCCACCCAACCAGTAGTAATGGCAGCAGGAACCCATCCCTGCCATACACCCTCCTCTTCAATGGCCTGCAGGATAAAAAACTGCCATGGCAAATCTACAATAGAAATTTAAATCAGTTTAGAAGTGTGGCTAGTTCAGATTCTTCCACAGTTTGGAGCTCTGTTTGCACAAGTAGTCCTTGACTTACAGTCATTCGTTTATCAACTGTTCAAAGTTACAACGCCACTGAAAAAAAGTGACTTCCTTGCAGTTCTAACTGTCCCAACATCCCTATACTCAGGTGAACCAAATTTGGACCCTTGGAAACTGGCATGTGTTTACGATGGTTGGAATGCCCCTGGGTCACATGATCGCCATTTGTGAGCAACCCAGTTGGCTTCTGGCAAGCAAAGTCAATGGTGGGAGCCAGATTTGCTTAATGATTGCATAATTCAATTAACAACTGCAGTGATTTGCTTAACAACTGTAGCAAAAAAACCCCACAAAATCATGGAATTGGTTGCAACTAATATAACTTCCTTGCTTAGCAATGATCTCAGTTGTGGCTGTAACTTGAGGATTACAGCAGAATTCTGTTTGGCCTTCAGTTCTTTTTTGTTTTTAAATATCTCTTCCAGTTTCCGGGCTTCTGCAAAACAGCGGTTGACTTCATATACACTGTGAAGCCAAAATAGGAGTCGTTGTTTGTGGCTTAACATGTTGTATGAACCAGCAGCAATTTGGCTTGTAAATCATGGTTATGGCTCAGTGTATTATGGCACATTTGTGCTATACTCTGTCAACTGAGGTTAACCCAACCATGGGTTGGTGTGTTTTGTGAAACAAACCAGATGGAAGACTTGTGGGCACAAAATGACATAAAAAGAAATGAGAGAGTCTATTATCAGCAATAGCTTTTTTTTAGTAACTCAAAAAACACAGCACAGCATCAGGATAGTAGTAGTAGTAGTAGTAGTAGTAGTAGTAGTAGTAGTAATAATAATAATAATAATAATAATCTTTATTGTCATTGTAATTAAAAAAATTACAATGAAATTGGTTTGAGCGTTGTGCTAACATTTGCATCAGGTGGAATACAGACAGCAGTGACAACTATAACAGAAATCTCTCCAGGCAGATAAAATGGCCGACAAATGACAGTTGAGAATTCCAAGTCTGCAGAACAGTGTGTATAAGCAACTCTACTGTTAGTACACCAGTTATTAGGTGTGTAAATACACAGTCCTCCACCTTTGCTTTTACCAGAGTTGTTGTTTCTGTCAAAGCGGTGCGTGGTGCGGTTAGTTAGCTCCACGGACGCATCCGGTACAAGTGGATGAAGCCAGGTCTCTGTGATGATCATCACACAGCAGTCACGAATGAGCTTATTCGCTGCCATCCATAGCTCTAGTTCATCGGTTTTGTGGACAAAGGATCTAGAGTTGGTTAGGAAATGCTTGGTAATGCTGGTCTGTGAGGCTGCTTCCGTAACCGAACTAGCAAACCTGCTCTGCATCCCCGCTTCTGCTTCAGCTCTCTTCGCTGCCTCCTAGGCCAAACAACGATCCATGGAGAGACTGGCAGTCTTACTATGTCACTCAGTATATTATGAGACTGCTGGAAGTCGCTGGTAATATCGAGTCGACTAGAAGATCCAATCTTTAATAATAACTTAATAACTCTCTGCGGGTATAGACTAGTTTTTGCCTAACTCTACTGTGACACCAGGAGCTCAAAGCCGCAGCGCCTAAGTGTGCCGCCATCTTGAATAATAAGGTAATAATAATAATAAGTAAGACATACTTATAAATTCTAGTCATGGGTCATTTTTCTAATAGAGTCTGCCTAGATTCCCACATTCTCCTATGTGATGTATTTAATTTGAGGTTGCAGCATTGTGTGAACTCAGGTATATTCTTATGAACAGAGTTTAATCTTAGAGTGGGATGCTAGAGGAAAAACTAAAAAAAAAGAATAGGCCATTGATTATATATATATGTGTGTGTATATGTGTGTGTGTGTGTGTATGTGTGTGTGTGTGTGTATGTGTGTGTGTGTGTATGATGAGAGTATATTTTCACAGCTCCTGTTTTGAGGCCCCTTTAAGGGAGAAGACAAACTGTCATCCTTCTCTGCCCTTCGACTCAATCTAGAGATCATCCAGACAGAGACCCATTAAGATTACTGCTGTTTTTTTAGATATGTGTTAGATTTTTAAGGGCTGATTTAATAATTAAGAGACCAGGATGGATCCATTTTGGGCTTTTTAGCCCTCTTCAGCTGGCCATACTTTATTTATTTATTTATTTTTATTTTATTCAATTTATACCCCGCCCTTCTCCAAACGGACCCAGGGATTTGAACCGGAACTTTCCAGCATATCAGGCAAGCCTTTCTATGCCTTGAGCTAACCGGCTTCCCTGATTACAGCAGCCTTTTACAGGACTCTATTGATGAGAGAATATTTTCACAGCTCCTGTTTTGAGGCCCGTTTAAGGGAGGAGACAAACTGTCGGTTCAAATCCCAGTAGAAGAAGGGATACCTACCTTTATACAATGTTAATCAATTTGGCCATTGCACACATGATAGGCCCATCCACCCGCCTCCCACCTGTGATTAGCCCTGTTGTTTTTACATCAGGCATGCTAATCGATGCTCCTATTCCTTCCTCCCTTATCAAACACAGCTTGGGCTGTTCTTCCCCTGTAGAGTTCGGGAACCTCAGCCCCTTTCCCGAATTGCTTTTGCTAAGAATCATAGAAAAAATAATATTTTTTTTCTGATTAACAAGTGTTATTAAAAGGAAGAAGCTCTCAGGCTACTTCTTAAAATATGTTTTCTCTTTCTGATTGCTTAGATGCCATAGACTAGATAGTTTTCTTTCTACAATATCTAAAATAAAATCTTAGAGATTCTAGTGGAAGGAAAGAGACCTTGGAGATCTTCGTGTCCAACCATCTGTCCCAGGAAGATATCTTTATGCCATTCGGGACAAATGACTGGCCAATCTTTGTTTGAAATCCTCCAGTGATAGGGTACCATCAGTTCTACCAGGGAAATTATAAAGGTAAAGGTGAAGGTTCCCCTTGCACATATGTGCTAATCCTTCCCGACTCCAGTGGGCAGTACTCATCTCTGTTTCAAACCTGAAGAGCCAGCGCTGTCTGAAGACGTCTCTGTGGTCATGTGGCCGGCATGACTAAATGCCAAAGGTGCACAGAATGCTGTTACCTTCCCACCATAGCTGGTTCCTATTTTTCTACTTGCATTTTTACATGCTTTTGAACTGCTAGGTTGGCAGAAGCTGGGGCAAGTAACAGTAACACTCTGTTAGGTGGCGCTAGGGATTCAAACTGCCAAACTGCCAACCTTTCTGATCCACAGTGTCTTAATCACTGAGCCATCGTGTCCCTCAGCAGGCTGTATCACTGCTTAATAGCTCTCACAATCAGGAAATTGCTTTTGGTTTTGAGTTTGACTCGCCCTCTGCAAAGCTTCTGTTCAATGGTCCTTGCCTTACTCTCAAGAAGCCTCTAGTGCTCATTTTGAACACCTTCTCTTGTAATTTAGATCTGCAATATTTAATCCAGCATTAGGGATAACGCAAAATAACAAGCCAACTCTTCTGAAGAGAACCTGGCATTGTGCAATACAGTATGACATGAATACGGAAGCAGGCCTACCAACTTCCCACAAAAACAAACTCCAAACTAAATTATTACCTTTTAAAAAATTAAAGGCTGATATCTTGCAAGTCATCTAGTTTGAAATGTTGTGTCAGATAACCCAAGTCTCATAAGATTTGAGGCAATTAGTTTTTAAGGGGGCTTGTAAAAGTTACTGCCTCCCAGGGATAGAAAGATGGACTAACGGAATAATAAAGCACACTTGGAATGATTTATGGGAAATTTTGTTGCCTGCCAGAGATATAACTTTGAAAACAGGTTGTAGGTATAGTCCTCAGATTGAGAGAAAGAGATCTCCAGTGGTTGTCAAGAATGCAACCATTGAATGCAAAATGTTTTTACTAGTTTCCAAAGATTCTTTATAGCGCACGGAGCTAATTCTAAAATGGTAGGAAAAACGCATGTTGGAAAATATATATATATATATATTAATATTATTCCAATTTACAGGTTTTGCAGCTGGGCCTTCAAATTTAAAACAGGCCCTGAGGTTAGCCTTGGATCAGATTAAGCCCAGTCAAACATTTATATATAATCATGACTGTTTAACAAAGGCTTTTCCTCAGTAAGGAAAAAAAAAGGCAGCCCCAAGTGTTTAATAAAGGAAATAGAAGAGGTTAAGAACCATCATGCTGGCCAGTAAAGGCATCTGGTGAATATTAGATGTGTCAGCAAGTCATAAAAAAGCCAGTTCATCAAGAACATTCCATTTATATATTGCTGACAAGAATAACAGCAGAAAATGAAAATGTGAGAAGAAGAATAGGGAGACAGGGGAGAAAACATACAAAAAATAGTATTATGTAGTTTTATCAAATAAAAAAAAACCCACCAAGGTAATTTAGAATAATGTTTTAATCTGGCTTCCAATGAACAATATGTCAGTACCAAAGAAACATGGGTGAATTGTGTTTTCTTGATGGATCAGTTCAACATCCTGCTAATCGTTCTCTTCCCCGTGGGTAATAACGTAAACAAGATTCTTGTAATCAAGATAACCGGAGGGATCTGGAGGGAAAGCACTGAAGGTCTGCTTCACCTGAAGGAGATGTGCAAAATAAAGGTTAGAAAGGACATATGGGGAGAGTTAATAACTGCAGTTTCCACATACATAAAACAAATCCTAACCAGGTTTCTAGTCCTTAGGGATGTAATTCATTGCTGTCTTCACACTTGGAAGAAAGAAGTGTTGACAGCAAAGCTATTGGACAAGAATTTACTGCAGGTGGTTGAAGGTGGAATTAGACAAATTGTCAAATGTGATATTGCAAGGAAAAGCATGGCTGCCATTTTGATTGTTTTGTTTTAGCGACTATTCAAAGTTACGATGGGAATTCCCCCTCCCCCCAAAGGAACTCATGACTCGATTCTGGAGGTCTGACAGTGGCGCACACACAACCCGCAATCTCATGACTGCATTTCAAGTGTTTGTCAATCAGCTCACTTTTACAGCTAGTTGCAAAAATTCTATATTCACCTGATACAATTTACAATATATTTTGCTAGAAACTAGGGGTTTTAGGCAGTTTCCAGCAAAAAAAACATCCATAGAATGCATTGACTCGCTTAACAAACACGCGGTTGTTAATCACCACAAAAAATATCATAAAATCAGGTTAGTCTCATGCCTTGATTTACGGCAGCAATGGCTTATGGTGGAAACTCCAAGCTCTGTTACAGTTGTAAATTAAGAACTATCTTTATATTATTAAGAATGATCATAAATCTGATTTTCACATGAACACTGGTTGCAATTGCGATGAAAATACAATATTTTGATTAAGTTGGACAATCGGGTCAAACACAATATGCTCTAAAATGGGACAAATTTCAAATCTATTATTAGGAAGGGGGGGGGAGAAATCTTATATGAATGCAGAATGTGGTTACTCTTAGCCTCTTACACAGATATTACCAACATAAGATACATGAATCTGCAGTATTCCTATATTAGATTTGAATAGTGGAAGTTAGCATTTTTAAATGCTTCTTTTTCAGTTTCAAATCTTGCAAAAAGTAGGCATTCTGACTGGACATCTCATGAGATTTTAGCCAAAACATTTCACAAAACCCCACTTAAGATGGCACAAAATTGCAAGGGGCACATTTGTCAAAAATGTGTATGTTGTTATATATATGTATGTATTCACATGTATAGATAAAAATAGATAACTTTCGAAGGTTAATGATAGTTAGCGAGCTATAGAGATATGCCTGGAAGAAAAAAAGCCAGTTCTTAGTGTACGATCTACATTTGGTCATTGATTGCTTGATTGTGTGACATCCAGAGATGGTATTCAGCAGGTTCTGACCAGTTCTGGAGAACCAGTAGCAGAAATTTTGAGTAGTTCGGAGAACTAATAAATACTACCTCTGACTGGCCTCGCCCCCATCTACTCTCAGCCTCCCGAGTCCCAGCTGATTGGGAGGAAATGGCGATTTTGCAGTAATGTTCCCCTGGAGTAGGGAGGGAATAGAGATTTTACAGTATCCTTCCCTTGCCACGCCCACCAAGCCATGCTATGCCCACCAAGCCACACCCACAGAACTGGTAGTAAACAAAATTTGAATCCCACCACTGGTGTCATCTAACTGTTGTGGACTATTAGCCACTGCACAGATTTTCTCCACAACAATCTGGAATGCATTTTGCTGTTGAATAGCTTGTAATTTCATGAAGTTCTTTCTAAGGTTTTATTAAATATACTAAACAGAGACTCAAAATCCATCTCTTGTGGATGCTCCCATTAAGTATTTTTCAAGCTTGACAACTTTAAGATGTGTGGAGTTTAAGATGTGTAGATTTCAACCCTCCAGGATCTCTCCAGCATGTTTGGGTTGAAGTTCATGCATCTTAAACTCCGCAGATCTTAAAGCTGCCAAATTTGAAAAAATACTGAATGGGAGCATGCATGAGAGATGGATTTTGATCCTTTCCTTTTCCTTTTCCTTTTCCTTTTCCTTTTCCTTTTCCTTTCCCTTTCCCTTTCCCTTTCCCTTTCCCTTTCCTTCCCTCCCCTCCCTTCCTTTCTCCTTTCCCCTCGCCTCTCCTCTCCTTCCCCCTCCCTCCCTCCCTCCCTTTAATTTAGTTAGCATTTCTCAATGGAGGAGATGCTAGAGTGGAATCTTATAGAGGGCATAGTTCAGAAGTGGGTTGCTGCCAATTTGGCCCAGTTTGTTCAAACCAATAGTGAAATTCAGGCCTGGGTCACAGAACTGGCAGTAACCCAGGCCTGTCATGCCACCAAACTCATCCCTTCCCTGCTGCTGGGCGCTGCCATTTTGGTTTTTAGTGACTGCGCATGCGCAGTTTGCTGTAAATTGTTCTGCACATGCGCAAAGAACAACTTACACTGAACAGCGCATGTGTGTGCAGCACATGTTGCGAACCAGTAGTAAAACTGGCGGCACCCCACCCCTGGCACAGTTGGATTACTCAGAAGTGGTGCTCGTTGTAAAGTGCACCCCATTGAAATCAACGGAGTCCTTTTTGCGGTGTTCATTGCAGACACTGGAGCCACAGGACTGTGGCAGAGGATAGAAGAACAATCCCTCTTAACCCAATCTGGACCCGCTAGGGTCCTAATTTGGGTGGAGGAGTGGAGGGATAACAGCTTTTTAAAGAGAGTTTATATAACCAGAAGCAGCTCTTCCCATGTATTCTGGAGTCACCAAATTCTTGTGGAAAAATTATAATTCTTTACATCATGTTTTGACCACAAAATCCTTCCCAGCACTTCCTGCCATGAAAATTATTCTTGCCAAATAGGAAAAAAAAAATGATGTGGGATGCATGCAGCTTTCATGAGGAAGTAAATCTTACCTCTTCCTCAGTGAACCGGTCTGCTTGCGTCATGAGCACTTCTTTCATACTGTATCAAATAAAAAAGATAAAGTAAATAAAATAAAGCAACATAAAATAAAAAATAAAAGAGATAAAGTAAAGAAAAAGAAAATTTTTTAAAAAATAGCACCAAGGTGGCTGGCCAAGTTACAATACAATACAATACAATAGCAGAGTTGGAAGGGACCTTGTAGGTCTTCTAGTCCAACCCCCTGCATGGGCAGGAACCTTATACCATTTCAGACAAATGGCTGTCTAACATCTTTTTAAAGACTTCCAGGGTTGGGGCATTCACAACTTCTGGAGGCAAGCTGTTCCAGAGGTTAATTGTTCTAACTGTCAGGAAATTTCTCCTTAGTTCTAAGTTGCTTCTCTCCTTGATTAGTTTCCACCCATTGCTTCTTGTCCTGCACCCAGGTGCCTTGGAGAATAGTTTGACTCCCTCTTCTTTGTGGCACCCTCTGAGATATCGGAACACTGCTATCATGTCTCCCCTGGTCCTTCTCTTCATCAAACTAGACATACCCAGCTCCTGCAACCGTTCTTCATATGTTTTAGTCTCCAGTCCCCTAATCATCTTGGTTGCTCTTCTCTGCACTCTTTCCATAGTCTCCACGTCTTTTCTACATCGTGGCGACCAAAACTGTATGCAGTATTCCAAGTGTGGCCTTACCAAGGCACTATACAGTGGCATTAACACTTCACGTGATCTAGATTCTATCTTTATCACTGCAATGCTATCTCTAATACTAAAAGGAAATTGCTCCCGGTAAATAGTACAGGTAGTTCTCGACTTATGACCACAATTGAGCTCAAAATTTACGTTGCTAAGAGAAACATTTGGTAAGTGAATTTTGTCCCATTTTACGACCTTTGTTGCCATAGTTGTCAAGGGAACCGCTGTTGTCGTTAAATTAGTAACATGGTTGTTAAGTGAATCTAACTTCCCCAATGACTTGGCTTGTCAGAAAGTTGCAGTGGGGATTGTCTGATCCAGGAACACAGCAACTGTCATAAATACAAGTCAGTTGCCAAGCACCTAAATTTTGATCACATGGCTACAGGGATGCTGCAATAGTTGGTGAGAAGTCACTTTTTCCAGTGCCACTGTAACTTTGAATGGTCACCAAACAAACTGCTGTAAGCTGAGAACTATATACATATATATGTACATACGTACACATATACGTACATACATACATACATACATACATACATACATACATACATACATACATACATACATAGTGTGATTAGTGAAAGGTGTACAAGGAATTGTTCTTACTATATATTAGGGCAGGGGTCCCCAACCTTTGCAACGTTAAGTCTGAAGGACTTCAGCTCCCAGACTTCTCCAGCCAGCTTTGCTGGCTGGAGAAGTCTGGGAGCTGAAGTCCTTCAGACTTAAAGTTGCAAAGGTTGGGGACCCCTGTACTAGGGAATGCAGGGGGGTAGTGTGTGGGCGTGCCACACCCATAATGCTATGTGCATGACCCTCTTGTTTTTGGCATCCTTTTTTCGCCCTCCCCAGGCTCCAGAGGCTTTCTAGGAGCCTGGGGAGGGTGAAAACAGCCTCCTCCTCCCAACCTCCAGAGGCTTCAGAGCTTCCCTAAAGCCTCCAGAGGGCGAAAAATGGTCTCAAAAGAAGGCCGAAATAAGCTGGCCAGTGCACACATGCACGCTAGTGCTGACAGGGCAACACCTCGCGTGCCCTAAGAAATGGTTCCCCGTGCCACCTGTGGCACCCGTGCCATAGGTTCGCCATCACTGCTATATTCCATGTTTATTTATTTTTATTTATTTTAATAATAATAATAATAATAAATTTATTTTGTATACCGCATCCTCTCCCCAAGGGGACTTGGAGCGGTGCACAGGGAAAAAATTAAAATACTATAAAAAATACATAGAATAAATACAGTGAATAAAAACGAATTAAATTAGAATTATCCCTGCGCTAAAATCCCCAAGTTATAGCACTAAAATTCCCTAACACCCCAAAGGTAGAGACTAACCTAGGCCGGCCAAGCAGAAAAAGTATGTTTTGAGTTTTTGACGGATTTTAATCATATTTATATCCCGCCCTTCTCCCGAAGGACCCATTATAAGGTACTCTTCCCTCCTCCTTCTCCACACTGAATGGACAGGATAATGCTGGCTGGGAAGTTAGAGTCCACCTATCTTAAAGTTCCCAAGGGTGAAAAACTATTCTGAACTAGAATAATTTCTAGTTTGTTGCTTCCTTATGGCCCCACTCTCCAACCTTTCCCTTCTTTACATCTCTATACTCAAATAAATATTTCAGTCAGGTGACTACATTGAAATAGATTGAGTCCATGAAACTCTCTATAGTCAATTTATTAATCTTTGAGGTGCCACCAGAATCTCTGACATTTTTATTTCAATTACCTTTTCAGAAAGTTACCGTATTTTTCAGACTATAAGACACACCGGAATATAAGATGCACCAAGATTTTGAAGTGGTAAATTTGTTTTTTTTTTAAAGGTTTTGCAAAAAAACCCCACCAGAGCATGCAGAGTGTGTGGGAGACCTGTAGAGTGCTCCTGGGAGGGCAAACACCCCCCTGTTTTTGTGAAAAATGGGCCCATTTTCATTTGTTTTTGCTCTCCCCAGCCCCCAGGAGCACTCTACAGGCCTCCCAAACCCTCTTTATGTCCATTTTTGTGAAAAACGGGATGTGTGGGGCAAGGTTTTGAGAGGCCAAAAAGACGCACCCAAATTTTCACACTCTAGTACACAAAATTGTCTGCTACAATGTCCTATCTGTCAACAACTACTTCAGCTTCAACCTCAATAATACATTGGTAAACAATAGATACAAACTCAAGGTAAACTGCTCCAAACTCCATTGCCGAAAATATGACTTCAGCAACAGAGTGGTCAATGCCTGGAATGCTCTATCTCAGGGGTCCCCAACCCCCGGTCCGTGGACCGGTGCCGGTCCGTGACTTGATAGGAACCAGGCCGCAGGATCGGGGAGGAGGGAGGAGGGGGAGCCCCCTGGCCAGAGCGCGGACCAGGGACAGGAAAGCACAGGCGCGGCTGCTTGCGCCATTGGGGGCCCTAGAGGGGCGAGTGAGCCGACTCACCCCTTCCCTGCGTGCGCATGCACCACCTGTTCCCCCTCCCCCCCTCCCCCTCTGCGCTGGCCGGTCCGCGGAATTTTCTTTAAAATGAAACCGGTCCCTGGTGCAAAAAAGGTTGGGGACTCCTGCTCTACCTGACTCCGTTGTTACATCCTCAAACCCTCATAATTTTAGCCTTAAACTGTCTAAAAGGTTTTGCAAAAAAACCCCACCAGAGCATGCACCCATTCCTAAGAGGTCCGTAAAGGGGGCATGCGTAAGTGTACCAGGATCTCTACCATCCCTGTCCTACTCTCCCCATTTATTCATACCCATTTCCTGTGTTTACGTCCATGCTCATACTTATACCTTTTACCTTGTACAAGTTTGACAAACCAAACCAAATTAAAATAAATAAAGAGGTAGTTAGGATGGGAAAGGACAAGGCAAGGATGAATGAATGCAGTTCAGATACAATCCTAAGCATTTCACATCTTGACATATAAAGAGGTCTGGGGGGGGGGGGGAATCCCTGCACATTTTCCATTATTTATTTTATAGAGAAACAAAGATGCAGATTTTCCAAACAGAGAACTTTCTGCAGTTGTTGTTTTCCATAATATTTGCTTCCCCAGAGGGTATGAAAAGAAACGATGTCCAACAAGAACAGGATCACAGATCTTCATAAGATTTTCATAAGCAAGTGCCCGCCCAGTGCCCTTGATGTGGCGCACCAGATGACAGGATCTGCAGTTCCAGACTCATCCAGTTCCAGTATTAAAACAAGACTGGTAAATCCTACAGGGCTACTTAAACAGAAATGGAAACAATTGTGTTTTATTAATTGGGATGCTGCTTCAAGAAGGATTTCATAGGGCCAATGACATGGTATTTCATGTCTGGATATGTGCCCAGAAAGACTCCAAAGCATTTAGGGTTCCATCAGAGGCCTACTGAATTCTTAAGGCCTAAATAGATGATATAATATAAATCAGATTGCCTAACATTGAAGCACATCTGGATGAGAGCACAACATTCTGCCATTTTTCAGAAATAAACTTCCCATCCTTCATGTCCCAAAGGTGCTTTTTCAAAAGAAAATGGATTCCCTCCCCCTTGAAGTTATTTCACTTCTCATCCAAGAAGCTTCTTCAGTTCTTGCATGAGAATAGCAAAGCAATAACACATACAAAGTGTATCTCTGCCACACGCAACCTTCTCTACAATTAGCGAGAACAAGACCTATCAGTTTGGGCACTATGCCACAAATAGCACTTAGCACTAGCACTTAGACTTATATAACGCTTCATAGTGCTTTTACAGAATCAGCCTATTGCCCCCAACAATCTGGGTCCTCATTTTACCCACCTCGGAAGGATGGAAGGCTGAGTCAACTTTGAGTCAATGAGATTTGAACTGCTGAACTGCAGCTAGCAGTCAGCTGAAGTAGCCTGCAGTACTCCACTCTTACCACTGTGCCACCTTGGCTCTATCAGAAGCAGAATAATAGAGTTGGAAGGGACCTTGGAGGTCTTCTAGTCCAACCCCTTGTTCAGGCAGGAAACTCTATACCATTTCAGACAAATGGTTGCCCAATCTCTTCTTAAAAACTTCCAGTGTTGGGACATCCACAACTTCTGGAGGTAAATCATTCCACTGATTATTTTGTCAAGAAAATTCTTCTTAATTTTGGTTGCTTCTCTCCTTGATTAGTTTCCACCCATTGCTTCTTGTCCTGCTTTGGAGAATAGGTTGGCTCCCTCTTGATTATGGCAACCCCTTAGATATCAGAACATTGCTTTCATGTCACCCTAGTTTTTCTTTTCATTAAATTAGACACACCAAATTCCAGCAACCATTCTTTAGTCTTCAAGAAAAAACAGTCTAGTTGCCTTTTGAAAAAGCACCATTGGGACAGCCATGACCTGGATGACTGAGAATCTCCATAGACACTCCCATTCTTCAAAAGAGCACCAAAAAGCAGTTTGCTACACGCAGGGGTCTCCAACCTTTGCAACTTTAAGTCTGAAGGACTTCAGCTCCCAGAATTCTCCAGCCAGCAGAGCTGGCTGGAGAAGTCTGGGAGCTGAAGTCCTTCAGACTTAAAGTTGCAAAGGTTGGGGACCCCTGGACTAAACAATGTCATTTGACCAAAAGAACCAAAGAGTAAAGAATGATACCTATAGCCATGATGGCGAACCTATGGCACATATGCCACAAGTGGCATGCAAAGCCATTTGTTAGGGCATGCGAGGCATTGCCCTGTCAGCTGCAATGTGCATTGGCCAGCAGACTGAAGTGGGTTGCTGCCAATTCGGCCCAGCTGAAGTCCTTCAGACTTAAAAGTTGCAAAGGTTGGAGACCCCTGCGCTACAGGATGGTTCATACCTCTCACCATTCCAAGAATCAAGCAGGGTTTGTTGGTCAAATAAATCCAAACCTACTTCTGAATATTAATTCATTTTTTGTTAATTGTTTTTTACAAATGAGGGCATCCAGCAAATGTTATACAATAAAAAACCCTTCTATTTCTAAGCCTGCCAGCCATGTATAAACTGGAGAATTATTCTTATGGTATGCTATACATAGCCCTCAACGTATGATCATACGGGAACCTATTCATTACAGTCATAAGTTGTGACAGTCATATGCTCATAAAGGTTATGAAACGAAATGGTTTTACAACTTTTTTGCAGCGGTCGTTAAGCAAAACACCAAGGACAAGTAAATCCATAATTGTTAAGTGAACCCATGAGGTGTTTTTACTTAGTTTTGCACTAGTTGTTAGCAAGAACATTGTAAATTGTGGTCGTATCACTGCAGGACCCTGCAAATGGCCATAAATGTGGGCTGATTGACCAATGACTGAAGTCACATGACTGAGGGAGTGGAGGTGGCCATCAGAACTTCAAAACCAAATCCTAAATACATTGAGGGCGGGTGGGGGTAGAATTGTAACTTTGAATGGTAATTAAACGACCAGCACTTAATCTATTTTTTTTTTTTATGATTGCATGCTTGAGATTATACAATAGCATTTAGCACTTAGACTTATATACTTATATACAGCCCTCTCTAAGCAGACTTTACAGAGTCATCATATTGCCCCCAACAATCTGGATCCTCATTTTACCCACCCCGGAAGGTTGGAAGGCAGTGGTGGGTTTCTACTGGTTCGGACTGGTTCGACCAAACCAGTAGTGGTTTGGCAGCCTGGGTCACTGGAACTAGCAGAGACCCAGGTCTGCCACCCCCCTGAACTGGTTCTGACAGGTAGCCATTGAGAGGGGCCTTTCTTCCCCTTGTTTCCATGCCCATCATCCCTATCCTCTCCCTTCCCTCTCTCATGCGCTCCTCTTTCCTGCCCTGTCTACAATCCTGGCACTGTGTGAGGGAGGCCTAGATCTTAAAGGCCCATTGAGTGAGGGAGCATGCTCAATCAAAGGCCTCTGTACTGGCTTAATCAGGCGCCCTTTGCTTCATAGACCTGCTGTGTGAGGGAAGCCTAGGCCTGAGTTAGGATGGAGGATGATCCTGGGAACACAAGCCGAAGCTGTTTCCTGCAAGATCAGGCTGCCACAGTGAGGTGGGGGGCGGGCGATCTGCTTAAGCCATGGCACGCTCAATCAGAGGCCTCTGTACTGGCCTAATCAGGCTCCCTTTCCCCTCCCATGACATCATGAACAATTGACACTCTAGGATGCTGCACTCACTCTCCTTAAATGCCCAGGCTTTCTAGAGTTATGCTGGAACACACACACACACACACACACACACACACACATATACAACCACCCACCAGGGGTGTCTTACCCCCACAGTGTTTGTCTCTGGAGGGTAAGTCAGTGGTGTACCAAGTTTGGTTGAAATTGCTCAAGGCATTCCAGAGTTATGCTGGAACATATATACATGCATGCATGCATACATACATACATACACACACACACACACCCTTTTATAGATAGATAGATAGATAGATAGATAGATAGATAGATAGATAGATAGATAGATAGATAGATAGATAGATAGATAGATAGATAGATAGATAGATAGATAGATAGATAGATAGATCAGTGCTCGGTTCCCCTGTTATTTTTTATCCATTGAAATCAGTACATAGAAGGGTATGGGAAAACCCCAGATTGTACAATAACTCTTGGGATTATAATTTAATTTATTCTTTTTATTGTCTGAGTGAAAAGTACCAATTAATTAGTTTTTCAAATAAAAAAACACCCATTTGTTTGATGGTTCCCCTGTTATGGGTGAGCTCCAGGGCCTTTGCCCCATCCTAAAACAAGAACTGTCTTAAACAGTTGCTGGCCTTGTTTAACAAGACAGAAAACTCCCATAAAATAAATTGGCAGAAAATGTTGCAACTATTCCAGTTAAGGATTAAGAAACTGGTCCTAGGTAGGAAGAAGACGACTGAATTCCCACTGCTAGAAATTACTACCCTCTGCATTGATTTCCTGTTAGACAGAAAACTAAGCATCCCTTTAGCTAATTAGATAAGGCAGGAAGCAAGATAAAGGAGTATCCCCCCCCCCCCCGCAAGAGTGCAGAGGGGAAAACCTCGGATATTCCAGGCCCTAGAAATAGGCAGGTTGATGGCTAAATTTTGAGTACAATTAGTTTCCAACCAATTCTAGTTGGATTCAGATATATGGGGCTCTTCTTACAGCAGCTCAACTGTTATTTTTCGAGAAAAGCAGAAAGCAATAATTGCAGTTTTGTAGCTTTCTGATGTTCAAGTGCCTGATTTTTGAGCTCATCAGTATGGATGCCCTAGGAGGATGGTGCATGCATATATGCATGTATGCGTGGGTGTGTGCATACATATAATCTGTTTCAAATCTTCCAAATGAGTCATAGCTTCCCAAGCAAGAAGTAAAAATATCTCCAGTGGAAAAAATGAAATGCTCCCCAAAAGGAGGTTAATAAGACCAACGTTCCTGTTAAAAGGTCAAGCGTGGCCAAGTCTGAGAGGGAGGGGGGTTATTTTGCTATTGCCATTTCAACAGATTTAATATGGAAAAATGCTATTAATTAATAGCAACCCTCTCATGAACAGGACAAATTCTCCAAGAGATGAATGAGAGGCTCTAATAAATAAATAACAATTAGATTTCAACGTCTAAATCAGGGGTGTCAAACTTGATTTCATCTGAGGGCCGTATCAGGGTTGTGTTTGACCTCTGGGGCTCAGGGTGGGCATGGCCAGCTTGTTGCCATTCATATCAGGGGCACAGGTGGTGGCCCGAGTGCTCTTCCAGCAAAAATGGGCCCCCAAGCTCCATTTTCAAATTCGACTGCCGACTGCAATCCTTTGCCAGAGAAAATGAGCTTGGGAGGGTCTCATGTGGCCCTCCGAAGCTGCATTTTAGCTGGCAGAGGCTAAAGGCAGAGGCCCTTTGCTGTTTCCAGGGCAGTCCCACGAGCCACATCTAAGCATCCCATGGGCCAGATCTGGCCCCTGGGCCTTAAGTTTGACACCCTTGGTCTAAATGATGGGAGTATATAAATGGTGCTGAATGTCAAAATAAAGTCATGGAATAGATTTGTAAGGATCAATGTTACCCTTAGGTCTAATAAGTAACACAAGGTTCTCTTCTGGTGATGAATGAATGGAGTTGTTAGCAAATCTAACTGGTTTACAGAAGACTGGCTGCTGCTTGTGTGATCATTCCCAGCAAGACAAACCCTGAGTTTATATATTATATACTAATATTCCATTTAGGTCTCATGTTAGTGTAGCTTTTCCCAACCTGATGCTTTCAATATATTTTGGCATGATAAGCCCAATTATTGTCCACTGGGAATTATAGAAACTGTGCTCCCAGTCCACCTGTAGGAGAGGAATAGGCAGTGGGGGTGGAGCCAAGTGAGTAATAAGCCTAGAATTGTTACATTCCCAAAGATGGTCTAAATCCAGTCATTCTTGAATTCCATTGACTCTTAATTTAGTGCCATTTAATGCTGATCATTAGCTGCCTAGACTCTTGTGTATCGGCATGAGCAGTAAATCACCTTAACTGGAACCTAATGTATGGTCCTAATTCATTGTCCCTAACACCACCTGGGGAACAGCATAGCAAGGAAGGAATCCTTATTTATTTTAAACATGCACTAAACTACCTATGAGCAGATTGTCTATAAATGTGGACTTTTATGCATACGTGTAATGAACTATGGGACTCGTTTATACAGAATACAGTAGGTTAAAAATGATAGTGTCACAATTTTTTGTTTGTATTTTGTTCTTTTTTTGTTATTAATTTAAAAAAAACCAATAAAAATAAGCATAAAATATGCATTAAACCAGGGGTCTCCAACCTTTGCAACTTTAAGTCTGGGAGCTGAAGTCCTTCAGACTTAAAGTTGCAAAGGTTGGGGACCCCTGCATTAAACCACCTTACTCTGAAAGCTCTGTGCACTGCACAAATTCAAAACATGCTACAAGATGGAACAAAATAAAATGACAATAAATAACAGCAAACAATCCCGGGGCAGATTTTAACAGAATACCAGACCTTGTAGGTCATCTAGTCCAACCCCCTGCCCTAGCAGGGGACCCTATGCCATTTCTGATAGATGGCAGTCCAGTCTGTTCTTGAACAGGGAGGGCCTCCTTAGGGTGCCGTCCGCCGGACAATGCCGGCTGGCGACGCCCAGGGGAAGAGCCTTCTCTGTGGCAGGCCCCGCCCTCTGGAATGACCTCCCCCCAGACCTTCGTACTATCACCGACCTTCGCCACTTCTGCCGGACACTGAAAACATATCTCTTCCATATGGCCGGCCTAGCATAGCTGCTACAGCTATGTTATTATTAGAGTTGGGTTTTAAATTAATTGTTTTCTTTTTTAGCACGGGCTAAATTATTTAATTTTAGTTTTAACTTTTGTAGAATTTTGTATTGTTTGTATTTTTAGATTTTTAAATTCCTGTGCGCCGCCCTGAGTCCCATTTTGGGAGATAGGGCGGGATAGAAATCTAATAAAGTAAGTAAGTAAGTAAGAAAGCCTCCAGTGATGAAGCTCCCACAATTTCTGAAGTCAAGCTGTTCCATTGGTTGATTTTCCTCTAGCTTTTAGTTAGCTGAAAAGCCAACCTTTAATAATCTGAATGCACTGAGCATTGAATAATCTTTGCTTTAAGCACTATAGTTAGCATTTTCATGTGTATCTTCATCTCAATGCACCGAAAACTTTCAGTGGCCTCCTAGAAATTGGACTAAAAGCTGATTCTGTGGCAATAGATTTGATCTTTTGGAGAACTCATTGAAATAAGGCACGATACTACAGACAAAATGCAGACAACAGAAACAACAACAGGAAGGAAAGGGATTTTTTGTAAAAAATAAAAAAAAGCAAAACTCAACTTACTAATCTGCTTTTATGTAACCTTTTCCTTCTCGATCAAAAACTCTGAAAGCATTCAAAATGATTTCTTCTGGATCAGTGCCTAAAAAAAAGAACAATCAGATTCTTTATACTCTGAACACTTTTTCTGCACAGGCATTAACAGCAGACATATTGAATGTGCAATGTTTGATTATTATTTTTTACCATTTCATTGATTCCTATATCTTTGAGGTCTGGCAACTGAAAGCATGAATAAACTCCACTGAACAATGCCATCTAAGGTAATTTATTCAGTTCTGCTAAGGCAGGTGTTCACAGGTACTTGTTCTGCATTTTTCAATCACTTGGGATATATCTAAAAGGGAACAATTCCAATTTTCTGCAGCGGTGTTACTACTCAAGCGTGGGACGCCACATTCTGCCACTCTCGTATCTTGAGTTAGTTTTGAAAGCATCTTCTTGTATGAAATGGTATAGGGCTTTCTGCCTAGGCAGGGGGTTGGACTAGAAGACCTCCAAGGTCCCTTCCAACTCTGCTATTGTATTGTATTGTATTGTATTGTATTGTATTGTATTGTATTGTATTGTATTGTATTGTTTCTGCACCATATTTTAACTTACTGCACCTGTGTATGGTTTGAAAATTGCACAATTGCACAGTGGCAGATAGGACAGCACTCCAGAGGGATAACATCATTGCCCAGAGGATCATTGGTTGCCCTCTCCCCTCTTTGGAAGAGCTTTATCGCCCCCACTGCCTTAAGAAAGTTCAAAACATTCTTAAGGCTCCATCTTATCCTAGGCACCCTTTTTTTGAACTATTACCATCTAGCAGACGGTACAAGACAATAAAAACAAGGACAAATAATCTGAAGAACAGCTTCTATCCCAGAGCAGTAACTATACTGAATTCTACTGTGTAGTACAATATTAATGCAATATCAGGGGTTTTCAATTGAATTGTATAGAACTGTGATGGCGAACCTATGGCAACCGTGCCACAGGTGGCACATGGAGCCATATCTGAGGACACACAAGGCGTTGCCCTATGTCAGCTCCAGTTATGTCATGCATGCACTGGCCAGCTGATTTTCAGTCTTCCAGAGGGTGGGGGAGGCCGTTTTCACCCTCCCCAGGCTTCAGGAAAACCTCCGGAGCCTGTGAATGGTGAAAAATGGGCCCAACGGACCTACTGAAAGTCTGGAGACTTCAGTGAGTCCTGCACACATGTGCAGAGGGGGATCCTGTGGGGGTTGTGTGTGCATGCATAGGGGGGAAGGCATTGCATTATGGGTGTGGGCACGCATGTGCGCCCTTTTGGCACCCAAGCAGAAAAATGTTCGGAATCTCCTGTTTACCCAAAGTAAGGATCATCCCTGTGGTATAAGGTCGACAACTAACTAGGGAACCAAGATTCCAAGCTATTGTTCCAGTCCCACTTCTACAAATGCCTTAGAAATAGGCACAAGATCGGTCAACATGATCCACCAAGGCTGCCAGACATCTGAGGACAGAAGAACAACCGTAGCACAAGGGAAACAAGCACTCCGCAAAGCCAGAGCTGCAAATGCTGCAACAATGGTGCCCACACATGTTTGCCCGACTTGTGGCAGAACATGTCATACCCGTGTAAGCCTTACCAGCCACCTGCAGACACATTGTGGACAGCCCACAACCTGATAGATGTCAAGGTCCTCTTCGAACACGATGGACAACCATCATCAGAAATAGATGCTACCAATATTTTTGGATATGATGCAATGCAATGAGCCTTTGACAGATAATACCTTAACCCTTGCAAGAGATGAGAAAAGAGCAGATAGGTGAATGAATATATAAAACTACTTGACTGTAACTGTTTTTGGTCTCCAGACCAGGAAAGAAAGGTGGTATTGACTCAGGGGTGAAATTCAACTTTTTTTTACTACCGGTTCTGTGGGCGTGACTTGGTGGGCATGGCAGGGGAAGGATACTGCAAAATCTCCATTCCCTCTCCACTCTGGGGCCAGCCAGAGGTGGCATTTGCTGGTTCTCTGAACTACTCAACATTTCCGCTACCGGTTCTCCAGAACCTGTCAGAACCTGCTGAGTTTCACCCCTGTATTGACTAGATAAAAGGGAAAGTTGATTTAATACAATACAATAGCAGAGTTGGAAGGGACCTTGTAGGTCTTCTAGTCCAACCCCCTGCGTGGGCAGGAACCTTATACCATTTCAGACAAATGGCTATCTAACATCCTTTTAAAGACTTCCAGGGTTGGGGCATTCACAACTTCTGGAGGCAAGCTGTTCCAGAGGTTAATTGTTCTAACTGTCAGGAAATTTCTCCTTAGTTCTAAGTTGCTTCTCTCCTTGATTAGTTTCCACCCATTGCTTCTTGTCCTGCCCCCAGGTGCCTTGGAGAATAGTTTGACTCCCTCTTCTTTGTGGCACCCTCTTTCAATTTAATTGAAATGAATTAAATAGGGTTATTTAATTATTATTCCATATTTATTTAATGATTGTCTTTTTTATTTTTTTCCCAGAATAAAACATTTGTGAAAGCAAAACACTCATCCTTTGGAAGGGTGATACATAGCTTCAAAGTAACAGCTGCAAAATAACTCTATGTGTTCACAGGACAGAGGGACTAGTTCCAGAAACTGGTTGCCAACATCAGTGCCTGTTGGATTAATGCCTTGAAAAAAATATAATAGACTGTTTCCTCCGATAGTTTCTTTTTAAACTCTGTAGCACATTCCTTGGAAAGAAATACACGCAAATACATGGATTTGATGTTCCGGGTTCTTGGCTTCAAGGTGAAAAAGTCACTTATGCTGTCACAGCTGCAGAAAAATGACATTCACCCTACCTGGCAGCAAAAATCTGGATAACCATTAGGGAACAGCAAAGTGAGCATAAAATCAACATTGTTCTGCCCCCTGAAGGCTGCCTGAGTTTTGCAACTAAGATATGAGAGCCATAATTATTTAAATAACCACCCAACCAACAGGACCTAAATCTGAAACACTGTCAAATCAATTGTTGGTGATCCACTAAAAAGTGTTATGTAGTTTAGAGCAGGGGTCCCCAACCTTTGCAACTTTAAGTCTGAAGTCAAATCTGGCTGGAGAAGTCTGGGAGCTGAAGTCCTTCAGACTTAAAGTTGCAAAGGTTGGGGACCCCTGGTTTATAGGATAAGTGTATTTCTGATACGTAAACCAGCAGAGTCCTATAATATGATCCATCACTCCTCAGGATTCCATATTACATGCATTCATTTAGAGATGTATAAGATCCACATAAGTAAGTTAATTTAATTTATTCACATTTCTATACCGCCCTATCTCCCTTGTGCAGGGCAGTGCATGTGCACCTAAGCGAACGTAATCGCACATGGGCTCCACAAAATTGGCAAAATTGAGCTTGTTTGGAGTTTCTAGCAGGGGAGCGCAGCTATCGTATATCCATGACCGAAGATCGGTACACTCCTATCTGGGATGATCGTCCTCTTCCACCGAATGTGCAGCTTCGGGAGGGATGCACATGGAGCGGTGTGGGAGGAAGGGGACACCCGCCTAGCCAGCCAGATCAGCTGAATCAACCCTGGTGATCAATGGGATGACAGATGTCTCAGCCAGATTGCTCTCACATCCTGAGAAAGATGAGAATAAGTTGCACAAATACCTTGTGCAAGGCTAGGGAGATAAGCAAGTATTACATTTTATGAATCCTGTCACATCGCTCATTTGGAATAGAATGGCATGGTTCGTTGCACAGTCAGCTAGATGCTTAGACCGGATTTGGCATTTTTATCCACCTATTGAGTTCTTCTCGAGGACTTGCAATAGCAGATGTTGTTTAAAGGTATAGTCACGGGATGTCAGTCACTGTTCCAAGTAAAGCTGCCTTTTGCAATTGACTGATGGTGACTTTGTCAATGCCGGTATTCAAATGATGCTCCAGATACTGTGGGACTATTACTATTGGGATTATCTTTATTTTCTTTTGCCACAGTCGTACTACTATTTCAGTCATTCTATGGCATTATTATTTTTATTCCCCTCTAAAATAATACACTAGAGGAAGTTATTAATACCAACAATAAAGATCAAAGTAGTCAAATGTTACAGGAATTGTAGCCCTTTATATGAGATAGAGTGACAGATAAAAAGATGTAACCTGATTTATAGATTAAATAGGTGCTGGTTTCATTTTTTTAAATTCTCATTGTGTTTCATGCTATAATCTTATTATTCTGCCTGTGGGATCAGTCCAAAAAGGGAGTTTATCAATATTTATAAATAAATGCACGCAATCTGATAAATTGAATCTGAAAAGAATAGACGATGCAGGCTTCATAGAATATAATTTGAAAATCTGGGGAGCTGCTGCTAAACAATATAAAATACAGTTCTAAAAGAGCCATGATAAACACTAACTTAATGGAGAAATCCCTTACACATTCATGGAATGTAGGCTAACACTGGGTATCTATCTATCTATCTATCTATCTATCTATCTATCTATCTATCTATCTATCTATCTATCTATCTATCTATCTATCTATCTCTATCTATCTATCTATCTATCTATCTATCTATTTAACTCTATCTATCTATCAATCTATCTATCGATCTATCGATCTATCCATCCATCCATCCATCCATCCATCCATCCATCCATCCATCCATCCATCCATCCATCTAACTCACTCTATCTATCTATCTATCTATCTATCTATCTATCTATCTATCTATCTATCTATCTATCTATCTATCTATCTATCTATCTATCTATCTACCTACCTACCTACCTACCTACCTACCTACCTACCTATTCTTTTGATCCTAATAAGAACTCTGAATATATAATATAAAATTAATACATCACATATTCGCAGAATAAAACCAGCATAAGAAAGAACAATGCAACCAGGGTGCTCAGAACTTTAGTAAGGGAAATCGTTAAAGTTGGGTAAAAAAGTTATTGCCTACTTGAAAATAAGGGAAAGTAAGTTCATTCCATCTATTTATGCTAACAGGACAAATGCAACATTTGGAACTGTTGCCTGTCCCTGATCAAACGAAAATACTTGCTAGTCAAGCCCTCACAAAGGCTTTGTTGAGCAAAATAAACCCATCTTTTCCCCCAGTTCTCAAACTGGCCTGAAGCTACAGATTTTTAAAAGCAATTATGCAACAAAGAACGAAGCTGCGAAGGAAGCCACAATGGCAGGTTTGCCTTCCTTTCCCTTCAGAACCCAACGCCATGGTATAACTTGGACAATTTCCCTATTCAGAAAAATTAGCTGTGCTGGAAATCAATTAAATTCATCAAAGGTTGGTCAAAGCAGGCGCAGAGGGGGTGGGGTGGGTTTCTGGGAATTTTGAACAGGGAGATACATATTCTGACGCCAGATGAGCAGTTAAAGAAAAACGAAAAAGCATTTTGTGCTAATGCCAACCACATGGGTCTCCTCTCTACAAAGAGTTGGAAGAAATGCAATTTGTATACCACACAGAGATCCTTCACTTCATCAAAGAAACCACTTTATGCACCAGCTAATCAATAGGGAATGCTGGCCGCAGAGTTCCACTTCAAAGCAAAGAGTCCAGGAAGATGACAAAGTACACAAGGCCTATTCTTGTCTTCTCTTGTCTCTCTTTTTTGTTGTTGTGGCCCGCCGGCGGCCAGCGGAGATGGCAGCAGAGTCGGACAGTGAGGAGGTTGGGGAGGAACATGGGTCAGTGCGGGGAGTTGAGGAAAGCTCAAACGAGGACTTCTGCATCAGAGGCAGAGAGGGAGTTAGACAGCAGTGCGGCAGAGGAACAGATGGAGCCTGTTCCCAGTGTGCGCATGCGCAGAGCTGTCAGAAGACAAGAACAATCACGAAAGCAGGGTCGACTTAAGAGTAAAGCCGCACCTTGGAGGCGATTGGACCCTCCCATAGGAAATAAAAGAGGAGCAAACAGGCAGGGGGCTTTTGCAGGAAACCTTTCATTCATTTGGTCACTTCCAGAGTGGAAAGTTCTGTTTGTGACTATAAGAGACTCTGTGCCAAGTTTTGCCTTGCCCTGCATTTAGAAACTAGTTATTTGGCGGCTCGCCAAACGAGATAAGGTTTGTGATGATAAACATTCCTCTGTTTGCTAAGCCTTGTGGACTGTGAATGAAAGGAATTCTCAGTCGTGTAAATAAAAGGGGTTTTCCCAGGACCAAGCCTCTGCTCCTTGCTTTTTAAGGAAGCCTGGGTCAGCCTCCGCTTTGTTGCTTGCTTCGGCTGCCATTGAAACAGGGAGGGAGGGGCTTTGGTAATTGGGAATGGGACAGTATGGTGCAAGAGGGCGTTTTGGAGAAGGGAGTATGTTCTCACCATCTACTTCGCATACCTCTGGCTGGAGCCATGCATTGGTCAAGGTCAACGGTTTTGCATACCATCCTGATGATGCTCCTGGAGATGCAACCCACATGACACCTAAGGAGATTGCGCATTGGACAATGGGGGGGGGGTTGGGGAAAGGGGGTTGACACATATTGATATGTATGATTTCACGTGCTTGGGTCTCAGACCTTGCTTTACCTCGCTGCTATCTTTTCATAACCAGTAAAAGTACTCTTAATTCTTACAAATGGAGTTGTTTGGATTCTTTCTTGGTTATCGTTAGAGGTAGACCTGACAGCCTGGGTCAGAACATTTTTCCCCATCAGAGAGAGTAGGAAAACTCTCCAATGCTGGAGAATTAAAAAAAAAAAGAATCTTTCATGGATATACCGTAAGTGAAAGAGTCAATGTCTGTGGGAGTTGATCTCAACTGGGTTGGTCAAAACTGTTTTGCTCTTGAGTGCAGAACATGCTGGCATCTTAGACTATCCAGCGCAACAGGAAGCTGTAGGGCAGATTCTAGGCAGAGAAGAACAACCTGATGTTCCTCGGCCGAATCGCCCCCTGGAAGCTCAGATTTTGATAATAATGTCTGAGGCTCTTTAGACCTTGTTGCTTGGCAGAGAAAGAAGTGCCCAAAAGAGAGAGATTTGCTGTCCCACATATGTTTAGCTCTGTCTCTACTCATTCCTGGTTTCAGCTCCATGAACTCCTGTTCTGCCAACAGCTTCTTTCTGAAGGCCATTGATCCTTGACAAAGAAAGCATCTCCCAGCTTGGAGGATGTAGGAATTCATATACCCGTCTTCTCCCATATGGCTAAAGCTGATTGACCACTCCTGCCATCTACTTGAATATAATAGAATAGAATAGAATAGAATAGAATAGAATAACAGAGTTGGAAGGGACCTTGGAGGTCTTCTAGTCCAACCCCCTGCTTAGGCAAGAAACACTATATCAGTGATGGCGAACCTTTTCAGCACCAAGTGCCAAAAAGGGAACACGCATGCACACACACGCTCGTCAGGGCTGCAACCTGGAAAAGGAGCTGCCCAGCAAGCATGTGTGCACTGGAAAATTAACTTTTGGTTTCCAGCGTACATGCACCCCAGCAAGCTAGTCTTCCAGTTACTGGTGTGCATGCGTGTGTGATGATCAGCTGGCCAGTGCGCATGCTCATGCCAGAAAACAGAAGACCAGCTCTTCCAGTTTCCAGCACTGTCGCATGCACGAAGGCTGACCAATTGTCGCATGCGCCTGCGCACCAGAAATGCAGAAGAGGAACAGGCGACACCGTGCCTGCCAGGCAACATGCTCCACGCACCACTTTGGGCATGCATGCCATAGGTTCACCATCCTGGCACTATACCGTTTCAGACAAGTGGCTATCCAACATCTTCTTAAAGGCTTCCAGTGTTGGAGCACTCACAATTTCTGGAGGCAAATGTTTCACTGACGAATTGTTCTAACTGTCAGGAAATTTCTCCTCAGTTCTAGGTTGCTTCTCTCCTTGATTAGTTTCCACCCATTGCTTCTTGTCCTACCCTCAGGTGCCTTGGAGAATAGCTTGATTCCCTCTTCTTGGTGGCAGCCTCTGAGATATCGGAACACTATAGTTGCTGCCAATTCATAGAAATTCTGCAGCCATCATGTGGAAAAACTGTCTAGATGTCCCTTCACTCAACCAAGGAGGCCAATCTATAGGTCTGAACCATGTCAGAAGAAGTCATCCAGGTAAGGAAGGCATCCAAACCAGGCCAGTATTGCAGGAAATCGTAGAATCATAGAGCTGGGAAGAAACCTTGGAGGTCTTCTATTCCAACCACCTGTTTAGGTAGGAAAGTCTATACCATTTCAGACAAATGGTTGTCCGATCTCTTATAATCATCATCATCATCATCATCATCATCATCATCATCATCATCATCATCATCATCATCATCATCATCTTTATTGTCATTGTAAAAATTACAATGAAATTATACATACTTATACATACTTCCAGTGTTGGAGCATCCACAACTCTGTTCCATGGATTAATTGTTCTAAGTTTCAGGAAATTTCTCCTAGGTTGCTTCTTTCCTTCATTTTTTTCTCATTCTTTGCTTCTTGGCCAACTCACAGCTGCTTTGGAGAATACATTGACTTCCTCATCTCTGTGACTGCCCCTCAATACTGGAAAACAGTTATCACGTTACCCCTGCTTCTTCTCTTTGATAGGTAGACATACCCAGTTCCCTTAATCATCCATCCCAAGTAAACAGGAGGCATCTCTCGGGATTGAAGCAGGAAGGACAGGTCCCCTGCCAGTCCAAAAGACATCCCTCTTCTGTCTTTCAAATCCTTGATCTGGTCCAGCTCTTAAAATGAGAAAAGGAGGGCAGGAGATGTCTGCCTATTCCTCTCGTCTCATGAGACCCAGACTGACCTAAATCTTATTGGATTACTTTTAAGTTAATAATACAATGTTATCGTATTAAGTCCATTCCTTCATCCTACCCTCATATCTACTCAGGAGTTCTTGTCCTTGTCAACAATCTACAGAATCAACAATTAACCATATTTGGAATGCTAAACTAACAGGCTATTAATTAGCATTCCGCCAGCCAACCTGAATTAGGACCAATTGCCAGAATATTTGTCTTCGTAAATATTTCATTTCGAAACAAAGGACTTCCTTAGGGATTCAGATGTGCCTGAGCTAAACAGAAGGGCTTTGAACCTCCTCCTCACGTCTTCCTCTGCCTTTGCAGAGAAAAATTAACAATTTCGACCCTAACAAACTACTCTGACATAATCTTTATTGAGCTCAATCATCCAAATCGAGGATTGAAGTCAAAATTTGCTTTATCAGCCAGTAAATTGAAATTTAGTTGATAAATTTAGTTGATTAATTTGTGTGTGTGTGTGTGTGTGTGTACATTCTCAAAGTTTAGGCCAGCGATGGCGAACCTTTTTAGGCTCGCGTGCCATAAGAGGGATGGGGGCGCGGCAGAGGGTCGTGTGTGGGCGTGCCGCACCCATAATGCAATGCGTGCCCCCCAGTGCACATGTGCGCATGACAGGCGTTCCCCCCCCCCCCATTTTTTACATGCTTTGGGTCCACGTGCCACAGGTTCGCCATCCCTGGTTTAGGCAAATCTGAAAAGATCAGGTTATTATTTATTTATTTATTTATTTGTTCGTACTTTTATACCGCCCTCTCTCCCAAATGGGACTCAGGACGGTGCACAGGAATAAAAAATAAAAATATAAATATACAAACATCAATAAGTTTAAAATTCAATAATATACATAGCTATGTCAGGCCAGCCACATGGAAGAAATGTGTTTTAAGTGCTCGACGGAAGAGGCAAAGGTACGTGATTGTGCGGAGGTCGGGGGGCAGGTCGTTCCAGAGGGCTGGGCCTGCCACAGAGAAGGCTCTTCCCCTGGGAGTCGCCAGCCGGCATTGTCTGGCGGACGGCACCCTAAGGAGGCCCACCCTGTGGGAGCGGACAGGCCGGGTGGAAGTATGTGGCAGAAGGCGGTCCTGCAAGTAGCCAGGTCCGATGCCATGGAGCGCTTTAAAGATGGTCACTAAGACCTTGAAGCGCACCCGGAAAGCCACAGGTAGCCAGTGCAGCTCACACAGGAGAGGTGTTATATGGGAGTATCTAGAGACTCCCAAAATCCCCCGCGTGGCCGCATTCTGCACTAACTGAAGCGCACCTCAAGGGAAGCCCCATGTAGAGAGCATTACAGTAGTTGAACAATTAATTGAATAGGAAGTAGTGATTAACTGAATCTTATTAATGGAAAGCAGCTGGAGGAAATCTACAAAGAAAATCTTAAGATTTACATTGGAATATATGGGGAAAGGCCTTTCTTCAAATGATGTGGTCTCATTCCATAATATTCTCATCTTGAATTATGTTCTTTGTGGACGTGATCTGTAGTCCCCCCCCACCCCCATTCAGGGTCACTCAGCAAAGAGAAAGAGTAGAATATTCCAATTAGAAAAAACAGGGACATGCTACATCCAAACAAATAAATCATTCCATGCAGGGGTAGGTTGCTGCCGCTGATGTTGCTGGTTCACTTTGTGCACGTGTGCACAGTTGACTTTAAATTGTCCTGTGCATGCGCAGAGCATGAAAATATTACTAAAAAACATGCCGGCAATGGCATCACCGACTGGGGAACCATTCAGGGGTGTGGCCAGCCTGGGTTGCTGCTGGTTTGGGCAACCAAGGGCAAAATACCATTACCGGTTCGCCCAAACCAGTGCAAACCGGTAGCAACCCACCTCTGACATAATGGCTGAATGTGATGGGTTTTTTCCATGCAAGATCCTAATCTAGAAATTTCTCCTCTCCTTTAATTTTAACTTAGCATCTGATTATAAATCTTGCATTGTGTAGACACAGGTGGTAAGTTACTCTTCCTCATAAAGTTGCTTCTGTGGTACCGTGCTTCCCCAAAAATAAGGCAGGGACTTATTTTCTTTTGACCCCCCCCCCCCCAATAAGCACTTGGCCTTATTTTTTGGATGGTCTTATTATTTTTCAGGTGCAGGAGGCGGTGAGTGTGGTCACCTTGCGGCTGCTGCTGTTTTGCAATATTTTCAGGAGGACTTATTTTGGGGGGAGGGCTTATTTTAGCGCATGCGCTCAAAAGCCTGATTGGGGTTACTATCCAGAGAGGTCTTATTTTCGGGGAGGTCTTATTATTTTTGAGGTGCAGCAGGCGGCGAGCATGGTCACCTCATGACTGCGGCTGTGTTGCAATATTTTCAGGAGGGCTTATTTTGGGGGGAGGGCTTATTTTAGCGCATGCACTCAAAAAGGCCTGATTGGGCTTATTATGCGGGGAGGTCTTATTTTCGGGGAAACAGGGTAGGAAATGGCCCTTGACATTGGAAGGCAATCAGTAAAGCTACTTTCCATCTCTGGACCTTCAGAGTATTCTCCACACAGCCAACAGACCGTTCTGTTGTTGTTTTTTATTTATTTATACGTGAACAAGAATAAAAAGAAAAAATACAATGACAGGAACGATAGGCACAATTGTACACTTATGCACGCCCCCCTCTACTGACCACTTAAGTAAGGTCCACGGAAGTCAATTTGCAACTGAAACTATGAACATTTGTACTCAGGCAGCTGGATCAGATGGAGCATTCCAGACTTCGACAACTCTGTTACAGAAATCATATTTTTTACAGTCAGGTTTAGAACGATATACATTGAGTTTAAGGCGGTTGTTCACGTGTGAATTATTGCAATTAAAACAAAGAAAAAATCATTTACAGGTAAACATTTGTTTGTCTGTTTGTTTCTGATCGAGGAGGTACCTTTTCAACAAGGCATTGGGGTGCAACCATCCACAATCCTGTGGTCCACAAGTCCATAGGAACTTTTTTTTTTGTAAAAAGTGTTTTTATTTTTCCTTTCAAGTTCATTCTTAGATATTTGTCTGAAATGGTATAGGGTTTCCTGCCTAGGCAGGGGGTTGGACGAGAAGACCTCCAAGGTCCCTTCCAACTCTGCTATTGTATTGTATACTATATACATTCTTATAATTGTTATTTAACATATGTCAATTCATATCATTTTTCCGCCTGTATAATTACATTTTGATATTTTCTTATTTCGCCTCCCCATATTTTAATCATGTGTCATCTGAGATATTTATTTCATGTTTTGTTCCTTTTTCTTTCTATTTTTATGTTTTTTCAAGCCACTCATAAAATCGCCCCTATGTCCTGTAGTACAGAGGTCTCCAACCTTTGCAACTTTAAGTCTGAAGGACTTTGCTGGCTGGAGAATTCTGGGAGCTGAAGTCCTTCAGACTTAAAGTTGCAAAGGTTGGAGACCCCTGCTGTAGTACACTGATTCCTCCTTGTCCTTTATTCTCAATGTCAACCTATTCATTTCTGCACAGTCTAATATCTTCTTTATTACCTCCCCTTCCGATGGGATTTTGTGAGCTTTCCAATGAGTCCATAGGAAATTATATGAGAAGCAACCAGAAGCACTCTTGGCAATAAAGCTTAAGTAGGGTGCTGTGCTCTATACCAGCCCAACCTCCCACTTAATTATGCTTTTCTTTATTAAAATAATCTTCATTATGGAAGTGGACTCACTCAAAATTTGGCTACAGCTTAAGTTAGCCCATGATTTTGCTGTGGGAAAGATACTATACTCCAAGACAAATGAACCAGAGACAAAAAGACAGCTAATGTAGGTGAGGAAAATAGAGCCATATTCCACACATGCCATTCTCATCTAATTACTCCTTACCTTTCAGTTTCTCACCAAACATAGTAAGGAAGACAGTGAAGTTGATGGCACCTGGAGCTTCCTTGATCATTGCTTCCAGCTCTTCCATTTTAACATTCATACGCCCTGTGATGTAATATTCTGATTATGTACTATGAAAGCCAAGGAAATATCAAATGCAGTAATGAATCAAGTCACTATGGTCTGGGAGAACATAAGATGATTGCTGAAATATTACTAATATTACCAGGCCAAATGAGGCTTCTATAAATGAGGGGGGCCTTAGTGCTCTCTGACTTTGGTTGTTTTCTTGCAGACGTCCCATTACCAAACTAGGTACCATCATCAGTACACTGAAGATGTTACCCAGTTTGATAATGAAACATCTACAAGAAAAGAACCAAGGTCAGAGAGCACCAAGGGCCCCCTCATTCCAACCCAGAGCTACATATATTCTCCTCTATCACTTCTATATAGGTTCTATAATCTGATATTTCAATTTGACTTTATCCAACTTCACTGAAGTTATTAGACTAACTACATAAACTGTTTCCTCTTGGGGAATAATAAATAATAATAATAATAAAGTTGCATTTATTGACCGCACCCTCTCCCCACAGGGACTCGGGGCGGTGCACAGGGAAATTAAAAAACGAAAAATATACAAAATACATACAAATTAAAACGAATTAAACTCAATCAATCCTGTGCTAAAATCCCCTTAACTAAAAACATCCAATAAATATAGTATACATTTAAAAACCCATAGACAGAGAGACTACCCTAGGCCGGCCAGGCGGAAAAGATGAGTCTTCAATTTCAGGCGGAAGGAGCGGAGGTCCGTGGTCGTTCTAATATCGGGGGGAAGGTCGTTCCAGAGGGCCGGGCCCGCCACAGAGAGAGCCCTTCCCCTGGGCGTCGCCCGCTGACAGAGTCTAGTGGACGGCACCCGGAGCAGTCCCTCTCTGTGGGAGCGAATCGGCCGTGAGGATGTATGAGGCAGGATCCGATCCCGCAGGTAGCTAGGTCCCGAGCCATGGAGCGCTTTAAAGATGATGATTAATACCTTGAAGCGCACCCGGAAGACGACAGTAAGCCAGTGCAGCTCGCGCAAGAGCGGTGTAACGTGGGTGAACCTGGTGGTTCCCATAATTGCTCGCGCGGCTGCATTCTGAACTAACTGAAGCCTCCGGGTGCACCTCAAGGGGAGCCCCATGTAGAGAGAGTTACAATAGTCCAGTCGAGATGTCACGAGGGCATGAGTGACTGTGCGAAGGGCGTCCCGATCCAATAGGGGGCGCAATTGGCAACTCTTGGCTATCAGCTCTAGCCACCCCTGTGCTACATGCAAGATTCCCTGCTACTAAGGACAGCGTCAATCAATTTTAGCAGGTTTGGCCAATATCGCACAAACTCAGTTAAAGTCCAGTTTTCCCCATCTTTGTGTATGCTGTTCTATGCAATCCAGAATCTCTAACCTAGAGGCGGTCTTCACTGGCCAACATTCTGTTGCCCTTATGCCAACTAAGAAGTACTTGCAGTGTGCTGATACACACTCAGGATAACCCCTCCTCCAAAGAAACCTTTTTAATAAATAAAAGAGTATTACAGCAAATGGCACATTTTACTGTGATTCTTTATCTTTACCCAGTGCAGCAAAAGTGTCTCGCAGGTCAGCCTTGTCAATGAAGCCATCTCGGTTCTGATCCATGATAGTGAATGCCTATTGAGGAACAAAACATGAATCAATATTTCGAATGCTAAGAACCAGCAGATCCCGGATTTTGGTCTTCAAACTTTTGTATCAGAAGTCAGGAACTTCTGTGGTTTAATGACCCTTCATTGTTACGACAGACTTCTAAAAAGCTTCTTATGACTTGTCGTCCATCTTACAGCTGCCAACCTGAGGGCAGGACAAGAAGCAATGGATGGAAACCAATCAAGGAGAGAAGCAACCTAGAACTAAGGAGAAATTGCCTGATAGTTAGAACAATTAATCAGTAGAATGACTTGCCTCCAGAAGTTGTGGATGCTCTGACACTGGAAGTTTTTAAGAAGAAATTGGACAACCATTTGTCTGTAATGGTCTAAGGCAGGGCTCTGCAAAGTCGGCTCTTTTAAGACTGGTGGACTTCAACTCCCAGAGTTCCCCAGCCAGCATAGCTATGCTGGCTGGGGAACTCTGGGAGTTGAAGTCCACCAGTCTTAAAAGAGCCGACTTTGCAGACCCCTGGTCTAAGGTTTCCTGCCTGAGCAAGGGGTTGGACTAGAAGACTTCCAATTCTGTCGTTCTGTTAATAGCAGTAGCAGTTAGACTTATATATCACTTCACAATTCTTTACAGCCCTCTCTAAGCGGTCTACAGAGTCAGCATATGGCCCCCAACAATTTGGGTCCTCATTTTACTGACCTCGGAAAGATGGAAGGCTGAATCAACCTTGAGCCTGGTGAGATTTGAACTGCCAAATTACAGGCAACCGGCGGTCAGTAGAAGTAGCCTGCAGTATTGCACTCTAACCACTGCGCCACCGTGGCTCTTAACCCCCACCCCAGTCCTGTGATCACATTTCAGGCACTTAGCAACTGACTCACATTTACAGGTTACAGTGGTGTCATCAAATCACTGCGATTTACAACAATTTATGTTCCAGAAAAAAAATGGCAAAAAAACACCCATTGGATATGCTGGATTCACTTGCTGACCACGAGATTCATTTAACAACTTGCTTATTACTCATAGAGTTGAGTCCAATCACGTGGTATCTTGAATTATGACTGCAATGACATGACCAGAATTCCAGGCTATGTTGTGGTCATAATTCGAGAACTACTTGTAAAGCATCCCAGTCATTACAACAGGTGTAACAAACTCTGACTCCCTCTATAACAGGGGTGGGCAAACTTTGCAACTTTAAGTCTGAAGGACTTCAGCTCCCAGAATTCTCCAGCCAGCAAAGCTGGCTGGAGAAGTCTGGGAGCTGAAGTCCTTCAGACTTAAAGTTGCAAAGTTTGCCCACCCCTGCTCTATAAAGTATTACACACTGATGGTTGCTGCTCCACCTTTTCAATGCAGCCCTGCAAGCATAGGCAACCTGAGATCTCAAAGCTTACTTGAGATCAGGTGTAGAAACTGAAAAATGCTTGCCATGTTGTCCTCAAATATTTTACATAGAGATTGTTGCACAATAATAATGTTGGGATTTTTTGCAGTTTGGCCTTCTGTTTAAAATCCTCTTTCTAGACCAGGATGGCTAACCTTTTTGTCGAGGCGTGCTTAAAACCGGGGTGAACAGGGGGAGAGCACATGTGCCCACACCCATAATGCAATGCCCTCCCTCCCGTGCACAAACGCACACACTCCCCGCGCATATGCGCAGGCCTCACTGAAGCCTCCAGACTTCCCGGAGACGCATTGGGCCGCATTTTTCCCTCTACAGGCTTCAGGAAAGCCTCCTGAAGCCTCCGGAGGGCAAAAAACGGCTGAAAATTAAGGCCGAAAATTAGCTGACAGAGCAAACGCCTCACGTGCCCTCAGAAATGGCTCCACCTGTAGCCCACATGCCATAGATTTGCCATCACGGTTCTAGGCTGTATGATAAAGAAAGACTCCTTTATTTAACTTTTACTTTTACTGAAATGAATAACCTGAGGGGTTAAATAACTATTAAATTGTCTAGCCAGAATAAATAGGATGATGATGATGATGGATGATGATGGATGATATTAAGAATTTCTACCATCACAAACAGGAATGATTTTTAATCCTTTTCAATTATCTCAACACAATCTTAACCAATCCCATTTGATGCTTCCCAGGTGTGTTGCATTGCAGTTCATATTATCCTCAGCTAGCATGGCCATTATCCACGTTGGCTGGATATGTTGGGAATGGCAGTCCATCACATATGAATGGCAGACTTCAAATTTCAATCAAACCCCTTTGATTTAGCAAATAAAGCTTTAATTGCTGCTCTTTTAAAATTGCAAGTTATCCGTAAACCATCTGCTCTGCTTCATAAATAAGATGTACTTGCAGCAACAAATTGTCCTGTCCCCCCCCCCCCCCTCACCAGTCTACTGGATGTTATGTTTATTATTCCAGAGCTAGGTTGGTTTTCAAGGGCCCTTGGTAGTAGCAACCGTGTGATCCAAGTTTTGTTGTTTTGTATAAGTAAAGACATCACAAGTAGACAGGACAAGGCTTCAACTGTGTGGTTGTGGACACAGCCTTGACTTCTTTGTGTCCTGCCCTCCCTTCAGAGTGCTAGTAGAAGACTTCCAGGGTAAATGACACTACAGGTAGGAGTATGATGGCAATTGAGAACAGAATTGCCACAGTTCAGCAATGCAGTCATAAAGGTCAGTGTCCCATGATTGTGCCACTTAGCAATGGCAACTCTGGCAGACTTAATTTGCCATCCTTAAATGAGGACTACACAAATTGTGAAGTAAGGATATCACATGATCACAACTTCTGGCTTCCTGAGGGCATTGGCTTTGTGTGTGGCAAAGTTGGCAAAGAACATCAGAAATCACAACTGTGTGACTGTGGGGATGTCGCAATGGGTGGAAATCCAAGACCTGTCATAAGTACCATTTGTCCAACGCTGTCATAACTTTGAACTGCTGAACAAGTAGACATTAAATGAGGAGTACTTGTAATAATAATAATAATAAATAATAAATTTATTTTGTATACCGCGTCCTCTCCCCAAGGGGATTCGGAGCGGTGCGCAGGGAAAAATTTAAAATACTATAAAATACATACAGAGAATAAAAACAAATTAAATTAGAAATGTCCCTGCGCTAAAATCCCCAGTTAAAACACTAAAATTCCCTAACACCCCAGAGGTAGAGACTAACCTAGGCCGGCCAAGCAGAAAAAGTATGTTTTAAGTTTTTGACGGAAGGAGCGGAGGTCCGTAGTTGTTCTGATGTCGGGGGGAAGGTCTTCTCCCCACCATTCTCAGGTCAACAATGGAAGTGACCCACATTAGATGCCAGCTCTTCCGCCCCTTCCTCCTCTTTTGTCCTTCAAAATAAAATTCCCCACAGGAGCATTTAAGAAACGAAGAGCTCCATATTAATTTGTCTTCCCAATCAATTAATTCAAAATCATGAAGCAGTAAATGGAACGAACCTCCTTAAATTCCTGAATCTGGCTTTGTTCAAACATGGACAAAACATTGGCGCTGCCCTCTTCTTTCCTTTGCTTTGCCATTTTGGGAGCCTATGAATTAAAAACAAGAAGAATCACATTAGGCAGCAACCACCTTGGAGTTTCTGAGGAGCTCTTAATACCTGCCATAGTCTTGTAATGGACAGAAGGAATCACCTTGAGGAACAGCAGGAAGAGTCACAACCAAGACTTTGGTCAGAGAAAAGCAGTGGTGGGATTCAAAAATGTTTACTACCGGTTCTGTGGGCATGGCCTGGTGGGCATGGTGTGGCTTGGTGAGTGTGGTAAGGGAAGGATACTGTAAAATCTCCATTTCCTCCCAGATGGGGGCAGGGCCAGTTAGAGGTGGTGTTTACCAATTCTCCGAACTACTCAAAATTTCCACTAGTGGTTCTCCAGAACTGGTCAGAACCTGCTGAATATCACCTCTGGATAAAAGGGATCTGAGTCCAGGACAGAACTGTAACATGAGAAAAGATCTCAAACCAGACCCCTCTAGTTCTTTCAAAGATAAAGGGAGTGGGGAGGGAGGTGCATTCAGACTTGCAAGATTCTGTTGTTATAGACCTATAACAAAAGTATTAGTATTCATGACTTTAGTTTACTATTCTTGAAGGACTAAATTTAATAAAATAAAATAAATAAATACTTTTACCTCTGACATGCCATACAAAAGGTAAAGGTAAAGGTTTCCCTACACATATGTGCTAGTCATTCCCAACTCTAGAGGGCGATGCTCACTTCTGTTTCAAATTTATACCCCGTCCTTCTCCTAACAAGGACCCAGGGTGGCGCACAGGCAATATTAAAAAAACATACATAAATACAAAAATACATTATTAAAAACTATTAAATTATATCCCGTGCTAAAAACCCTTATAAAACCCTATGAATTAAAATGTATCTGAATAAAAGTCAGAAACAGGGGCTATGCTAGGCCGGCTTGTTGGAATAAATACGTTTTAAGATGCTGGCGGAAGAGGCGGGGGTCCAAGGTAGTGCGTAAATCGGGGGGTAGGTCGTTCCAGAGGGCTGGGCCCGCCACAGAGAAGGCCCTTCCCCTGGGTGTCGCCAACTGGCATTGCCCGGCCGACGGTACCCGGAGAAGGCCCTCTCTGTGGGAGCAGATCGGTCGAAGGGATGTATGGGGCAGGAGGCGATCTCGTATGTAGCTAGGCCCCGAGCCATGGAGCGATTTAAAGATGGTCACCAGCACCTTGAAGCGCACCTGAAA
Source organism: Rhabdophis nuchalis (assembly GCA_039707465.1). NCBI lineage: Eukaryota > Metazoa > Chordata > Lepidosauria > Squamata > Natricidae > Rhabdophis > Rhabdophis nuchalis. The sequence continues at coordinate 387,670,477 of CM077643.1, forward strand.
GGCCACAGGTAGCCAGTGCAGCTCGCGCAGGAGAGGTGTTATGTGGGATTGCCTTGAGGCACCTATAATCATGCGTGGCCGCATTCTGGACTAACTGTAACCTTCGAGTGCACCTCAAGGGGAGCCCCATGTAGAGAGCGTTACAGTAGTCCAGCCGGGATGTCACGAGTGCTTGAGTGACTGTGCGAAGGGCCACCCGGTCCAGTAAGGGGTGCAACTGGCGTATCAGGCGTACCTGATAGAACACCCCCCTGGCCACGGCCGCCACATGGTCCTCTATGGATAGCCGGGAATCCAGGAGAACCCCCAGGTTGCGCGCCCTCTCCACAGGGGCCAGTTGTTCGCCCCTGATGGCCAGTGTTGGACTTATCTGGCTGAACCGGGGTGCCGGAAACCACAGCCACTCGGTCTTGGATGGGTTGAGCTTGAGTTTGTTACTACCCATCCAAACCCATACGGCCTCCAGACACCGGGACAGTACCTTGACGGCATCATTGGGGTGGTTTGGGGTGGATATGTGCAACTGAGTATCATCAGCGTACAGATGGTATTCCATCCCAAAACCACGGATGATCTCGCCCAGCGGCTTCATGTAGGTGTTGAACAGAAGTGGCGAGAGGACCGACCCCTGAGGAACCCCACATGTGAGGGGCCTCGGGGCCGACCTCTGCCCTCCTGCCAACACCCATTGCGACCGACCAGAGAGGTAGGACGAGAACCACCGTAAAACGGTGCCTCTCACCCCCAACCCCCCCCCCCCCCAGTCGGTGCAATAAGATACCATGGTCAATGGTATCGAAAGCCACTGTGCCATATAGAAGGGGTTAAATAAGAAAATAGAAAATTAACAGCATGTACAGTAACCAGAATTATGATCAAATATAATGCAGCTCAAAAGCACTTTCCATAAATCCTAACTTTATGGTAGTTATCACTGATAAAGCACATTGCTTCATAACTTGATATAATTAGCACTGTTACTAACAATTAATCTATTGTTAGTAGATTTTATAAGTTCTAGTTTATTTATTTCTTTTAGTAGAATGCGATTACCTTGTTGAGATTCCATTTTGCCATTAGAGTTGGAGAAGTCTAGCTTTTTAATGTCTATTTTGCATTTTTTGTGTTTTGTTGATATCTATTACTGTTTGCATAATTAGTTTCTAAGTGCAACATAATTAATGTATTGTTGTTGTTAACGGTTCCACTGCTAGTAGTAGTGATTTCCGAAACCCTTTGACGTGGATAACATCGTTATATAGTTTAGTCATTAGATGGCAGTAGTCGAGGAATGATGATTAATGTCTTCTCAGTTTCTCATTTTCCAAGGCTGAATTTGTTTTCAGCAGCTTATTTACTTATCAAATTTCTACATTGCCTATTTCCCCTAAATGACTCTGGGTGGTTTACAAATAACAATGTAATGTAACAATATAATGTTTTGAAGGGTGCATGGAAGTCAATCTGAGCATTTCTCCAGTACACATGATTTTCTATGCCATTTGATCTGCATGAAGGTTAACAAATAGCTTTCTCTACCTGAATACATTTTAAAAATTATTTTATTAATATATACGTTATGTCAGATTTTGGAGAGCAAATATTCTCTATTCAGTTTGATCTGAGAACTGTCCCACAACTCTTAAAAGACAAATAAAGGAGGATAGCTACCAGGTGATCCTGGGTTGTATATTTAGTTGTTTATTTGTATATTTTGATGCGGGTGAAGAAGGAGAGTGTAAAAGTTGGCTTAAAACTCACCATTAAGAAAACTAAGATCATGGCATCTGTCCCTCTCAATTCCTGGCAAATAGATGGGGAAGAAATGGAGGTAGTGACAGATTTTATTTTCCTGGGCTCCAAGATCACCACAGATGGGGGCTGCAGCCAAGAAATTAAAAGATGCTTCCTCCTGGGGAGGAAAGCTATGGCATATCTAGACAGCATTCTAAAAAGCAGAGACATCGCCCTGCCAACAAAAGTGCATATAGTCAAGGCTATGGGTTTCCCAGTTGCAATGTATGGCTGTGAAGGTTGGACCATAAGGAAGGCTGAGCACCAAATAATGGAGGCCTTTGAACTATGGTGCTGGAAAAGACTCCTGAGATAATAATAATAATAATAATAATAATAATAATAATAATAATAATAATAATAATAATAATAATAATAATAATAATAATAATAATAATAATAATAATAATAATTTTATTTTTAAACCGCACCCTCTCCCCACAGGGACCCGGGGCGGTGCACAGGCAGAATAAAAACAGTCAATAAATACATACATTTCTAAAAAACAATTAAACCAACCCTGTGCTAAAAATTCACTAAAAATATGCTACCCCATTAAAAACCCCAAAGACAGAGAGACTATCCTAGGCCGGCCAGACAGAAGAAGTGTGTTTTTAGCTTGAGACGGAAGGAGCGGAGGTCAGTAGTCATCCTGATATCGGGGGGAAGGTCGTTCCAGAGGGCCGGGCCCGCCACAGAGAGAGCCCTTCCCCTGGGAGTCGCCCGCTGACAGAGTCTAGTGGACGGCACCCGGAGAAGTCCCTCTCTGTGGGAGCGGATCGGCCGTGAGGATGTATGGGGCAGGATCCGATCCTGCAGATAGCAAGAGAGTCCCTTGGACTGCAAGGCGATCAAACCGGTCAGTCCTAGAGGAGATCAACCCTGTCTGCTCTTTAGAAGGCCAGATCCTGAAGATGAAACTCAAATACTTTCGCCACCTAGTGAGAAGGAAGGACTCACGGGAGAAGAGCCTCATGCTGGGAAAGACTGAGGGCAAAGAAGAATGGGACGACAGAGAATGATGTGGCTGGATGGAGTCACTGAATCAGTCAGTGTGAGCTTAAATGGACTCCAGAGGATGGTAGAGGACAGAAAGTCCTGGAGAATCGTTGTCCATGAGGTCGCGATGGGTTAGACACAACTTCGCAACTAACAATAACAAATATTTGTGAAATGCAAATTGATCATCATCATCAGAATGGATGAGGCCAGGAATTTCCCACTCTTGTGGGTAGAATCAGCCCTAGAATTCTTTCCTCCTTTTGAAAATTAAATGTGTCTCTAAGAGTACTTTTAATTTCCACTCACCAAAATAATAAATCAACCCGCAAAGATAAAACCAGAGGCTGAGTCAAGCTGTACTCTCTTGGCCAAAGGTTTTGTTTTCTTTTCTTTTAAAGTTTAGGCTAGGTTTTCCTTGCAAGAATTCTTTACATTTTTTCCAGGTCATGGAGTCAAGGAGGAAAAAAAAGAGGAACAGCTATAAGCGCTAAATGTAAATCAGGGCTACCATTGAAAGCCATGGAAAATCTGAATTAGCTCAGAACTCAGATGCTGAACAGAAAAAAAAACACACACACAAACATACAGTACAGGTAGGCCTTCACTTACTGCAGTTCATTTAGTGACTGTTCAAAGTTACAATGGCACTGAAAAAAGGGACCTATGATTGTTTATCACACTTACGATCATTGTAGAATCCCCATGGTCATGTGATTGTAGAGTTATGGTAATAATGATACAAACTTGTTGATTAATAGAAACATTTGCTTTCTGTAACACACATATATTAGGCCTAGTATTTGTAATGTAGATGCTTGCATGTGTGGATTCCCTTGTGCCCTAGGGCTGATTTCCTGGGGTCCTGTTATTGGGGTCTGTAAGATATCTGGCAAATGTCAAATCCTGTGATAAGATCTGAAATCTTCTCACCATGTGTGATGGGCAATTAAGCAAACAGACAAGGGAAAAGATAACAAACCTTTTGAGCCAGGAAGGATGCAGGTCTGAATTAAGATATATGATCCAAGTTTTACAGTGTTAGGTTATATGACTTAAGGTTTGACTTGAAGTTTACAATGTTGATTAGAACGATTTAGAATAACTAGAGTAATTAGAATTCGAAGAACAAAGATCCTTTTGAAGATCAAACATATTTTTGTGTATAAGAAAGGACACTGCACCCTTGAGTTTAGGAGTTTTAGGAGGGGGGTTGAGGAGTAGTTGAGTAGTTGAGTTTTGTAGATCTTTCCCACCATGTCCCTTGTACATGGGTTTGGGATTTCTTACCCAGAACTTTAACTTTGATCAAAGAATAAACTCTGTTTTCTCTATTATTCAAGCCTCCGTTTAAGTCTCTTGTTTGGCTCATTGTGACTTGAACGTTTTCTAAGGGTCCCAATGTATTTTCAAAACCTTACATGATCAATATTCAGGTGCTTGGAACAGATTCAAAAATATCAGGGGTGTCAAACTCGATTTCATTGAGGACTGCATCAGGGTTGTGTCTGACCTAGGGGGAGACTGGGGGGACATGGCCGGGACACAGTGGGCATGGCCCTCTGCCAGAGAAATTGGAGTTTAGGGGGCTCTGTGTGGCCCCCCTGACCCTGGTTTTGACCAGGATGACCTCCTGCAGCCTCTGCCAGTGCAAACTAAGCTGGGGGGAGTGTTGGATTTTCGCTGGCAGAAAGAGACCATCCTGGCTGAAAACGGAGCATGGGAGATCTGCGGGCAACCTTCCTGAGCTCCATTTTCATTGGCAGATGCATCACAAGCCAGCCCTTCACTGTTTCCAGGCCAGCCCCATGGGCCAGATCTAAGCATCCCATGGCCCAGATCTGGCCCATGGGTAAAGGGACCGGATTTTCAAAATCCCAAAGCGGGACACCATTGATGGGGGGGAGGAGCGTGCGCGTGCACGCCTGTGCAGAGGGCGTTGGGGCAGGGGCGCGCTCCCAACAGCCACCGCGGGGGCCACTTTAAAGGCAATAGCGGCGGACCAATCTGGCAGCTCTCAGCACGTGAGGGACGGCCTTCGGGGTGGCTGCTGGGTCTGGTGCGCGGCTGCTGGGTCTGGCGGCGGCGCAAGAGGTGCCGGCCGAGCAGCGCAATGGCTCCGAGCGCGGAAGGCAAGAGTGATACGCTGGGACGCGGGGCCCACAAGGGACTGCCCGGTGCAGGGAAGGGCACTCAGGTGAGCGGGCCAGGCCCTTGTGAGCCCCGCATCCCAGCATATCACTCTTGCCTTCCGCACTCGGAGCCATTGCGCTGCTCGCCCGACACCTCCTGTGCTGCTGCCAGACCCAGCAGCCGTGCGCCTGACCATTGGGCCAAAGGCCGTCCCTCACGCGCTGAGAGCCGCCGCTGCCTTTAAAGAGTGCCCTGCAGGGGTGGGTGGGAGCGTGCCCTGACGCCCTCTGCAGGCGCGTGACGCGCCGGAGCGCACGCGCCCCCCCTCCGAGGCCCTCCCCGCCCGAGCCGATGCTCAGAGGCGCCCGCCTCTGAGCGCGTACAGAGCACCCGAAGCGGGACATTTTGAAGAAAAGGCGGGTGGCGGGATATCTAATGGAGAAGCGGGTCTGTCCTGCCAAATTCAGGACGCCTGGTCACCTTACCCATGGGCCTTTAGTTTGACACCCCTGATATATATATATACAATACAATAGCAGAGTTGGAAGGGACCTTGGAGGTCTTCTAGTCCAACCCCCTGCCTAGGCAGGAAGCCCTATACCGTTTCAGACAAATGGCTATCCAACATCTTCTTAAAGACTTGCAGTGTTGGGGCATTCACAACTTCTGGAGGCAAGCTGTTCCATTGATTCATTGTTCTAACTGTCAGGAAATTTCTCCTCATTCTAAGTTGCTTCTCTCCTTGATTAGTTTCCACCCATTGCCTCTTGTTCTACCCTTAGGTGCTTTGGAGAATAGTTTGACTCCCTCTTCTTTGTGACAGCCCCTGAGATATTGGAACACTGCTATGATGTCACCTCTTGTCCTTCTTTTCACTAAACTAGACATACCCAGTTCCTGCAACCGTTCTTCATATGTTTTTGGCCTCCAGTCCCCTAATCATCTTTGTTGCTCTTCTCTGCACTCTTTCCAGAGTCTCCACATCTTTTTTACATCATGGCGACCAAAACTGGATACAGTATTCCAAGTGTGGCCTTACCAAGGCATTATAAAGTGGTATTAACACTTCACGTGATCTTGATTCTATCCCTCTGTTTATGCAGCCTAGAACTGTGTTGGCTTTTTTGGCAGCTGTTGCACACTGCTGGCTCATATTTAAATGGTTGTCCACTAGGACACATCCACATATGATGGTTGCGGTGCCCCAGGTTTACATGATCAACTTTTGTGACCTTCTCACGAACATAGTCAATGGGGAATTCAGATTCATTTAACAACTCCAGTGGCCTGCAAAGCAGGGGTGAAATTCAGCAGGTTCTGACAGGTTTTGGAGAACCGGTAGCAGACATTTTGAGTAGTTCGGAGAACCGGCGAATACACCTCTGACTGGCCCCAGAGTGGGGAGGGAATGGAGATTTTGCAGTATCCTTCCTCTGTCATGCCCACCAACCCACAAAACCGGTAGTAAAAAAAAATTGAATTTCACCATAGCTGCAAAGGTCCTAAATGCAAAGTTACTGTAACTGGCAATTGCTAAATAGGATTAATTTCTTTAAAAAAAAAACCCAATCAGAGGGTAGACAAAAATAATAATAGTTTTTTATTTATTTATTTTTGTTGGAAAATGAACAGCAGGCTGTAGCCATTCTACTCATGGGCCAGTAACTGGCAGTTTCTGGCAGAAAACTAGCCACCCCGGATGAATGTTTTTTGACTGTTAAGCAAAACTCATTGAACAAGAATGGCTGGGTTTTTTTTGTCAGCAAGCAAGGATCCAATTGTGCATCAGATGCATTTGAGCATATACAATATATTGAACTTCCAGAGTAATGCCATTCCTTGTTCTGCTCTGTCGCAGACATCAGAAATTTGGAAAGCATCTGCAAAGCCTTAGTTTATGATCTTTCTTCTCCCCATCTTTTTATTATTATTATCTTTATAAACACAAAGCGAATTTGTTCCTTGTAGGAAAGGAAAGGCAGACTTGCAAATATAGATGACTGAATATATTTGCAACAGAAATTGTTTCAAGTCAGGTTGAATCATTCTTCTAGAATTTTTTTTGCTTTGAGTTACAATGGTACATTGTCTTCTTCAATGAATAGCAAGGAATTCAATGTATCAGAAACATTCCTTAAATAAGGCATGACAGATTCAGTGGTGGGTTTCCACATTTTTTACTACAGGTTCGCTCTCGCATAAACACGACGCTTCTGCGCATGCACAGAAGAATCCGGGTGGGTGGGTGGAGCCTCCTGCCGCCACTGCTACCAGTTTGCCTGATCTGGGCCAAACTGGGAGCAATCCACCTCTGGACAGATTATCTTGAAAGTCTAAAACTTTGAAGGGGATCTGAGATTCAATGTGAATCTCACCAGAACTCTTTTTAACATAGAAACTTTTTTAAATGTACTGTAATACAACAAGTCATGAAGACTATCCATGTGTGGCACTAGACAGAACTAAACAATATTCTATATATAAATATTGTATTTATACTATAGGAATGTGGTAGCTGAGTGGCTAAGATGCTGAGCTTGTTTATCAGAAAGGTCAACCGTTGGTTTACTGTCTTTTATCTCTAATGCATATAAACTGATGCAACATAAGAAATCAATTCAGTTCCTGTTATCAGCTGCCAGGTTTTTTTTAATTATATAACATTGGAAAAATACAATACATATTTTACTATACTTTGACATTTAAAAGTGTGGAAAGTTCTTTGAATGAAAAATTTGAACAAGGCATTGTTTTTGGAAAACCTACCATCTAAGAATACATTTTGGCCATATTAATCTATTTCGATAATATATTATTTGTGTAATTTTGGACAAAAACTTTGAATATGGATGATAAAAAGATCTTTTTCAAGATCTCGTATGTATTTACAAACATACATTTGAACATTTCTATATTTTTTGTTCTGATGCATTTTCCCCTCTGGTTTCTGTTTTATTTTGTTTTTAAATTACTCTCTCTTTTTGTTATACAAATTTTTTTTTTTTTTTTTAAAGATCTTTAATTCCATTTGGGAGAAAAGAAGGATTTCATTTCATCTCTCACAACGCAAAGTTGATTCCAAATGAGGTGGACATTTGTTTTTTAAAAAAAGATCATTAAAAGACAAAACTTAATTTCCTTTATATGATGACTATTAATTCAGATTGCAGCTATTAGCCTCCAGCTCACTTTGCAGACGTTGTTTTTAAATATTTAAAAGTAAGCTCCGGTATGTATTTTTCTGCCAGTCAAAAAAGGTTGTATCTTTTGTAAAGTTATTCAGACAGAAGCAAAAATAGCATTGCGGAATTCTCCACCAAGTCAGGAGACTTTCTCCCAATTATTTGGGAGAAGATGGAATTCTCCAACAACTTCTCAAAGGCAAAACATTACTGTTGGAATAGCTTAGTGATGGCTAACCTTTTCCAGACCGTGCTCAAAGTGTGTGTGTGTATATATACCAGTGGTGGGTTTCCGCAGGCTCGCACCTACTCGCGAGAGCCGGTTGGTGAAATTTAGAGAACCGGTGAGAGGAGGTTCCACCGGCGTACCTGGAAGTAAATCTGGCCCGCCGCTGCCAATGACCCAATGGGAAGGAAAGGAAAGGAAAGGAAAGGAAGGAAGGAAGGAAGGAAGGAAGGAAGGAAGGAAGGAAGGAAGAAAGAAAGAAAGAAAGAAAGAAAGAAAGAAAGAAAGAAAGAAAGAAAGAATTTATTATCACAATTGAGTCCAAATTTTTGGTTGCTAAGCAAGAGCGTTGTTAAATGAGTTTCACCACATTTTAAAAGGTGGCCACTCCCACCCTGTCACATGACTACCAAGCCACGCCCACAAAATAGACCACATCTACAGAGTAGGTTCTAAAACATTTGAAACCCACCACTGGTGTATACATGCAAATGCACTCATGTGCGCCCAAAACCCCAAAATGCAATGCATGTGTACCCTCCACACATGCACATGCTTCCTCCTGGGCATGTGTGGGACCCCTCCTTGCGTCCTGCCCCCCCCCCATTCAAGCATGCCAGAGACCCAAAGACCAGCTTGCTTGTGGGAGGCATGCATGCATGCGCAGTGGAGTTGAACTGGAGCAACGGCTCACTGCCCATAGAGAGGACGCTGCGTGCCACCTTTGGTATACGTGCCATAAGTTCGCCATCACGGGAATAGCTCATTGAAGGCGTTCTCTTGCCCTGGTTTTTTTTTTTTGTTGGGGAATTACAGGTAGCCCTCGATTTATGATCATAACTGAGCCCACAATTTCCACTGCTAAAGTGAGGAATTCTGGGAATTGAAGTCCACACAACTTAAAAGTTGCCAAGACTTGAGAAACACTGCGCTAGAGTAACATCTAGGATTTGATCCAGTGGACCTTTTTCCTTGCTGCAATATCCAAGCATTTCACCATTTTATTCTGAAAACTGAACTGAAAAGCATTCCTTTTCAATTTGTGACTCTCTGGGGGCTTATGAAAAGTACAATTCTCAGCAGCTCCAGATTCAGGATTTCTGAGAGGCCGTTTGGTGGCTTGCAGGCTCTCTCTGTGCCTGCTTAGAGAAAAATGGCATTAATGTACCTAGGAGTTTCCCTCCCACGGGATTCCTTTTTAATCCAATATGCTGCCATGGTTTGATGCCTTCCTTTTAAGGACAGCATTCCATACCTCTGATCATTTTTTGGAAGAAAAAAAAAGATCTTCTTTTTTCCCTCAGTTCTGCTATAATTAGATGATAAATCTAATCCGAGTGTCTCCGTTTATGATGTCACAACAGATTCCTCTGAAGTGACGGAGGGGTGTTCAAGACTGGAAAAAAGGTCTTGCTTTGAGTTTTCTGCAGCAGTTTTTCAGGCATCAGAGTACTCGGGAGAGGTGGGAGGATTGGGATCAGAGGTGGGTTGCAACGGGTTCACATTGGTTCGGGTGAACCAGTAGTGGAAATTGGGCCCACCCTCCGAACCGGTTCCTCGGTCACCCATACCTTTGCTGGAATGATTTTAGTGATTTTTTTAATGTGCTGTGCAGCGCAGAACAGTTTACAGGCAACTGCGCATGCGCAAACAACACACAGCAGGGGCACGCAAAGCGAACCGGCAGTAATTCCAGCAGCCACCCACCCCTGATTTGGATGTCTCAAAGAAAAAAAATCCCTCAGTTTTTCTGGGAACTGTTCGCTAGAATGAACATTCATTTCTATAGAACAGGGCTGTCAAATTTAGTTCTAGGCACTGCCATGCCCGGTTTAGCGAAGGAGAAAAAAGTCGTGATGCGCCACATGACAACACCATGATGATCTGAATTTGACACCCCTGTTATAGAACCTCTCAGAAAATAGAAGCAAGGATCCATAAGGTAGGCCCTACTGGATCCCTCAGAAGACAGTTATAAAGACAAATAGAAAAACTACTTAAAATACTTAGAATATGGTGAGTCCATTAAGTTACACATTTAGTAGCCATTAGTAAATCAACTTTCCTCCATAAATTTGCTCTGCCGTGCTGCGAACTTTGATTGGGGGGGACGGGACGGGACACTTTGAGACCTCTGTTCTCTAGAAGGTGGTGTTAGGAACTTGGCATACATAATATTGCTAATACAGTACTCAATTGCTTTGAAACGCATCAAATTTGATACTCAATATAGTTTGATGTGAAAATTTTATCCGGATACTCATTGTTTGTTTGGTACTCAAAGCACAAGCTAGAACCTGTTGGTGTGGGCTGCCTTGTGAGTCACTATATTATTATGGTGATATATTATTATTATTATTATTATTATTATTATTATTATTATTATTATTATTATCATCATCATCATCATCATCATCATCATCATCATCATCATCATCATCATCATCATTATCATTATCATTATCATTATTATTTCCCTTATGGGAAAAAAATGTTTAGTACTCATTGTCTATAGAGATTCTCAGTCACCCAGGTCAAGATTGTTCCAAAGGTGCTTTTTCAAAAGGCAACTGCACTTCATTTTTCCTTGAGTACTCAACGTTTTTGGTACTCATTGCACCTCCCAGAATCAATTAATGATGAGCACTGAGGTACAGTGGTGGGTTCCTATCGGTTTGGACCGGTTTGGCTGAAACCAGTCCAAACCGGTTTGACAGCCTGGGTTGCTGAAACTGGCAGCGACCCAGACCTGCCACGCCCCTAAACTGTTCTCCGGGCGCCCGCATAGGCACTGCCATCTTGTTTTTTGCTTCTGCGCATATACAGAACAATTTTAATTGCACTGCGCATGTGCTTTACCGCAGGGGTTCCCAACTCCCGGTCCATGAACTGGCACTGGCCAGAAACCAGGCTACCCAAACAAGCAAAGCAGCCCATACAGGCAGCCCATGAAACCATGCCCCCTTCAGTCTGAAGAAAAATATCTCTCCATAGAACCAGTCTCTGGTGTGCAAAATGGTGTGTGTGTGTGTGTGTGTGTGTGTGTGTACTGTTTTACAGCACTCTGTGAGCAGTTTACAATGTCAGCATATTGTCCCCAACAATCTGGGTCCTCGTTTTACCAACCTTGGAAGAACAGAAGGCTGAGTCAACCTCCAGCCTGTCAGGATGGAACTCCAGACTGTGGGCAGAGTTAGCCTGCAATACTACTTCTAACCACTATGTGGCACCACTGCTCTTAAGAGGAAAGACTGGTTGTAAGTCACTATTTTCAGTGCCATTGTAACTTTGGTTGCTAAATGAATGGTTGTAAATCGAGGACTGCCTGTATTTACGTGGTCTGCAATTATTTTTCCCATGATCTCTTCTCTCTTGTGAGTATCCATCCCTCGTAATCATGGCTGTAATTATTTCTGACCGTAGCTCTTTGTCTCCACTAAAACCATGGTGACGCTACTGTTATTGAACCTCCATAATTTTAATACACTTTTAAAGACATCATAAAAAGGTAAGGGATGGGGCACAGCTTTTCTGCAGAGTTCATTTAGCATAATTGCACAGTTTCTTACGTGTAAGACAATCTCAGTTGCTTTCATTAAGGATATTGCTATCATTTGAGGTTAGATCTGGTTGCTCCACCCCCCCCCCCCTTCTTCCCTTCCACTATTTTAAATTCCCTCTAATGCTTCTCAGAGGTATTTCAGAAAATGATCATCATCATTAATCTAGTCAGTCATAATCCAAACAAACTTACCTATATACATAGATATTTCCCTTTAGAACGTTATGTAGAGTACAGGAAAGGAGTGATAAATAAGGCAAAGGAATAAGAGGAATAAGATTTTAAAAAGAAACATAATCACCATCTTCACGCACCATGCCTCTCCATATTATCTTTCATTTTCTTTATAAATTCATTTTATCATTGACTTGCTCCAACACTGCAGGTTTTTAAGAAGAAATTGGACAGCCATTTGTCTGGAATTGTATAGGGTTTTCCTGCCTGAGCAGGGGATTGGACTAGAAGACCTCGAAGGTCCCTTCCAACTCTGTTATTTTGACATTTGGTATAGTCCAGGGGTCAGCAACCGCCGCATGTGGCTCTTTCATCCTTCTGCTGCGACTCCCTGTTGCCAATCAGCTCCACAATTGATAGGACTTTCGATTAGGACAGGCAGAGGAAAAAGGATGCCATGCTAGGAGGAGAATCGGACTTCTGGTCAGCTCCAGAATTTAAAGGAAGACTTCCAGTTAGGACCTTTGTGGCTCTTTGAGTGTTTAAGGTTGCCGACGCCTGGAATGGTCTTTACCAAATTGCCCCGAGATATGGACCTCCACTGTCCATCATGGCTTTGATCTGTTCAGGTTTTCGCAGTAGAATAGACAAAGTGTATCTCTGCCACATGCAATCTTCTCCACAACCAGTGAGAACAGGACTTATCAGTTTGGGCACAGCTTGGCCAATATGCCACAAATAACATTTATCATTAGCTCTTAGAATGATATACTGCTTCACAGTGCTTTTACAGCCCTCTCTAAGCAGTTTTACAGAGTCAGCCTCTTGCCCCCAACAATCTGGGTCCTCATTTTACCCACCTCAGCAGGATGGAAGGCTGAGTCAACCTTGAGCCTGGTGAGATTCAAACTGCCGTACTGCAGCCAGAAGTCAGCTGAAGTAGCCTGCAGTATTGCACGCTAACCACTGCGGCTCTTATGCAGCCAAATGCACTAAATGCAGTAAAATAAAATAAAACCCAGTTTTATTTTTTCTGTGCAAGCTAGCATTTCCTATATAGACACAACAAGCCACAATGGCACAGTGGTTAGAGTGCAGTACTGCAGGCTGCTTCTGCTGATTACCAGCTGCCAGCAGTTTGGCAGATCGAATCTCAACAGACTCAAAGTTGACTCAGCCTTCCGAGGTGGGTAAAATGAGGACCCAGATTGTTGGGGGCCATAGGCTGACTCTGTAAACTGCTTAGAGAGGGCTGTAAAGCAGTATGAAGCGGTATATAAGTCTATGGCTATTGCTATAACCATGCAAGCCAGCATATTGTTATCTACACACCACCAACTTGGAAGTGACGGTTGGCAGTAAGATGCACTAAACCACTGAGAAGTTTAAAATTTTGGCTATGCCACCTTTCTATTAGCTAGGAATAGAGGTGTGTGTGTGTGTCAAGAAGTCAAGATAGGAATTCAATTGTGCATTTAAAGCCTTGCCTCTTTTCTCTCTGCTGTCTTCATTTTTTGACTTGTCCTCTCCATCTACAATTAGTTCTAGACTTACGATTGTAATGGAGCCTAGAATTATGAAGTCATGCCAGTCATTAAGTGGGTCATCACATGACTAACCTGATTTTACAATTTTTTTAAAGAGGCGATCATTAAACAAGCACAGGGGACGTTAAGTAAACATGGTGGTTGTTAAGTGAACACCATAGTTGTTAAGTGAACCTTCTGTTCACTGGGTTTTTTTCTTTTGCCAGAAATAAGAAGTAAGCATTGATTTCCAGCAAAAAAAAGTCATAAATCATGGTAATGTGACTGCAGGATGCTGCAAATGGCTGTAAATAGAAATAGTACTTAGACTTATATACTGCTCCATAATGCTTTTCAGTCTGAATGGTTTACAGCAGGGGTGTCCAAACTTGGGAACTTTAAGAGTTGTGGACTTCAACTCCCAGAATTCCCCAGCCAGCCATGGCGGCTGGGGAATTCTGGGAGTTGAAGTCCACAACTCTTAAAGTTCCCAAGTTTGGACATCCCTGGTTTACAGAGTCAGCCTGTTGCCCCTAACAATCTGGGTCTTCATTTACTGACCGTGGAAGGATGGAGGACTGAGTCAACCTTGAGCCGGTTAGGATCAATCTCCTGGCACTGGGCAGAGTCAGCATGCAATACTGCATTCTAACCACTGGGCCACCAAATGCAGGGTAGTTGCCAAGTACCCAAAATGCAATTGTCTGAATATGGGATGTGGGGTGACAGTAGCCATCAGAACGTTGAATCTGTGTCATAAGTACCTTTTTTGGAGTCCATCATAACTTGAGATCATCACTAAGCAAGTAGTTGTTAAGCAAGAACTACCTGTAGATCAGGGATGTCCAAACATGGGAACTTTAAGACTTGTGGACTTCAACTCCCAGAATATAATATTTCATGAAGTATTTCATGAAGTAAAGGTAAAGGTAAAGGTTTCCCTCGCGCATATGTGCTAGTCCTTCACGACTCTAGGGGGCGGTGCTCATCTCTGTTTCAAAGCCAAAGAGCCAGCGCTTTCTGAAGACATCTCCGTGGTCATGTGGCCGACATGGTTAAATGCCGAAGGTGCACGGAATGCTGTTACCTTCCCACCAAAGGTCATTCCTATTTCTCTACTTATATTTTTACATGCTTTCGAACTGCTAGGTTGACAGAAGTTGGGACAAGTAACAGGAGCTCACTCCGTTACGTGGCTCTAGGGCTTTGAACTGCCGAACTGCAGACCTTTCTGATCGACAAGCTCAGTGTCTTCGCCACTGAGCCACCTAAGCCACAAAAGCTCTACATCTTATTAACTTATTTCATGAAGTATGAGAACCTAAATTATTTCATACTATATTTCATGAAGGTGGTTAGTAAGATGTAGAGCTGTGATGGCGAACCTATGGCACGGGTGACACAGGTGGCATGCAGAGCCCTCTCTCCGGGCATGCCAGCTGTCACCCCAGCCAAGCTCCACCACACATGCATGCATGCCTCCCAGCGCCCAGCTGATCTTTGGGTCTCTGCCGCGCATGCGCAGGGGCAGGGCACATTTGGGGGACACACATGTGCCTGCACGGGGGACAGGACGGATGCACGGGGGGGGGGGGGAGCTCGCATTGCATTTTTGGGCCTCGCGTGGTGCCCCGTGCCCCATTTTGGCTTTCAGGTTGGTGCAGGAGGCCTTCCAGGCCCAAAATGGGACATGTCCCCCGCACACATTGCATTATGGGTGCGTTATCGCACTCGCTTTTGGCACATACCAACAAAAAGGTTAGCTATCACTGATGTAGAGTTTGGAGACTTCTAATTTAAAGCAATGGGTTGGTGAGCTATAGTGGTTGCCCTGCCTGGCAAGTAATGCAGAATTCCAGATTGAAACAATCAAGGAACTTCCTGGGAGAGACCTCTTACCAGTTGCTTCCTTTCTTTAACCATTATCATAGGAATGCTTTTTTTTTGAGCTTGTTGGAAGAAAAGTAGAATATCTATTAATAGCAAAGGTAGCACAAGAGGGAACAGGATTGCACAGTCTTGATGCCAATAGTTAACAGATCTGGTTTCTTTTGATTTCCACCCATCTGACATCTCTGATGATGTGATAAGAAGCAGCTGCTTGATGCCAATCTCCCAGGCTTGGAAAGTTCATATTTTTATCAGCCAAATGCAGAAGCAAGGCCCTGGTAATCAGGTGCAAGTAAATGATGTTTGCTTATAACCAATCAGAACAAAGAACATGCTTTTTAACACGTTGCAATTGGGAACTGTAGTTGCAGGAGAAGACCTACTATAATGCAGAATAAGGTGGAAGGCAGCAGATGTCTATATCATGAAAACAACGCTACTTTTAAGTATGAAATTTTTGATCGTCATATACAGGTCTGTGGGATTCTCCAGATCAGAGGTTAGGTGATTTTGGGGAAGGGGAAGGGTGGGACATGTGGCTCAGTGGCTAAGATGCTGAACTTGTTGATCAGAAAGGTCGGCAGTTCGGCGGTTCGAAACCCGA
Organism: Rhabdophis nuchalis; assembly: GCA_039707465.1. Taxonomy (NCBI): domain Eukaryota; kingdom Metazoa; phylum Chordata; class Lepidosauria; order Squamata; family Natricidae; genus Rhabdophis; species Rhabdophis nuchalis. The sequence goes on from CM077643.1 coordinate 387,686,567, forward strand.
GCGCCGTGTAATGCAGTGAGCTCCTGTTACTTATCCCACCTTCTGCCAATCTAGCAGTTTGAAAGCATGTAAAAATGCAAGCAGAAAAATAGGGACCACCTTTGGAGGGAAGGTAAGAGCGTTCCATGCGCCTTCAGCATTTAGTCATGCCGGCCACATGACCATGGAGACAGCTTGGGACAGCGCTGGCTCTTCAGCTTTGAAATGGAGATGAGCATCGCCCCCTAGAGTCAGGAACGACTGCCACATATGTGCGAGGGGAACCTTTACCTTTAAGGGTGGGATTTGTTTCTTTAAACCAAATCAGAAAACTATCTTGGATTAGTCTTGGATTCTTGCCACCTCAAGGCAACCAGTTTGATCATATCCAACCAATTAAATGTGGTTAGTAATGAGATAGACTGCAGATTGTGTGCCAATGATAAATCTGATCCATCCGGAAATGTGTTCAGTAGGGCACTATTAATCCTAGTTCCCACAGTCATTAGGCGGGCATCTTCATGACCTCCTGTAAAATCTTCCTTCAAGCTTATCCTTTTCCATTTTTCTTTTAACCCCCGTCCTCAAAAGAGTCAGATAATGTTGTAATGGACTATATTACAACCATCTGAATTCTGGATAGAGGTCAAGGAGGCAGGTCTATGATGGGACCAAACAATGGGAAATACAAAGTACAAATCACAAATATTCCCTTCACACCAACCACAAAAGAACTCTGAAGCCTGTCCCTCCCACTCTTTGTCTGGTTCGTAGCAATGTGTCATGCTACTCCAAAGCACATTCTTGCACTAAGATGAAATAGGTTGCATTTTTCCTTCAATTAAAATGAGCATTACCAAATACTATGTTTACATTACAGCTGTAGCTAATATATTTAGAATGATTGCAATGCACTCAGTATTAATAAAGCTGTTCTCATATTTGGGATCATTGCGATGCATTCAATAACTCGTCTATCATCCCAGGATCTCTGCATACCTTGACTATCACAGTGAAAAGTGAGAGATTTACTTCACAGCAAGGAACAAGTTAAATTCTGCCTATATAAATTGAAGTCCTGGTGATTTGTAACTCATCCAGGAAGCTGAAAATCAAGAAGGTAGCCTGAAGTATCCCTATATGATTCAAAGCTCATCTGCCTGGAATCCGCACTGTATATCGGATATTAATACAATTGAGAGAGTCCTGAGCTATTTCACGAGAAGAGCACTCCACTCCTCTACTCGCAACACAATACCCTACACCACGGGTCTCCAACCTTTGCAACTTTAAGTCTGAAGGACTTCAGGTCCCAGACTTCTCCAGCCAGCTTTGCTGGCTGGAGAAGTCTGGGACCTGAAGTCCTTCAGACTTAAAGTTGCAAAGGTTGGAGACCCCTGCCCTACACCACCAGGCTTGAAATTTTGGGCTTGGAGAACTAGAACTACGCCGCCTACAGTCTAACCTAAGCGTAGTACACAAAATTATCTGCTACAAGGTCAATGACTACTTCAGCTTCAACCACAATAATACACGAGCACACAACAGATACAAACTCAAGGTAAACCGCTCCAACTCGAATGCAGAAAATACCACTTCAACAACAGAGTGGTCAACTCCTGGAATGCACTATCTGACTCTGTTGTTACATCCCCAAACCCCCATAATTTTAACCATAATTAATTTTTTAAATAATTTTAAGATTGTCTATTGTTGACCTCACCCCAATCCTAAGCACACCATTATGCCTACCGTCCCTGTCCTACTGTCTCCATTTATTCATACCAATTTGCCGTGTTCATATTTATGTTTATACTTATGTCTGTTATCTTTTACATGTTTGACAAACTAAATAAAAAAAATAGAGGAAGGGAATGGAAGTGGAAATGGAAGGGGAAGGGGAAGGGGAAGGGGAAAGGAAAGGAGGAAGGAAGGAAGGAAGGAAGGAAGGAAGGAAGGAAATAGCTTGTGGTGAAAAAAGGATAATGCAGAAGGGAAGGGAAAGGAAACAAGGATCTTACCATGATGACTATCTTCTCTTTCTCTGGCAACTTGACCACCAACCCACCAAATGTCTATTGTGTTTTTATATATAGCATTATTCTGGAGTAAAAATATGCCCTCTCCAAGTTTAGACAATAGATGCAAGATTAGAGACGGTTGCAATTGGATCTCGGTGCCATTCCACACATATCCTACTTGTTGGGAGTTTTGTTTTTTCTCAAATTAACTCAGCATGTAAGTAGAACAGGAAAGCTGAGACCACAGGGAGAGAGTCAGGCTGAAAATCTTTTCCAGGTGCACCAATCCTCCTGGTATGTTTTTTAACCACCCGGATTTCCCAGAACAGAAGGATTATCGCAGGACACTAAAGATAAAATAACACAGGACACTAAGTGAAATAGGATTATTTTAAACCGTGAATCGATACGTTCCGGCTGGTAGATTGAATCTAGGATTAATCGTATTTTACTGCTATTAAACGAATGAGACAAAATTTAAATTCTCTTGTCAAGTCAGTCATGACTGCTATGGACTATCTCCAGGTCCCTGCAGGATTTTTTGGTAACATTTCTTTTTTGGCAGTGGTAGCCATTGTCTGCTTCTTTGGGTTGAGAGAGATTCACTGGCTCAAAGTTACTCAGCTGCCTTCCTGCATACAGTAATGTTTTCTAGCCTGCTACCTTCAACCACTACACCAAACTGGCATTCAATTACTCTGAATAATTTTAACTAGCTACAATCAACTATCAATACTTTACAATGTTCACATTGGTTGGGACATTCTGGAAGTGAAGCCTCACATATGAATATTGCCAAGGTTGAGAAACACTGGTCTAAACTTCCAAGGAGAACACTAGATTAGACAAAAACATTCATTCCATAATAGTATCTCTATATATAAAAATGGCTTTGTGTGTATGTGTATGTTCCAGCATAACTCTGGAACGCCTCGAGCAATTTCAACCAAACTTGGTACACAGATGACTTTCTCTCTGGAAACGCATACTGTGGGGGGTAAGCCACCCCTAACACCTCTCTGGGGAAAGGGCTTGTTCTGTTAAGATACAGCCTGTTGTGCCTTAAAATGGCTTCTACTATACTGCTGTAAAATAGTTTCTACTGCCATGATAATGGCTTCAGAGTACTCAACAAGGGGGCTCCCTCTAGTAAGGGGGAAAATCCAACATTAGAAATTATGTTTGGACATTTTCAACATGATGGTATCATTTTTCTTGACGCTTCTGGGGGCACAGGGAAAACATTTTAAACTAATTTAATTGTTGCCGAAATCAGGGCACAGAGAGAAGTTGCTCTTGCCATCACCTCTTCGGGATTTGTGGTGACGTTAATGGAAGGAAGGAGGACAGCCCATTCTGCGCTTATGTTGCCACTTATAATTCATTCCTTTTCCTGTGTAATACAGGATTGGGATAAATAAATACCCGGGCAGTGCCAGGTTATCAGCTAGTTCTTAATAAATCTAAGATTTGCTTTTTAAATTATTTTACAAAGAAACCCAAAATACCCTAATGTTTTAAAGTCAATATAGTCTTTTGCTTTCTGTCACACCTTTATTTATGCTTTCTGATGGGTTTCATACAAAGGTTACATCTGACAATGTTATAATCAAGCAGCATGCTCTCCAAAGAGTTGATGGATTTCAAATCCCATCCTTCATTAGTTTTATTTATTTATTCCATTTAAAAGAAATAAAACTTATTTATTTATTTATTTGAATTCCGCCTACATTCTTTTTACAAATTATTTGGAAAAAATGAGGCCGTGGGTCAAATATGGTCCTTTTCAGTCTCAGTTGCTATGATTATTTTTGCCCTGCTTTGTTCACAATTACAGAACTTCTGGACACAACATTGTGTAAGCTAGGGCAGGGGTCTCCAACCTTGGCAACTTTAAGATTTGTGGACTTCAACTCCCAGAATTCCTCAGCCAGCTTTGCTGGCTGAGGAATTCTGGGAGTTGAAGTCCACAAATCTTAAAGTTGCCAAGGTTGGAGACCCCTGAGCTAGGGAACAACTTACAACCCCAATTGAGCCCAAAATTTGCATTGCTAAGCAAGAACAGTTGTTAAGTGAGATTTGCCCTCATTTTTATGACTTTTCTTGCCACCGTTCTCAAGTTGAATCACTGCAGTTGTTAAAGTGAATTTAGCTTCCCCTTTGACTTTTCTTGTCGGAAGTTTGCAAAAATGGGATCACATGACCCTGGGGCACTGCAACCATCATAAATATGAGCCAGTTGCGAGGTGTCCAAATTTTGATCACTTCTAACAGTCACTAAACGAAACGTTGTAAATCAAGGACTACTTGTATCTAAACGAAAATGTCTTTCCTCCCATTGCAAATAATATCTCTTTCTGCTTATTTATGGCGTTGGCCGCGTATATTATTGGAATGCAAAACCAGAGTCCTTCTACTGAAGACAATGTGGGTATACGTAAAGAAAAGACCTGAACCTCTGATATACTCTAGAACATCTGCTGCTAAATTTTAATCTGGGACCTCAGAAGAAACACATGTAAAAAGATGCAGACTTTTGCTTATACACTCAGGGTTGCCAACTTGATTTTTTTGATCCGCCTCCAGGAAATAGAAATGGTCCTAGAGGAGATCAACCCTGACTGTTCTTTAGAAGGCCAGATCCTGAAGATGAAACTAAAGTACTTTGGCCACCTAATGAGAAGGAAGGACTCACTGGAGAAGAGCCTCATGTTGGGAAAGACCGAGGGCAAAAGAAGAAGAAGGGGACTGCAGAGAATGAGGTGTCTGGATGGAGTCACTGAAGCAGTTGGAGTTGTTGAGTCCCCAAGCCTATGTCCCAGACAGCTCGTCTGGTAACCTATGAGTCACCGCATTCCGGAGCTGAGCCAGCAGCTGCAGTGATTAACAGAGACAAGCTGTCTGGAATCTGTCTGGAAAGGAGTTACAATGTTGCAAGTGCATTGCTAGGAGTTTCCTGCCTGGTAACTCTATATAAGAGGTTGCCAGAGAAGAAACCTTGCCAGTTGAATCTTGTGTGTGTTGTAAATAGTGTGAATAAACGTTCCTGTTGTTTTGACCATGCCTGAGTCGGAATCCTTTGTCTGATCTAACACTGGCGACGAAGGTGGGATTCAGGCCGTGGCCTTAGAACGCAACGGGTAACGAATACTTCAACAACAGAGCGCAGCGCGACGCACAGCCTCACCATGGCTACGGCGACAATGCCTCCGTTTGCACCGTTCGACCCGATGAAGGAACAATGGGCTTCCTTCTTAGCCCGGTTCGAGTGCTTCTTGATAGCCAGCGACTACGGCGAACTCGCGCCTGCCAGGAAGCTGAGCCTATTCCTCCAGTGCGGCGGCCCTGAATTGTTTGCTACCGCCCGAACCATAGCAGCACCCGCAGCGGTGCACGAAGTGCCGTGGGACGATCTCCTGGGCCGCCTGAGAGCACACTACGCGCCGGCGCCTTCCCGCATAGCGCATCGCTATGCATTCAGGCAATGTGTGCAACAGCCGCAACAGTCGGTAGCCGAGTTCCTGCAGAAATTGAGAGCGACCGCAATCCCCTGCGAGTTCCCTGCTGGCTTCCTGGAGGAATCCCTACTGGAGCAGTTTGTATGCGGCGTAAGAGACATCCGCCTAAAGCGCCGCTTGCTTTCAAAAACTGTCCTGACTCTCGAGCAAGCGGTGGAAGAAGCACGCGCGACAGAATTGTCGGAGATCTCCACATCCGACATGGGCCGCGCACGCCCTCCTCTTTTCCCCACTCCGCAAGCGTGTCTGGTAGACGAAATAGCGCCGCTGGATGAGCTGGAGGAGGAAGACCGTGGGGACTGCATGAGGGTGACCGGGCGCGTGCTGAATCGCGCATTCACACCGCAGCAGAAGTCCGGGAACTGCCTAGGCTGCGGAGGGGCCCACCAGAGACCAGAGTGCCCATTCAAGGCATCGGTGTGCCGCAGATGTGGCAGGAAAGGACACCTAGCAGCTGTGTGCCGTGCTGCCACTCCAGCGACAACGGCAGCTGCCGCCTCCAGAACCGTTCCACCAGGACAACGAGGGTCGCAGAAGAGTTCAGGACGCTACCAGCCACAGCCGACCGACTGCTTCGCGCTGGCGGAGATGCCCCCAGCTCTAAGCTACGACCAGGCAGAGAGTAGGAGACTGTCAACAGTGGTTTGCTTAGAGGGGGTGGGGGTAAAAATGGAAATAGATTCAGGGTCCTCTAGATCACTCATGTCCTGGGCGCATTTAGTTAAGCTTTGCCCCAAGCTCAGGAAGCGGGATCTCGGCCCCACAGCGACGATCCTGAAAGATTACCAGGGCTCACAAATTCCCATTCTAGGTCTGCACAGAGTGAGAGTAGACTACGGCCCCTTCCACGGATCTCTTCCCATCCTGGTAGTGGCCAAACCCCTAGCTGCCTTGATCGGATTGGACTGGTTTCCAGCCTTGGGGCTGTCAGTCCAAGGAGTACACAGCGTGCCAGCCAGTTCTCCGGTAGACGAAGTAATCAGAGAGTTCAACGACGTCTTTGATGGCAGCTTAGGAACGTACAAAGGCACTCCAGTTTCCCTAAATTTGGACCCCCAGGTTGCTCCAGTCCGCTTGAAGGCCCGCAGGCTGCCGTTCGCGCTGAAGCCCAAGGTTGAAGCGGAATTGGATCGATTGGTGGCACAGGGCGTGCTCGAACCCGTCGATCAGGCGAAATGGGAGACCCCAATTGTGGTCCCCATTAAGCCCGACGGGTCCGTGAGGATCTGCGCCGACTATAAGTCGACGATCAACCTCGGGCTTCAGGCGAACCCATACCCGGTTCCGGTGGTGCAAGACCTACTCCACTCATTGGGACGAGGTCGAGTGTTCGCGAAACTGGATATGGCGCAGGCCTACCAACAGCTCCCGGTGGATGACGAGGCTGCGGAAGCGCAGACCATCATGACCCACCATGGGGCTTTCCGCTGTCGCCGTCTCCAATTCGGCGTGTCCGTAGCCCCGGGGATCTTCCAGAGCCTCATGGAGCGACTGCTCCATGGGCTCCCTGGCGTTGTACCGTATTTTGACGACGTTCTGATTGCTGCTTCCAGCATATCAGAACTCGCCAAAACGTTACGGAAGGTCCTCAGAGTTTTCAGGGGCGCGGGTTTAAAGTTGAAACGCAGCAAATGTACGTTTGCTGCGCCTAGGGTGGAATTCCTGGGTTTCATGATTGACGCCCAAGGAATTCACCCAACCCCCTCCAAGGTCGAGGCCATCCAAAAGGCCCCCACTCCTGCCTCCAAAACGGAGCTGCAGGCATTCCTCGGCCTTTTGAATTTCTACGCGCCGTTTATTCCCCATAAGGCATCGCTAGCCGAGCCGCTGCATCGGTTGCTCGACCGATCCGCGGCCTGGCACTGGGGCAGCCGCGAAGCACACGCGTTCGCGGCTGTCAAAGCCATGCTCACGTCAGATGCGGTACTAGTCCAGTACCATGACAGGCTTCCTCTGACGCTTGCGTGCGATGCCTCCCCTTTTGGCCTGGGGGCTGTCCTTAGCCACGTCTTTCCAGACGGCTCGGAAGCTCCCATTGCTTTTTACTCCCGGACAATGTCTCAAACGGAGAGAAACTACAGCCAAATCGACAAGGAGGCTTTGGCTGTAGTGTCCGGGATTAAGAAGTTCCACAATTACCTCTATGGGCGGACCTTTTCTGTTGTCACGGACCATAAGCCGCTCCTTGGGCTATTGGCCGGTGACCGTCCGACACCCCCCATCCTGTCGCCCAGGATGACCCGCTGGACGGAATTCCTGGCAGCGTATGACTATACGCTGCTATACCGTCCTGGCAAGCAGATAGGGCATGCTGATGCCCTAAGCCGCTGCCCTCTCCCGGGTCCGGATCCGGCCCCTGTGCCTGCTCTCTCTGTCCTGATGGTCGCGGAGTCGGACTTGCCCCTGTCCTCTTCCGCCGTTGCCGCTCACACCCGCGCAGACCCCGTCCTCGCCCAGGTCTGCCGATGGGTGCTGAGGGGCTGGCCTTCGGGCAGTGTGGCTGAAAACCTTCGGCCTTACAAGTCACGCCAGCTGGAGCTCTCGCTCCATTGCGGGTGCTTGTGTTGGGGAGATCGGGTCATCGTCCCTTCCCCTCTCCGGCACATGGTTCTTCAGTCGCTCCATGCCAACCACCCAGGCATCGTCCGTATGAAGGCATTGGCCCGGAGCTATGTCTGGTGGCCCGGCATGGACGCTGAAGTGGCGGAATGGGTGGCCGCCTGCTCCTCCTGCCAATCGTCCCGGCCGGCCCCGCCGGTCTCCCCGCCGAGGGAGTGGGATGCCCCCAGGTGCCCATGGTCCAGGCTCCACTTGGATTTCGCGGGTCCCTTCCATGGCCAGAATTTCCTCGTGGTGGTGGATGCGTTCTCACGCTGGGTGGAGGTGATTCTCATGGCTTCCACCACAGCGGAGAGCACGGTGCGTGCCTTGCGCCGTCTGTTCGCGACCCACGGGTTGCCGGACGTCATTGTGTCCGACAACGGACCCCAATTTCAATCCTCCACCTTCTTGGACTTTCTGGCCACCCAAGGGATCCGCCACGCGCCGGTCGCCCCTTATCACCCGGCGTCTAATGGACGCACGGAACGAGCCGTGCGCTCAGCCAAGGAAGCCTTGGCCCGTTTGGATAAAGGGGACTGGCAGGCAAGGGTGGCCGCGTACCTTTTTGGACAGCATGTCACACCTTGCCCAGCCACAGGGAAAAGCCCCGCGGAGCTCTTGATGGGCCGACGCTTGCGGACCACTCTGGACAGACTGCACCCCGATTACGACGGGTTGCAGAGGGGCAACCTGCAGATTCCCACTCCTCGTTTATTTGAAATTGGGGACCTGGTTTGGGCAAGGAACTTTTCAGGGGAGCCGCGATGGATTGCCGCAACCATTTTGGACGTAACCGGACCCTGTTCTTACAGAGTCGGCCTTCAGGATGGATCCGAGTGGCGGCGCCACCTGGATCAACTGAGGCGCCGCCTGCCCGAAATAGCAGTCACCACGCCAGGCCGTTCCTGCCCGTCGGCCCCCGTTGGGCCGTTGTTCTCTGCTCAAGCCGAGCAGTTGTTTGGAACCCCGGAGTCCCTAGCCGGTCCAGACCTCGTATCGGCGGGAACAGCACGGGGAGACCGCCAGGACCTCACAGCCCAGTCTGACTCTCAGCTGGGGGCCTCGCCCATCGGGGAACCACCCTACCAGAATAATACTCGCCAGCAAATGCCAACTACCTCAAGCCCGGTCGCCACGCCCCCTCACCCGGACTTGCTAGGGTCGCCATTGCCGCCTACGGCGACTCCACCTCCGAGGGCAGGCCGCGATGACGTAGGCGAAGGCTCCGTGTCCCACAGGGAGGAGCCTCCTCAAGAACTAAGGCGGTCAGGGCGGACCCGACACCGCCCCGCCTATCTGAACGACTACGCGTGCGCATGTACTGTGTTGGACAGAGAACCTAGACACATGCGCACTGACTATGGGGGAAGGAGTGTTGAGTCCCCAAGCCTATGTCCCAGACAGCTCGTCTGGTAACCTATGAGTCACCGCATTCCGGAGCTGAGCCAGCAGCTGCAGTGATTAACAGAGACAAGCTGTCTGGAATCTGTCTGGAAAGGAGTTACAATGTTGCAAGTGCATTGCTAGGAGTTTCCTGCCTGGTAACTCTATATAAGAGGTTGCCAGAGAAGAAACCTTGCCAGTTGAATCTTGTGTGTGTTGTAAATAGTGTGAATAAACGTTCCTGTTGTTTTGACCATGCCTGAGTCGGAATCCTTTGTCTGATCTAACAGGAGTGAGCTTAAATGGACTCCAGAGGATGGTAGAGGACAGGAAGGCCTGGAGGAATGTTATCCATGTGGTTGTGATGCGTCAGACATCACTTCACAACTAACAACAACAGGAAATGGAAAGGATTAAGATTTTATAATGTTAATCATATAGAAGAAGTTTAAAATTTATTGTATGTATAAGAAATAGTCATATATCTATTTAATAAATGGATTATATATTTTAAATCCATTCCCATGTCCAATCAGCTCCTCCTTTAAAGTGTGTCTCCCAGTCAAATAAAAAAATGGATATAAGAAATCTTATATTTGTAATAGTGAGAAATAATTTAACTGGATTTTGATTTTGATTTCTGTTTAGTTCTAAAATCTCCACAGTGGAAATTCTATTGGTAAAATATTTTGCTTTCACTGTCTGGATTCTTCACATTACCAGCTAATTCCAAGTCTGAACACACAAGTACTCAAAGGAGAGCTGAGAATTTTTAAAATACCTATAAAAAGGGAAGGCATATGTTTATTTAATCTACCCTGCCCTAAGAATATCCATCATTCAATGTGCTAATTAGAAGGACAGCTGATTCAGCAAATAATTGCCTTCTAAGACCCAGTGGAGGAAGAAGAGAAAAAAAATGCACAAAGATAAAAGACTCTGAATGTTTACTTGAAATATCATCTACCGAATTCCAGGTCTCAGAATTTCTTCTACTATAACAGAATAAGAGAAAAATGGAGTTAGAAGGGACCTTGGAGGCCTTCTAGTCCAACCCCTGCTCAAATAGGAAATGCTTACGGTATTTTTCTCCAACGTTGGGCTTTTTTTTGTCCCCAGCAGATTTCCATTTTCTTATGTAAGAGGAAATACTGCTGAAAATTCTAGTTGATGATGAGTAATTAATGTTGCTCTCTAATTCCTGTGAATTTCCCTCACATGAAGAAATGTAACTATTACTTCTTATTTTTTAAGATGTTATATCCTGCTAATCTTTTACAGAGCTGTAAACAAATCAAAAGAGATATATATGGGACTTCCGGTTCCGGCTCCGGCGGCGACGGGCGAACTTAGGGTTCGCTCGCCGCTTTGTCTCTTTTCCTGCCCCCCCGCGGGGGCGAGAAGCCCCTTGTTTGGGGTTTCTCCCGTAAAGCCGGCTCGACGGGGAAGCCCCCCCTCACGGCAGTGGGGGAAGCAACCCCGATCCTCGGCTTAGGCGGAAGAGGACATGCTGCGGGGGGTTTTCCCTTCGCCAAAGGTTGGCGGCACCATTTAATGCTATGGAGAGAGAAGATCGGAAGAGTCGGGAGGCTTTTCGGGACCTCAGCTGCGAGTGGAGAGTGAGCTATTAAAACCTTCTTTTTTGTACTGTCAGCCGGGCTGAAAGGGACAGGAGGGGGGTGTTTGTTCCCCAAAACCCCCCCTTGGACTAAAAGCGGCACTTGGAAATGCCTCGTTGCGAGGAATCGGAAACTTTGAATCCGGATGGTCTCTAACAAGGGAAAGTACTTTGAGGCTTGTTTGCAATTATGTCTCTAGGTCTGGCTGAAACAGTTTCTTTTTTGCTTTTTAACCACTTTCTCCCTCGGGCTCTGAGTTTGGGCGGAAAATGGCTTCTCTTTGTCCCCGACTAACTATGATATGGAAAATTACCAGTGTCTCTTTGTGATTTGGACTTCCTCTAATTATTGATGAAGAATTTTTTTCTTTTGGATTTGTGTTTTCCTTTCTGGATTGCCTTCGTTATTATACCTATGGAGTTGGAAAAGTGTTTCTCTACTGGTTTCTGAATTCAGCTCTACAACTTTGAGAACTTTGGACTCCTGATTTGCCTCACCAGCCCCACCCTAAAAACGCCATTTTACTGGCACGTATTTTAATAGCTAAACATGGCACAAGAAGCAACGCTGGCAAGCCTTGAACAAAGAATGACTGCCCTTGAAACTGTTATACAAAATTTGGTATTAGAAATTAAGGCCCAGAGGGCAGAAAATGTTAATTTTAAACAGGAACTACTGGACACTCGAAAACAAGTGCTTGAGAATACACAGAAGAATGAAGAATTGAAAGGGGGGCTGGAGGGGGCTAAGGGAGAGATTAAAATGTTTCTAATGAGGTTGTGGAAATAAATGGGCATGTGACTAGGATAGATATGGAAAGGATGACATATTTTTTGAGATTTCAGAATGTTTCTGAGATGGAGGGTGAATGTCTCCCTGATCTTATGAGTACAATTATTGCAGACTATTTACATAAACCTAAAGATGAGATCAGAGGGGACATTGACCTAGTCTACAGAATAAATTCTGCATATGCCAGGATGAATGAAGTACCCAGAGAGATACATGTAAAATTTGTTAGAAGGTCAACCAGAGAGGAGATCTTGAAGGCGCAAAGAGGGAGTCCTATGATTTACCAACAAAAGGAGGTTACCATCTTGAAGCAGATTCCAAGAAAGATTAGAGAAGCCAGAAGGAAATTTTCCTTCTTGTCTAAAACATTGTTTGATCGTGGGATCTGGTTCAAGTGGGTGATACCCGAAGGGATGCTGGTGTTCTGGGAAGGAGGTAGAGTGAAGATTAAAACAGTTGCTGAGGCGGAAGCCTTTCTTAAAAAACATTCCTCTGTCCTGGGAGAAGATCCAGGGGGGCCCGGGGGAGAAGGTGGAAGATACAATTGCCAAGAGACTTAGATCCAAAAAATAACTTTGCCCTGGTTTTTTTTTTTGAGTAATATTGTATGATATTTGTAATCTGGATTTTTGTAATTGACTGACAGTATATAACTGAAAAATTTAGGAATATGTACTTGCTCCCAGCTTGTAGTGTTATGTGAAATGTTTCTTTTCTTTTTTATAATGTAACTTGAGGTACCGGAGGAGCCGACGACTTTGACGTGACCACTCTCAAAATTTCTATGTATCCCTTACCCTACCCCACAAAAAATGTAAACTCAATAAAACTTTTTCAATATAAAAAAAAAAGAGATATATATGTATGTACGTACGTATGTATATGTATATGTATATGTATATGTATATGCATATGCATATGTATATGTATGTATGTGTGTGTGTGTGTGTATGTATGTTAGGTTTTTTGAGCTGATCAATAAATAAATCAGGGAGACTGGTATAGATCTATTTCGAGCTTTTTAGCTCTCATCAGCTAGCTATACCCTTACTGGGATTCGAACCGGGGCTGTATTACATGCTAGGCAGATGCCTTAACCACTTGAGCTACCAGGTTCTCTTCCTGCTCAGCTGAGACATGAGGATAAGTATATACTTGTTCCACAATACCCTGTTAGGGCCCCAATTAAGGGATGAGACATACTGTTTCCTTTTCTGCCTTTCGGCTCATCACCAGAGACCATCTAGACAGAAAGCCATGAGTTCCGTTGTGTGAATTTTTTAAATATGTGTGTTAGTTTTATGAGCTGATTTATTTATTGATCAGCTCATAAAACTAACACACACACACACACACACACACACACACACACACACACATATATGGCAAGTGAGATCTTGCCGAAACGTTGCAATAACAATTCCATGCTATATACACGGGAAAACACTCGAAGATACACACACACACACACACACACACATACATACACATATATACATACATACTGGTTTTGTTGTATTGGGGTCTTTTCCCGTGTAAGAATTTTCCCATGTAAGAAAGACCCGAATACAACAAAACCAGCATACCTACTCCTGTGAAAATCTACAAATACATACATACATATATACATACATACATACATACATACATACGTTTAAAACAACTTAAATCCTGTGGATTGACTTTTTAAAATATCTAATATCTATCATTCTAATTTAATTAAGGCCAGATAAATTTTATTCAGTCTTCCATGTTTAGCATAAATTTTGTGATTTCCACTGCTATTTGTGTTACAGCTACTATAATAATGCATTTTATGTAATTTTACTTATTTTAAAACAGTATTACTAATAATTACAGGTCTACATATTTTCTGGTTGTGCTTTCTGGCCCAAAGACCATAACAAAGGATTTAAAAAGAAAAAAAAGAAATTACTTCTGCACTCTCAAGGGGATCACAATCCATATCTCATAATAGTTGCCTTGATTGATTGATTTTTGATTGCAAAGTGGTAGACAAATCACATGAATAAGTAATTCACCACCAACACGAGGCAAAGAGTCAATCATTTAGTGAAGTTCTATGGCTGAGGGAGGATTAGATGAGGGTGTCCTCATTGCTAGACTAAGATCTTAACCCCAAAAGCGATTTCTTAGTTTTATATCTTGCCTTGCGTACAGGAGCTCGAATTGATGTACCCACTAAACCCAATTTCACTGAGGAAGCATTTGAGATAAAAGCTAGGTGACTTCCCAGTTCTCCCTACTGTCAGTTCAATGTCTTAAACACTACACCAATGTTTCTCAGCCTTGGCCATTTTAAGATTGGTGGGCTTCAATGCCCAGAATCCCCCAGCCATTTTGAAAGGTTTGAGCAAAATAAGATTCAGTTCTGAACCAGAGCATAAGCAACGGCTGAAAACAAGAAAGCCCTAGTGCAGTGTTTCTCAACCTTTTTATAAATAAATTATAATTAGGCAGGGTTTTAAATGGGTTTTTTTTAGCACGGGTTTAAATAATTTAATATGTTTTTAACGATGTATATTGTTTTATTGTGGTTTTAATCATGCCTGTGCGCCGCCCTGGGTCCTAACAAGGATAAGGGCGGGGTATAAATTAAATAAAAAAATAAAAAATAAACCTTGGCAACTTATAAAATGGGCAGAATTCAATTCCCAGAATTCCCCAGCCAGCATAGAATTCTGGGAGTTGGAGCCCACTATCTTAAAGTTGCCAAGGCTGAGAAACACTGCACAACACCATATAAAATGGTAGTTTAGGGACACTGGAGAAGCTGCACTATTACCTTTCTAATGGAAATGTGCATGCAGTACAGTACATGCACACGCGCACACACAAACACTCTCTACCTGGAGAAACTGGCAGGGCCATGCCTAACAGATTCTGCATTCCACCACTGCAACTGCCTTGGCAACTTGGTTGCATGTGTCCAGCAATGAATTGTTGATTTGTGATTGTCTCTTTTGCTGTGGACCCAGAACTGCTGTATCTAACCTGACAAACACAGTGCTCCTTTTCAGCCTCCAAGCTCACTTCTGCTTATTTACACCTCATTACACTCCATCAGAAAAGATAATCTGTCAAAAACGGAAAACAAACTAATTTAAATAAGCACCAGGGAAGGGAACATAATCCGATGTGGCCTCAGTAGAATGCCACATTGGGTCAGGGCATGAAGTCTATTTGCAATCCCAAGCAGGCGACTAAAGGGAATAAAATGGGGGATAGTTGAACAACATGCCTTAAGCAATGAACAAACTGACTGGTGTCCTACCTGAAAAGTTGTGATCATTCCTTGATGACATTCTTACACACCTGTTGTGACCTAAGCTTCCCAAAAGCATGAAGCAAACTCTTTGGCCTAACAAAAAAATAATAATCTTGTATTAATTTACTGTGAATTCTGCTCATTCACATCCAGCAAAGTCTTTCAAGGGAGGAGTTACAGTCACAGACCTTATCTGGCTTGGAGAGCTGACAGGCCAATATCTGCAAAATTTGGCAAGGAGTCTTGGAGAGTCACGAACCAATTAAGCGAACTAATTGTCTCCTGCAAACTCCACTCCCCTTTCGCTCCTCTTATATTTCCTCTGGGAGGGACCATTCATCGTCCACCTGTGGCCTTACTCCCAAGTTGACACCTGTTCTTTAGCTGTTCCCTTCATCTGGCCACTCGGCGCATGCGCACACTGGGAACAGGCTCCAGTGTCCAGTCTGCCTCACTGATGTCTGACTCTGAAGGCAGCTGATAACTGGCATACAGCTCTGGTCCCCTCTCTGCCTCCGACACAGAGCCCTCATCAGAGCCTTCCCCAGACTCCAGGACTGGCCCATGTTCCTCCCCAACCTCCTCACTGTCCAAATCTGCTGCCAGCTCCTCTGGCCGCTGGCAGGCCACAAGAACACCAATACCCAATGGCCACATAATTCTAAAATGCTCCTCCCTTACATCCTGGAATAGAATATGATGACTCAAATACAGATAGTCCTCGACTTACGACCGTGATTGAGCCCAAAATTTCTGTTGCTAAGTGAGACAATTGTTGAGTGACTTTTGCCCCATTTTGCAACCTTTCTTTGCCACGATTGTTAAGTGAGTCACTGCAACGGATAAATTAGTAACCTGGTTGTGAAGTGAATCTGGCTTCCCCATTGACTTTGTTCGTCAGAATGTTGCAAAAGGTGATCAGATTACCTCAGGATACTGCAATGGTCATAAGTATGAACCAGTTGCCAAGTATCCAAATTCTTTTTTTTAAAATAATTTTTATTAAATGTTTTAATCTTTAAAAACAGTGAGAAGACATAACAAGTATAAATAATAAAGTATCCAAATTCTGATTGCATGATCATGGGGATGCTACAAAGGTTGTAACTGTGAAAAATGGTTATAAGTCACTTTTTTCAGTGCCATTGTAACTTGGAACAGTCACTAAATGAACTGTTGTAAGTCGAGGATTACCTGTACTCAACTGTATAATAAGATACACTTCTAAAACAATGTTTTAGAGCTCAATTCACATAACACATTAAGTAAAAGCAAACCATGTTATGGATTAACATGTTACATGAAAAACACACATAATGAGGCATCTTATCTTCACAATTTCCTGTGGGTTGAGCTTCATGAAAACCAGGATGGAGGTTTATTCTGATCTTGGTCGGGGGGCGGGGGATGTATCTGTTACAATAATTAAAACAGGGATCCCTCAGAGACTGTTGTTTTTTTCTTATTAAAAGGGGGGGGGGAAACTACATAAAGATATTATGGTATGAGCTGCAGCACATTGGCTATTGATATTTGAGAGGGATGACTGATATTGTCAAGAATTTATAGACTAAACCAGGGATCTCCAACCTTTGCAACTTTAAGTCTGAAGGACTTCAGCTCCCAGAATTCTCCAGCCAGCAAAGCTGGCTGGAGAAGTCTGGGAGCTGAAGTCCTTCAGACTTAAAGTTGCAAAGGTTGGGGACCCCTGGACTAAACAATGTCATTTGACCAAAAGAACCAAAGAGTAAAGAATGATACCTATAGCCATGATGGCGAACCTATGGCACATGTGCCACAGGTGGCATGCGGAGCCATTTGTTAGGGCATGCGAGGCATTGCCCAGTCAGCTGCAATGTGCATTGGCCAGCAGACTTCAGCCCTCTCTTTCGGCCATTTTTCTCCCTCAGAAGCCTCCTGAAGGCTCTGGAGGGTGAAAAACAACCCTACAGTTTGGGAAAGGTGACTTCCAGGTTGCCCGTAGGACCATTTTTCATGCTCCCAAAGCTTCAGGGAAGCCTCCTGAAGGCTCCAAAGGGCCTCTGGGGAAGTGGGAGGCTGTTTGTGCCCTCCCCAGTGTCCTAGAAAGCCTCTGGGGGGGTGAAAAAGCGGGGCGGAGGTCATACGCATAGCATTATGGGTATGGGCACACCCACACACAACCCCCTTGTGCTCCCCCCCCCCCATATTTGGTTAGCCATCACTGTTCTATAGGCACCCTTGTTTTGAAGGACAGTTTAGGTGGCTTCCAGGTAGAAAAAGTTTTCCCCTATTACATTATATAGAATAATTATTTATATCAATCGAATTCCTACTTGTTTTTCCGCTGCACTCAGATTGATAAAGGAAAAAGAGCAGAATGCAAAACAAATTGACTGGCAATGTAAGCGAATACAATGGCCTAATTCCCCGAGACTATTTTACCGACTGATTTTAAATTAAATTAAATTAAAGTTTTAACAAATGGGTTTTTACACTGTTTTTAGCACAGGGTATAGCTTAATTTAATAAGATTTTATTGATCATTTATGATGTATTTATTCTTTTGGGTATATGTTTATATTGATGTTTTTCGTTTCCTGTGCACCGCCCCGAGTCCCTTTTTTGGGAGAGTGGCGCGGTATAGAAGTTCAATAAAATCAAATTAAAATCAATGGTGGCAAATGTGAAAATAATAATAATAATAATAATAATTTAATTTCTAGACCGCTCCCTCTCCCCAAGGGGACTCGGAGCGGTGCACAGGGAAGTTAAAACAATAAATACACATGAAAATACAAACAATTAAATAAAAACAAATTAAACAGCGCTAAAATTCCCCAATACCAATTCACTAAAATCCTATAACCCTATAATACTATAGTAGAGAGGCTACCCTAGGCCGGCCAAGCAGAAAAAGTGCGTTTTCAATTTCAGACGGAAGGAACGGAGGTCAATAATTCATATTAAAAACATCATTAAAATAACTCATACGTTTAAAAAGGTATATTCTTGACACACTTCCTGAGAAAGAGAGTGGGAATCAGTTGCAAATTCTAATGGATTGTGTTTCAGAGCTCTTTCCCTCATGCTTAATAAAAGAATTTCCAGAAGTGGAGAGGTAGTTTACAAAGACCTCTCCCGCTTATCTTACGAACCAGGCAGTTTGTAACAAGATCAGTAGTCCTCTAACAGCCAGATCCTAAGACCAAACAATATTTCTGTTCCACCACCAAAAACCATATCGCTGGAATAAGCACGCACACAAATTCCTTAGCAGTTGCTATTACAATAGCAACAGCCGCGCGAGCAATTATGGGGACCACCAGGTTTACCCACGTTACACTGCTCTTGCGCGAGCTGCACTGGCTACCTGTCGTCTTCCGGGTGCGCTTCAAGGTGTTAATTATCATCTTCAAAGCGCTCCATGGCTCGGGACCTAGCTATCTGCGAGATTGGATCCTGCCCCATACATCCTCACGACCGATTCGCTCCCACAGAGAGGGACTTCTCCGGGTGCCGTCCACTAGACTTTGTCAGCGGGCGACGCCCAGGGGAAGGGCTCTCTCTGTGGCGGGCCCGGCCCTCTGGAACGACCTTCCCCCTGATATCAGAACGACCACTGACCTCCGCTCCTTCCGTACGAAATTGAAGACCTATTTCTTTCGACTGGCCGGCCTTGAATAATTATCTCTGTCTATTGATTCCAAATGCATTTTAATGGGTTCTTAATCAGTTTTAGCACGGGTAACACTGTTTAATTATGTTTTAAAGTATGTATTCTGTATTTATTGTATATTGTTTTTAGTTTCTCCTGTGCACCGCCCCGGGTCCCTGTGGGGAGAGGGTGCGGTTAATAAATCCGAATTTGAATTTGATTTGAATACTTGAGCTTTGTGGTCAGGCAACGAAGTCTGCACTCTGACAGGCCATCTTTGTGATGGGACTGGAGTTTCACAGTCATCAAGGACTTGATCAGATGCTGAACAATCAAACTGGAATCTTATGAAGCTCACCATCCAAAAGATATAAGGTTGGTGATCTTCACACTGATTGCTGCTATTCTACTGTTCTGTATCGGAGATGGAGACAACATCAAAATTAGCACAAAGTAGCACTTGGAATGGTGTTTATGATGTCTGCAACTCTAAAGCAGTTTACCAGTGAAGTTGAAGTGGATTTTTGATTACGAATAGGAACATCCTACTGTTGCTTCTTCTCTGCTTGATGGCTGGGAAAAAGTAGATGCTTTATTTGAAAGTGTGGAATGTCCCTTTCCTTGTTTCTGCTCTTTTGTGGAAACATAGTGTTGGAAGAAATATCCTTCTGGATTCAGTTCCAAGTGGGGAAAAAGACACTGGATTCATGGAAGTTGCTTGGAAAGAAGGCCTATTGATAAACAGCCTCACATGGCTTGAGATGCTGGGCGGGAAAGGGAAGAGATGCTGAGAGTGCCTGGGTTTTATGCCTTCTCTGGGCTTTTGAATTTGAGCTTGCATTCTGATTGGTTGTCAGACTCCCATGGGGCCATGCAGGGGCAACTCTGTAGGCTGCCCTGAGTCCCACGTTTGGTTGAGCCTTGCTTGGCGATGATGTAATGAAAGGGCTTTGGGCATGCCTGAAGGAGGTAGATCTTTGTTATGTAGATGTCAGGCCTGCAGTCATTTTTTCTTTTGGATCTTTGTCCTGTCACACTTTCTATTATTCTACTATGCATTTTCTCGTGTGGCAAAATGGGAGGGGGAATTGTAAGGCATTACATACTATGTAGCCATAACAAAATTCTTTCAAGAAAGTCAAGGTCATCCTTTGTCTCTGCACCTCTGCACCTGATCAGAATTAGATGAGTGGAACTGCCAGCAACTGCCACCCTGACAGCAGAATAGACTGGCTCAGGCCTTAATGGTCCATTAAGGTGAGTTTCTGCTTCCATTTTAGGGGAAATATTCTGCCCTTTTAATATTTCCTAAAATATCTCATTTTCCTAGGAGAGGGATGAGTGCTAACTTCCTACAATACAGTTTTACAGCTCTGGTGATCATGACCAGTTATATTCACACCACACGCTTAACCAACTCATGTATCTGAGTTGAACCTGCCTTCACAATATCCCAAGCTTGGATGGTGCCAACACTAATATGTTCAGGACGGGGTAAATATAAAACAGTGAAAATGGTTTATTTCTCTAACAAGTGTAAGAGATTATAAGAATGCCATTTTGTAGTTTTGTACACATCTCTGTAGAGAAATGTGTTCAGAAATGCCTCGTGGACCTTAGTCTAGTCCAGGGGTCTGCAAAGTTGGCTCTTTTAAGACTGGTGGACCTCAACTCCCAGAATGGTGTTGATTGCAAGATAACTTCCCAGTCTTCAACTTCCCCAGCCTGGCTGGGGAATTCTGGGAGTTGAAGTCCACCAGTCTTAAAAGACCCAACTTTACAGACCCCTGGCTCTAGTCAGCTGAGAAGTTATCTTGCAATCATCCCATGACAAAGAGGAACATGAACTTTCCTGGAGAGAAAAACCTTCTGGGTGAACCTCTCCCCACCCTCCACCCCAAATCTCAGTCACTTATATTTCATATATTCTGAGATGACATGGGATATGGTTTTACTGGGATTGGGGAGTGGTAGTCATGCCCTTGTTAAACCTGGCAAACTGCCTCCCTTCCCTTCCCTTAATCTTTGTCGCAGATGTTGTGTTTATGCTTTGATCCTCAAAAATGTTCCAGGCAAACCACAAGTAACTTGACGCTCGCCTTTAATAAGATTGAAAGTTCTATCAGATCCCTTTTATATGTGTAGGAGGAATCAATGAAATCAGATCCCTCCCCATTTTGTTCCGCCGGACCACCATGTGAGATAGCAAAGCAACTATTTAGCAGCTGGCGAGTCTGTATTGTTATTTGCCAATATAAAGCTCTTTAGTCATTTTGACCTTAAAGGCAGCTGCACATTTCTACGGTCACCTCAATAGAAGTCCTAACATGGTCACGCAGCCTGGGTGCTGGCACAGTTACAGCTTTACCCCAATATAGAAGAAATCTCAGGACAAGAAGCACTATTACAGATTTCTCCAGTAGAAATAACTCAAGAACAAGTTTTTCCCAAGTTTTTCCAGATACATTGGGCTTCAATTGTTGTCTGGAAGGAAGCCATTCCTTCCAACAACATAAAGGTGGCCGTAGTTGATCAACTTGCTATTTACTCTTCATGAAGTTCTGGCTTACTTATCATTTCACATGGACATTTGCTTAACAATGTTCTCCTACAAAAGGATGCCTGAGACTACTCTAGAACTGTTGACTAGGTGGTTGATTTAAATGAATCGGAGTCTACCTCTTAAAACAAAGATCTGCTTACAATATTACAAAACAGCCCAATTAAAATCACAGCTAAACTATGATAATAGTAATAACAGCAACTAGAGGTTTGCATACCATAGGAGGGGTTTGTTTTGTAATCAAACTACCTTGATTACTGCACACCTTAGAATAGAATAACAGAGTTGGAAGGGATCTTGGAGGTCTTCTAGTCCAACCCCCTGCTTAGGCAGGAAACCCCTACATCACTTCAGACAAATGTTATCCCAATCTCTTCTTAAAAACTTCCAGTGTTGGAGCATTTACAACTTCTGGAGGCAAATCGTTCCACTGATTGTTGTAACTGTCAGGAAATTTTTCCTTAGTTCTAGGTTGCTTCTCTCCTTGATTAGTTTCCAACCATTCTATCCTCAGGTGCTTTGGAGAATAGCTTGACTCTTCTTTGTGGCAACTACTGAGATATTGGAACATTGCTATCATGTCTCCCCTAGTCCTTCTTTGCATTAAACTAGACATACCCAGTTCCTGCAACCGTTCTTCATATGTTTTAGCTTCCAGTCCCCTAATCATCCTTGTTGCTCTTCTCTGCACTCTTTCTAGAGTCCCCACATCCTTTTTACATCATGGCAACAAAAAATGAATGCAGTATTCCAAATGTGGCCTTACCAAGGCATTATAAAGTGCTATTAACACTTAATGTGATCTTGATTCTATCCCTCTGTTTATGCAGCCTAGAATTGCGTAAAAGTTAGTGTCAAAATATTTGAGTAGCAGCATACCTGTGAAGCACAATGCTAGAATGCAGAGACTTGACTGTATCTTTTTCTGAATCTGATTCTATTTTTAACTCTGAAAAAGGGGGGAAAGAGAGGGGGGCGAGAAAGGAAGGAAAGAAGGAAGGAAGGAAGGAAGGAAGGAAGGAAGGAAGGAAGGAGGAAGGAAGGGAAAGAAAGAAAGAGAAAGAAAGAAAGAAAGAAAGAAAGAAAGAAAGAAAGAAAGAAAGAAAGAAAGAAAGAAAGAAAGAAAGAAAGATTGATTGACTGGTTTAATTGCCTCCTTTTCATTTTTTCTTTCTTTCTTTCATGGCTCTGTGATAATTATCAAGATGCTACCGACAACCAAGAATTAGCTTTTGGTCCTACAATCATTATCACTGAACCCAAGGAAGTCTTGAGGGAACAAAGCCAAAATCCAATCTGTCCCCATAGCGGAAGATGATAGTAACTTTTAGAAAACTAAAAGTGAAGGCACAAGGCAAGAGATAAGAGCAGGTTCGGCTGGCAATGGTATAACGGCAGCTGCTCTCCCTTAAATTGCAGTTTTAATCCTTTACAAATCACTGCATTTGCTCTGCTCTCAAAGGCAGATGGACTCCATCCTGCTAATCTTTTGTTCAGGTTACGCCTCCCCTTTAGAGTTTTGTTACAGCAGAAAGAAAAATGTGAGTTTTGCAGCATGTATTCATTGCAAATCTCAACCATCACGGAAACTATTTGTCTACAATTGAGTTCAAAATTTTGGTTACTAACAAGAGCGTTGTTAAGTGAGCTTCATCACATTTTACCCAACCCATGACATCACCTGGTGAGTGACATCAAGTTGGCTACGCCCACCTGGTCACATGACCGCGAAGACAGTCCCACCCCAGTCATATGACCATTGAGCCACTCCCACAAAACAGGCCACATCCACAGAATAGGTTCCAAAAAATTTGAAACCCACCACTGGTCTGCATAAATACGAATCCAGGAATTCCCTTTCCCCCCTTATAAATATCAGGTATTGGTTTTTGTCTTTGCAGTGTGCTGCCCCTTGTTAAATCACTCTGAAAAAATCAGTTTCATGTGAAAGAGCTAGGGTCTTGCCAAAGTATTTTTTTTCTATGCAACAACCAAAGCCTGTATAATAAATAAACGTCCCAAAGTGCTTTTTCCAAAGGCAACTGGACTTATCTTTGTTTTTCCTTGAAGATGTTTTGCTTCTCATTCAAGAAGCTACTTCAGTTTTTCCAGAACTGAGGAAGCTTCTTGGATGAGAAACGAAATGTCTTCAAGGAAAAACAAAGAAAAGTCTAGTTGCCTTTGGAAAAAGCATCTTTGGGACAACCATGACCTGACCTGGATGACTGAAAATCTCCATAGATTCCTGTATAATAAAGTTCCTAGGTGGCATGTGATGGATGGGGGAACAGAACTGTAATCTGATATCTCATGATTGCCTGTCTTGATGGACAAAGCGTTGTTTAAATGGAATCCAAGTCCCTGACCACCAAATATGAAGAAAGCCACCCATTCAATTGGAGGACATCTTTATAAGTTGTCTTTTTCACTTTTAACATGAGTGAAAAGCCACAGTGGTGCAATGGTTAGAGTGAAGTAGTGCAGGCTACTTCTGCTGACTGACTACTGACTGCAATTTGGCAGTTCAAATCTCACCAATAAAGTGGAATTAAGCACATCTGGTTGTGATTCTTGTCTGTTCATCAAGGCACATGGATGCATGTGTCTTATTGGTTCGACTGATCCTCTTGAAGTTTTTATTATCTATCCTTTCCAAGTCCTTCTTTTCCTTCCTTCCTTCCTTCCTTCCTTCCTTCCTTCCTTCCTTCCTTCCTCACACTTTCCCTCCCTCCCTCCCACCATGGTGGTGCATGGTTAGAATGCAGTATTGCAGGCTAATTCTGCCAACTGCCAGCAGTTCAATTCTCACCGGCTCAAGGTTGACACAGCCTTCCATCCTTCCAAGGTGGAAAAAATGAGGACCCAGATTGTTGGGGGCAATATGCTGATTCTGTAAACCACTTAGAGAGGGATGTAAAGCACTGTAAAGCAATATGTAAGTCTAAGTGCTATTGCTGTTGCTAAGTGCTTAACATAACTTTGGTCAAGTGTTTTGTTTCTTCCTAACAATGGCATAAGCTATTGTCCTGTCCTATTTGAATTGCCAAAACAAATGGGGCACAATATATGTGGTGAGGATCAGCACGTGGGTGTGGATGCACGTGGGCAAAATCAAACCCTCCTTTCACACGCTTAAGCTTTCTTGCTAAGTCAGAAGGTTGCAGCTGTCGTGGGGGAAACTGATGAGGAGGCCCAGAAAGATACATTCACCCTAGTCAAGGGTGAATACAGGTCAAGGAAAGAATCTTAATGCAGCACATCAATTGATGGCCAAATACTTGGCCTGCAGTTCAATTAAATATTGATCTAACGCACTGACCTTTCACATGCCGCTCCCTCCCCATCTCGGATGAAGGCAGATGATCCCCAGGTCTTAGCAAGGAGGCTTCGTACAAACAGATCAGGGCTTAACCAAAGCCGTAGCTTTGATTAGCCCAGGGATGAGTGGCACGAACAGCCCACTCAATTCTTGCCCTGGAGGAAAAATCATTTTGTTTGTTCAGAATATTGGAAGTCAAACAAAGAAAGTTGTGGTTTCCAGGACAGGCGTCCCATAATTTTTTTTGGGGGGGGGGGGGTGAGGATAGACTACCTATTTGGATATTGGGGAAAAAAATAGCTGTCACCATGGCAGGATCAGTCACAAAATACCAATTTATCAGAAGGGAGAGTGGTATGGTAGTGCCAATCATCCAGTCCAGCCAGGAACTTCTCTGCAAGGGGGCGGGGGGGGGGGGATAGGGGAGGCAACAGCAAAATTGCAGTTGAAGCCTCCTTTCTTTTCAATATGCATCACACACATTGCACAGATATAAAGAGGGGTGTCCTTTCGGCCATTTGAGCTGCACCCTCACAATTGATGCTGTTGACTCACCCTGCAGATCAGTAGTGGGTTTCGGATCCCGTCGCAAACCAGTACACTACGATGGGGCCGGGTGTACTCATTGGGCATATGTGCTGCGCACACATGCACACAGCACCGCCCAGTGACACCCAGGCACCGCAAGCTGTGCGCATGTGCACAATTGGCCCGTTTCCCTCAAAAAGCAGTAATGAAGGTGGGCGGGCGGGTGGGCCAGTGGGCCCAATGAGACACTGTTCCAGTACGGTGGCCGCTGCTCCCAGCTACCTCCAGTACGCCTGTTACTCCTCCAGTTGCACAGTCACTCATGCACTCGTGACATCCCGACTGGACTACTGTAATGCTCTCTACATGGGGCTCCCCTTGAGGTGCACCCGAAGACTGCAGCTTGTCCAGAATGCAGCCGCGCGGGCAATTATGGGAACCTCGAGGTTTTCCCATGTAACACCGCTCCTGCGCGAGCTGCATTGGCTGCCTGTCGTCTTTCGGGTGCGCTTCAAGGTGTTGGTTATCACCTTTAAAGTGCTCCATGGCACGGGACCTAGCTATCTGCGGGATCGCATCCTGCCCCATACATCCCTGCGGCCGATTCGCTCCCACAGAGAGGGACTTCTCCGGGTGCCGTCCACTAGGCTATGCCAGTGGACGATGCCCAGGGAAGGGCCTTCTCTGTGGCGAACCCGACCCTCTGGAACGACCTTCCCCCCGAAATTAGAACAACTACGGACCTCCGCTCCTTCCGTCAAAAACTAAAGACTCATTTCTTCTGCCTGGCCGGCTTGGGATAATTGAATTGTTTTACTAGGGCTTTTTAGGGGTTTAATTTTAGCTAATCTGGGATTTTAGCACAGGGTTAAGTTTAATTTCTTTTTAAATTGTATTTATGTCTATGCCCTGGGTCCTCTGTGGAGAAGGGCGGGATATAAATATAAATAAATAAATAAATAAATAAATAAATAAATAAATAAATAAATAAATAAATAAATAAATAAATAAATAAATAAATAAATGCATTTTTAAATCCCCTGTGCACCACCTCGAGTCCCTTCGGGGGGAGAGAGCAGTCCATTAATAATAATAATAATAATAATAATAATAATAATAATAATAATAATAATAATAATAATAATAATAATAATAATAATAATAATTATTATTATTATTATTATTATTATTATTATTATTATTATTATTATTATTATTATTATTATTATTATTATTATTATTATTAACCCACTACTGCTGCAGATGTCATGTATTCTCTGCCCTCTCTAACTCAGTCTTTGCCTTTTTTGAGGGGAAGGGGACTTTTCTGGATGGACAGGAAGACCTTTGCTAAAAAACATCACAGCAACAACTACCATATTTATTTTCCATGGATACTTGTTGTGGCCCAGCCGGCTCCGGATGAGCTGCTGATGGACTCCTCTAGTGAGGAGTCCTATGAGTCTGCTCTGAAGGAGAAGGGCGACCTTGAGAGAGCAGAGAGCCCGGCTGGTCATCAGGAGGCACCTGGATCTTGGAGTAGTGGGGAGGATCAAGGCCAGTTTGTCCCTGATGCTAGATTGAGAAGGGCTGAAAAAAAGAAGGCTTCAATTGCATCAGAAGCGAACCTGTAGGATTTGAATTAGTCCCAGCTGCCTAATGACTGGCCCCTCCCAAGAGGGTTTAAAAGGAAGTCTTTGCTAAGAAAGTCCTTGCAGAGAACAACGTTGGATTTCTAGGTTCGTGTTTATTTGTGTTGATTTTCAGGTTCGTGTTTGGTCGAGTTAGGAAGCTTCGTATCTGTTCAGAGTCATTCAGGTAAGCAGCCAAGAGAATCAGTGGCAAGCAACCAGTATTGTGTTTTTGGGAGAAAGGGGGGGTCAGAACAGATACTTATTGGACACTGGATTTGGTGTAGGGCCCCGAAAGCTGCCAGCTTCCCATTGAAATATTTTTTATTATTAGACGAATTCCAACAAGAAAGGTCCTGGGGCGTCTGTGTTTCTGTATTTCTGTGTGTCTGCATGCGTCTGTGTGGGGGAGTCTGTGTTTGTCTGTGGGGTGCAGTGGTGGGTTCCGGCCAGTACACCCTGGTATGGGCGTACCGGTGCCTGCTAGGAGCAGCAGGCACCGTTCCGGTACAGTGCTTTGGAGGGCCCGCCCACCTGCCTGCGTTCCTTACCTGTATTTGACCCAACCGGGCCATTTATGCATGCACACGGAGTGTATGGCGCCTGCATGTTGCTTCACCGAGCAGCTGGAGCGTCGCAGGCCGGGGGTGCGTGTGCGCATGCAGTGCGCATGCACATGGTGGATGCCTGGACCCATCGCAGCGTACCAGTTGCAACGGGATCTGGAACCCACCACTGGTGGGGTATATATATACACAGAGAGCAGAACCAGCCATCTTCCTACTGAAATATTTTTATTATTCGACAATTCCAATAAGAAAAGTCTGTGTGTGTCTGTGTGTGTCTGTGTGTGTGTGTATATGAACACAGAGAGCAGAACCAGTTTACTAATTCTATACGTTTCCAAGTGGTGAATATGAACAACAGAGTTATAACCCAGGGTGACTTCCAGATCTTTGGGATGGGAGCATCTCTAATTATGTTGGATACTGTTAATAAATGTTATAAGACACCAAGGGTGTCTGCAAGATGTGTGTGTCAAAAATGTCAAGGTGGGCTCTCTGATTGCATGATCAACCCCCCCCCCTACTTTTTAATGTGTAAAAAGGTCTGGGGCTGCGATTGCATAGATGTGATTGCTTTCTGATGCCACACAGATGTTCCCGAAAGCCACATCTGGAGGGTGCCACTCAAGATGGATTGGATTCCCTGGGTGTTTGACAATCTAACCCAGGGGTTTTCAGGGGTTTTGAAAGCATTTCAAAATTCAGCGAAACTTGTTTGACCCCTGAGGTGATTAACAGGTGGGGGGGGGGGGGAAAGCTTGTACTTATGATGCCACTTTCAGTTCCTGAAAAACCTCTTGTCTCCATTTTGGGAGAGCCTGCTGCTGGGAATAGTCTAAAAGGAGCTGGCTGCTTTCCTGTCCCCCTGACTGAGTGTTGTTTCACTCAGCTGGAGGTAAAGGTAATATTTCCTGGAAAAATGTTTCCGTCATTTGGATTGTAATTAATAGATTGATTTGATATCCTGCGTTTGCAAATAAATGGAGCAGCTTTCAACCTCTCTCTCTCTCTCTCTCTCTCTCTCTCTCTCTCTCTCTCTCTCTCTCTCTCTCTCTCTCTCTCTCTCTCTCTCTCTCTCTCTCTCTCTCTCTCTGCATACAGCTATTTTATTTTTATGCTACCTATTGACAAAAGTTTCCTGTGTAATACAGACAGACATAAAAAAGGGGAGACTATATAAAAACCCTGAAGGCAATGTAAGACAATTGAGGAACAATATAAAGCTCACAGAGAACAGAGATCATGTTACATTCGCCACCGGTTGATCATCCCTTTTTTAATTAAATTTCCAGGGCACTCTGATAATTTTTATTTGCATTATATGTTAGATACCCAGGTCAAATCTATTTCTCTATGTTGCCTTTATGTATAAACTCTGCCCACAAACAGTGGCAAGCAGTCTTTGGTATTAGGGATTAATTTTCCGTTATGTTATTCAATATATTTTTATTGCTCAATGACTCAACTAAATTTTCTGTCTTACTGTCTACCATCAAATCTTCTTCATCTATATTTATAAAAATGGCTATGTGTGTATGTGTGTGTGTGTGTTCCAGCATAACTCTGGAACGCCTTGAGCAATTTCAACCAAACTTGGTACACAGGTAACTTACTCTCTAGAAAAAATACTGTGGGGGTAAAACAACCCTACCCCCCCCCCCGGTGGTGGTGGTGTTCTGTTAAGATACAGTCTGTTGTGCCTTAAAATGGCTTCTACTGTACTGCTGTAAAAGGGCTTCTACTGTACAGCACAGTGGAGGTGTCATGGTAATGGCTTCACAGTACTCTACAAGGGGGCTCCCTCTGATAAGGAAAATCCAACATTAGAAATTACGTTTGGTCCAGGCATTTCCCCCCCTATAAATAACTATCTGGGCAATGCTGCGTTATCAGCTATAAAGGATAAAAAGGAGGGTGTCCACTCAGTCACTTGTACCCTAGTCATCTCCCCTTTGGACTATTGTCATGTGCTCTACATGGGGCTACCCTTGAAAAGTATGTGGCAGCTTCAGCTGGTAAAAAATGGAGCCACAGGGGAAATTTTAGGCATCCAAAAAAGGATGCATGTAACACCTCTGCTCTGAGAGCTTCATTGGGTGCCAGTTTGTGCTTCTGGGTCCAAGATATTTCTTTTGACATGGCATGGGGCCAGGCTACCTAGGGAGCAGAGGTGCACTGCTCCTGGTTCGGCCCGGATCAGGCGAACTGGTAGTGGCGGCAGTGGGAGGCTGTGCCCAACCGCCCAGATGCTTCTGTGTATGCACAGAAGCATTGCATGCACACACAAGAGTGAACCGATAGTAAAAAAAAAAAATGGAAATCCACCACTGCTATCGAGCTATCTTCATATCAGCCCATCCCAACTGGTCAGGCAGGGAAGCTATGCTGTGGACCCTGTCAGTTAATGAAGTTCAACTGGTAAGGTTTAGGAAGAGAGCTTTATGTGCTGAGTAATATTCTGCCCCCGGAAATGAGACAGGCCTCCACTCTCCTGGCCTTTTGGAAAGGAATTAATACACATGGCTATTTGATCTCGCATGGGAAGCCCAGAGGAGCATGCAGTTATGGGGGCCGGTAAATCCCCTGAAAGACCTCCCTTCACCTCATAACTAATTTTAATAGTGGTTGATCACCTTCTAAATTTTTCTTTTGTATATGCTATCCTATATTTTAACATGTTATTATATACCACCCTTTTGTGAAAACAAACCTCAGAATAAGAACACAGGAAGAAAATATTGAAATTCTGAAAATGATTATTTTGAGAGTCATTCTACAGAGTGAGATGGGTGGCCTGTAAATTTAATCAACTGTTGAGAAAGTTTTACATCACGTTGTACGCATTGGTGGAATCTCTCTATGGAGGGCATTCAACAGCTAGGGAACTGCTACTCCGAGATATCCTCAAGGCTCAAAAAAGTGGCAGGCACAATTACGTTTCATCGCAAAAAGCACTTTGATTACATCTTTGTGGCTGCCATCTTTTTTGTCTTCCTGGCAGACACCCTTGGCATCACACCTTGGCAGTTATCTGCCATGTCTTATTGAGCAACAGCACCAGAACAGAATTCTTAGATTGAGATATTTTGGCTCTTAAGAAAAAAATATGGGAGGGAACATATTTACAAGCAAATGGCACAAGCATTTGGGGTTTTATATGTTAACTAGTTGGATACCCGTGTTTCATTACGAAACCATGTGATCAGGCCAGCCTGCAGGCTGCATGATTCACATGCTGGCCATGCCCATATAAGGCAACTGGCAGTTGGAACAGAGTTCCTTTCAGGTGGGAAGGGGGAGTAGAATGTCTAACTCCTTAGCATCGACAGGTGTTAATATAATAGCGTATAAGAAATACTGATGATTTGATGGTCATTTTGAAAAATCCTTTCTTAGCGAGCACCTTGAAGGCAAGAGAAACATATGGGCCGAATTTCAAGTTTGTAGGCTTTTCAGTTCTGGAGATTTTGTGATGAGTGAGTGGTATTTGGCTTTTATATATATAGATATGAGCACCCATGAATGAATGAATCTGCAAATGAACTAGTGTTTATACAAATGGCTAAAGTGGCAAAGGGTGCTTATACCCACAGTTATCAGTTTAACTGTTCTGTGTTGAAACTAAATGAAATTTCCAAGCTATTTTCAAAAACAGACCCAAATATAACACCTTGCATTGTTCCAAAACGGTCAGATGGAAGGAATAAAATATCATATGTTGGTAAAGCATCTTGCCTCCTAATAAAGACAACAGATGATTTCAAAAATATTTTCAGTGGGTCATTAGCTGGAAATGCTGAGATTTTAGCCCCGCACATCTGCAGGACACAATTTTGAGGAACACGGCATGACCCCATTTGTTCCAATTACCCCAATTTCATAGGCTGTTTTCAGCTGTTCTTCTCATGTAGAACAATCAAAGGAATGTGTTTTTAAGGAAGTCAGTGAGAACAATCCCAGGGGCCACCCAGGCACCAAGAAAATCAGCACTGATGGGTTCTTTTCACAGTTTAGTTGCAACAATGGATTGCGGTTTGGACAGTCCCAGGCCTGGAGTTGATCTTTGTCATTGTTTCATCGCCCCTGTTTTGTTTTGTAGGTTTTGTCAGCACAATATTTGAGCCTGGGGTGTCTGCTGATTTAGTGTTTCTCGCTTTATGTCCTTTTCTTTTCTTTTTCTTTTTTTGTTCACTGCTCAGAGTCTCCTGGAGTTGGGAAGCCTATAAATTTCAATAGATAAATAAATAACTCCAGGTTGAGTTATGATTCTGGAGCAATGTGATTTACATATACGTAATTCCCAACATACAACCATTGTGGAGCCTGCCCATTATAGCCAGATGTCAGAACAATTGAAAAGTAGGTGGGACTACCTGGATGTCCTCGGCTAACAGCCACAACCGAGCCCAAAGTTTCTGTGGCTAAGCGAGACATTTGTTAAGAGAGTTTTGCCTCATTTTATGACCTTTCTTGCCACAGTTGTTAAGGGAATCACTGCAGCTGTTAAATTAGTAACATGGTTGTTCAGTATATCTGGATTTCTCTTTGACTTTTCTGGTCAGAAGGTTGCAAAAGGTAATCACATGATCACGGGACACTGCAAAAGCCAAACATCTGAATTTTGATCACACGACTGCCAAAATTTTAAATATAAAAGCCACTTTTTTCATTGCGGTTGCAACTTGAAGGGTCACTAAGGGAACCGTTGTAAGTCAAGGACGACCAGTGTGTAAAATACAATACAATACAATAGCAGAGTTGGAAGGGACCTTGGAGGTCATCTAGTCCAACTCCCTGCCTAGGCAGGAAGCCCTATACCATTTCAGACAAATGGCTATCCAACATCTTCTTAAAGACTTGCAGTGTTGGGGCATTCACAACTTCTGGAGACAAGCTGTTCCACTGATTAATTGTTCTGTCAGGAAATTTCTCCTCAGTTCTAAGTTGCTTCTCTCCTTGATTAGTTTCCACCCATTGCTTCTTGTTCTGCCCTCAGGTGCTTTGGAGGATAAGAAAAAATCCTGGATAAGAAAAAATAGGATAAGAAAATAAAAATAGGATAAGAAAAAAATGAAAATAGGATAAGAAAAAATCGTGGGCACAACACAGATCATTCCACAAAGTTCCATGACCCATATTTCCAAATGTCATTTGAGGAAATTCTCCCCAGAATGTCAAGATGGCCGCCACAATAGTGCTATTAAAGTTCTCCTGTTTTTCTCATGGGCAAGGCCCCATTATGGCCTCCCTTTTAATTTTTTGGGCCACGCACTGCAGATATGGTCACCAAATCACGGGCAGACACTAAATCAAAGCCAGAGGAAGGAGAACCAACACGATGGGAACGGGGTACACCTCGGGAAAGCAAAGCTGACACAAAAATGCCACACCATCATTTGTAGTTTTGTCACTCCGCTGCCTAATGCCATAAAGCCTTTCACACTCCGTTCTGTGACAGGAAATGATAAATGATCCCAGTCAAAAGCTCAGGGTCAGGTTTTAAATCTCTTTCCCCCCACCTGCCCCCATCCCCACAAACACACGCAAACACATATACCGCTGGCACTTTCTTATCTTTCTAAATTAGTTTTAGATTCTCTGTAAGATAAATCAAACGACACGTTTGTTCCAGCTGAAAAAAATGAATTTGCCCCATAATTGGGAGAGGGAGAGGAAGCAGAAAGAGACACAAAGAAGCAAACAAACACACAATGGTCAACACACTATACTTAACCAGATAAATTAAAAAAACCTATTGGGCCACATTCGCATAACATGGAACCGTTGGCTAGTTTTAGTCTCTGCTTCTTACTGTTTTTTTATGAAAAATCATCCCATTTGCTTAGTGTCATTAAACGTATTAAGAAGGTTCAGCAAATTATGTGAATGTAGATAATGTGTAGGCAGGGGTGAACTTCAGCAGATTCTGACCGGTTCTGGAGAACCGGTAGCGGAAACTTTGAGTAGTTTGGAGAACCGGCAAATAGCACCTCTGGCTGGCCCCAGAGTGGGGTGGGAATGGAGTTTTTGCAATATCCTTCCACCAGGAATCGGGAGGGAATGAGGATTTTGCAGTATCCTTCCCCTGGAGTGTGGTGGGAATGGAGATTTTGTAGTATCCTTCCCCTGTCATGCTCACCAAGCCATGCCCATAGAACCGGTAGTAAAAAATATTGAATTTCACCACTGTGTGTAGGGGAGATGGAGAGAAGAAGAGGGACATGATTATTAGCAGAGTCAAGTCAATGAGATGCTCAAAGTCAAAGTCTCAATTTGCGATCAATGACCAGCAAAAAAAAAAAAAAACACAACCCACCAACATGCACACAATGAGATGCTCTGAAGAATCAATAACCATGTTGCTCTCAACCGCTTTGGTAAAAAAAATAAAAAAATCCCTGTCTACATATCTACAGCTGTAAGTGATATTTCTGGGAAAAGAGATATTTCAAAGCAAGTCAAGCTTCATTTAAAAAATGGGGATGACAACACAATTCTCCTAACAAGACTTAGGAATCAAAATTCGATGGCGATGAACCTGTGGCTGCCCACAAGAGATGGGCTTTCTTCCAGCTGGAGTTAAAATCTACCCCAAGATCCAATCAGAACAGAGCTGGAAGGGACCTTTGTGGTCATCTAGTCCAGCCCCCTGCTCAAGTAGGAGACCCAATACCATGTCAGATAGGTGGTTGTCCAGTCTTTTCTTAAAACCACCAGTGATGAAGCACATATAACTTCTGAATGCAAGCTGTTCCAGCAGTTAATTGTCCTGTTAGGAAATTTCTCCTTAATTCCAGGTTGCTTCTCTCCTTTTTTAGTTTCTGTCCATTGTTTCTTGTCTTGCCTTCTGGTGCTTTGGAAAATAAGTTGATCCCCTCTTCTCTGCAGCAGCCTCTCAAATACTGGAATACTGCTAACATGCTCCCCCTAGTCCTTCTTTTCTCTAGACTGGCCATAATCAAATCCTGCAACTGTTCTTCACATGTTTTAGTCTCCAGGCCCTTAATCATCTTAGTTGCTCTTCTTTGCACTTTTTCCAAAGTCTCAACCTGTTTTTTGTAATGTGCTGACCAAAACTGGATAGTTTTCCAGTATTCCAAATACGTTCCTTCACATTTCAATGTCCCTGCTCTTTTTCCTTTCCACAAATCTGTCCCACTCCTACCCTGGAAACACACCAGCTTCTTTTTACCAGCAGAATTGAAACAGGAGTGAATCAGGCAAAGACGAAAGGGAGAAAAATTCCCTGTAGTCTGTTTTCTGATCATCTGGTGTCAGAATAATCAGAGTGACAATGTGCCACTGCCAGGGAACTCCCCCAATTTACAGATCCCTGTATATTACAGATAATCGGCTACAACAGTTACAACCGTTTGTTTAGTGACAATTCAAAGTTACAACATTCTCTCCCTCTCCCTCTCCCTCTCTCTCTCTCTCTCTCTTTTACACACACACTCACACACACACCAGGGGTGGGTTGCTGCCGGCATTACTGCCAGTTCGCTTTGCACATGCACATGTGCGCAGTTGCTTGTAAATTGTTCTCCGTATGCACAGAGCATTAAAAAAGGATTTAAAAACATGCCGGCAATGGCAGCAGCGACTGGAGAACCTGTTTGGGGGTGTGGCCAGCTTGGGTTGCTGCCAGTTCTGCGACCCAGGCCTAAATTCCATTTCTGGTTCAGCCAAACCAGGCCAAACCAGGAGCAACCCACCTCTGACACACACGTAACGGTGGCTTAGTGGGTTTATTAATATTCCCCAGAAATTCCCTTCACCAGAAATCCAGAACTGTCCCAATTACATCCAGCTATGAGGAGGCCAATGCTAGTCCATAGAGCAATGGCCAATGTGTCCACAAGGCACTTCAAAGTTTTCCAATGAAAATAAAAGCACTAGGCAAAAATAAATCCACAAAACAAGAGGGTTCACAAGGCAAGAGAAGTCCAGAGTTCACAAGGCACAATCCAAAGCGAGGCAAGTATCACAATGAGCAGAAAACACACAGCTAGGAAATGAACACGATATTCCCAGCATTGCTTCCATCTGTCTGCTGTGCTAAACAGCCAGTTTCTGGTGCAGCCCCTCAAGAAGGGTGAGGATGCTTCCTCGTGAGTAATCTAGATCAGGGGTCCCCAACCTTTGCAACTTTAAGTCTGAAGGACTTCAGCTCCCAGAATTCTCCAGCCAGCAAGGCAAAGCTGGCTGGAGAATTCTGGGAGCTGAAGTCCTTCAGACTTAAAGTTGCAAAGGTTGGAGACCCCTGATCTAGATGACCTTCGCTGCTCCTGCCTTTTCTCTGCCTTATGTGCTCTTGGATCAAGTGCAGAAGGCAGTTCCTCTTCCTCATCACTGACCGGCTGCAGGTGCATTCTTTCCCCACCTGAAGCTTCAGGGCTGTCCTGTTGCAGCTGTGCTTCAGTCAAATCACTTTCAGACAGCTGCTTGGAACCTTTCATCAACATCCTTCCAGATGTGTTCCTGGATGTTGACATCTGGAGAGGTATCTAGGGAAGCATCCGGAGGAGTCATCACAGAGCGGCAGTGAAAAAAGTGATTAAGGACCATTTTTCACAGTTACTAGCTATTGTAGCATCCCCATAGCCACATGATCACAATCCAGACACTTGGCAACTGACTTACATTTAGGACGGGTGGAATGCCCTGGGCTCATCTGATCCACCCATTCTATGGTGCTCTGCTTAAAACCAGAGTCTTTAGTCCTTCCATTCTCAGAATAGTTGTTTGAAAACATAAAGCGAAGTTGGAATAGGATAATTATTTTAATATGCTTCCTAATCCACCCTTTCTGCAGCCTCTCTTGATCTGCAATAATTCTTTTAAAAAATCTCTGACTTTAAATAATCAATGGTCCTGCTTTCTCTAAAGGCTCTTCTGAATTTGCCTTTGGAGAAAAGGCTGGGAAATCCCTATTGAAATGTTAAGGGGGATTGCTGGAGATTAAAAAAATCCCTATTGAAGGGGAGGGATTCATTTTCTCTCGTTCACATCCAAGTACAGTTCATTACAGCAATGGATCTTCCAAGTCTGGTGCAAGGGATAGACTATTTACTGGGCTGGTCCTGCTATTAGGTTTAGGTTTAGGTTTTATTAGTTTTTTATACCGCCCTACTCCCGAAGGACTCAGGGCGGTGTACAGCCAAAGTAAAACAGAGATATGAAAGTTAAACAAGTTTTTTTTAAAAACATATTAAACAAACCAAACAACCCCGATTAAAATTAATAAAAATTCATAATTTAAAATTCACTTCTATGCCAGCCCGGCTTGTTGGAAAAAAAAGGTTTTGAGAGCACGGCGGAAGGTGCGGAAGTCAGGGATAGTTCTTAATTCCGGAGGCAATTTGTTCCAGAGGACAGGTGCTCCCACGGAGAAGGATCTCTCCCTGGGTGTTGCCAGTCGATATTGTGTAGCCGACAGCACCATGAGGAGTCCTTCTCTATGGGAGCGTATGGGCCAGTGGGAGGCTCTTGGTGGCAGAAGGCGATCTCGTAGGTACCCAGGTCCTAAGCCATGGAGCGCTTTAAAGATGGTAACCAACACCTTGAATCGCACCCGGAAAACCATCGGAAGCCAGTGCAGCTCGCACAGGAGGGGTATTACATGGGAGCGTCGCGTCGCCCCCATAATTACCCATGCGGCCACATTCTGGACCAGTTGGAGCCTCCGGGTGCTCTTCAAGGGGAGCCCGATGTAGAGAGCATTGCAGTAGCCCAGACGGGAAGGAGAAGGTAGAAGATCCAGGTGTGCTGTGCAACCAGCCTCATTGGCTTCGGCATCAGGCTCAGACCTGAATTGGGGGCGCAACAGTAGACCTAGCAAATTGCATATATATACTATAGTGGGTAGTCCAACTAATGGCTGGACAGGTTGAACCACTAGTTGGACTACCCATTATATACAGTATATATGCAATTTGCTAGGTCTACTGTTGTGCCCCCAATTCAGGTCTGAGCCTGATGCCGAAGCCAATGAAGAGCACTAGACATGAGGTGCAGGTTTTACTTCCTTTTATTAAAGTGCTTCAGCAAAAGGAGTCCCGGCCAGCAAAATGCAAAGCACCCAGAACAAAGGATTAAGAAAGCTTTATACAATTTCTCTAAAGTGGAAGGCAGGACAAGGCAGGAAATATAAGAAATGCAATTTATGTGGGGAGTCTCAGTCATCCAGATCATGATTGTCCCAATGGTGCTTTATTTTTCTCTCCAAGAGGCAACTGGACTTTCTGGTTTTTCTTTGAAGTCATTTCACTTCTCATCCCAGCAGCTTCTTCAGCTCTGATTGGATGGTGGGGAGGGGAAGGATGTATACCCTTCCAGATAGCTGGTCTTTTGCATTCTTTTAGAATTTGAATTTTTGAATTTGAATTTTATTCGATTTGTAAACCGCACCAATCTCCGTCGAGACGGACTCTGGGCGGTGCACAGGAAATTAAGACCACAATAAATAAATAACAACAATACAAAAGTTAAAAAGAAATTAAATTGCAAACCTGTGTTAAAAAATCCCATTAAAAAACCTGTCAACCATTTTCTAATTTAGCTGAAGCTCTATCGTACCTGGGTCTAAATTCTAAGGTAGTCCAGCTTGCTGAAAGAAGTATGTCTTGAGTGAGCGACGGAAGAGGGGAAGGTCCGTGATGGTGCGAAGTTTGGGGGGCAGGTCGTTCCAGAGGGCGGGTCCTGCCACAGAGAAGGCCCTACTCCTGGGCGTCGCCAACCGGCATTGACCAGCGGTCGGCACCCTGAGGAGGCCCTCTCTGTGGGAGCGAATCGGTCAGAGGGAGGTATGTGGCAGGAGGCGGTCCCGCAAGTAACTAGGCCCCGAGCCATGGAGCGATTTGAAGATGGTAACAAGCACCTTGAAGCGCACCCGGAAGGCCACCGGTAGCCAGTGCAGCTCGCGCAGGAGAGGTGTTACGTGGGAACTTCGGGATGTTCCCAAAATCTCCCGCGCAGCCGCATTCTGGACTAACTGGAGCCTCCGGATGCACCTCAAGGGGAGCCCCATGTAGAGAGTGTTGCAATAGTCAAGGCGAGATGTCACGAGTTCTTGAGTGCTAGAGAGCTGTTGAGGCCACCTTGAGGTTTATCTGTATCATCAGGGTCACCCAAATGGGTGTGGAGCCTTGTTGGAACTGTTGAAAGGACTGTGTTGTACTGTGTTGCACGCTTACATTGCTAACAAACCGGTAGCAAAGGTAAGTGGATTTCACCCCTGGATTAAAGGCTAAAATATATGAAGAACGGTTGCAGGAATTTGGTATGTCTACTTTAATGAAAAGAAGGACTAGGGGTGACATAACAGCACTGCTACAATATTTGAGGGGCTGAAGAGCAGGAGCAACCTATTCGCCAAAGCACTAGAAGGCAGGACAAGAAGCAATGGATGGAAACTAATCAAGGAGAAAACCAACCTAGAACTAAGGAGAAATTTCCTGACAGTTAAAACAATTAATTAGTGGGACGACTTGCCTCTAGAAGTTGTAAATGCTCCAACACTGGAAGTTTTTAAGAAGAGATTGGACAGCCATTTATCTGAGATGGTATTGGGTTTCCTGCTTGAGCAGGGGGTTGGACTGGAGGACCTCCAAGGTCCCTTCCAACTCTGTTATTCTGATAGGTTTGAGAAACACTAGTACAGAGGATAAGGAAAGTAACCTTGATAGAAATATGCAAGAATTGTTGCCAAGGCAAAGAAGTCAGAAGTATTTTTTTTTAGGCCTTGGGAAATAAAATAATATTCAGAAACAGCTCGGGCAGACACCTCCTTAACCCACTTGAGTATAAGGAGGAGGGTGAGGTCCCGGCAATCAAACTTGCAAAATTCTGTTATTATAGCCAAGCTCAATAAAGTGTAGCTCTAGTCTTCCTGTGGAATTGAATTTCTGCTCTCGTCTACTGAACAGGGCTGACATGTATAGATCAGGCCATCTATTCTGTTAAAAGGAATGGTCATACCAATAATTGTTTTGTCCAAGCTAATCAATGGGATCCTCATTTCTCATTTTGAAACCATTTGCTACCTGCCCAAAACTCTGAACTTTGCTCCAAAATTGGGTGGCAAAACAACCAGATTTTTAACTGCTTACATGCGTACACACACACACACACACACACACACACACACACACACACACACAATCTTTGGTAAGAAGATTTTCCATTCCTCTCCATAAATCTCTCTTAACAGCCTAAATTTATATACTGGTAATTGGACTTCTTCAAGATACTTTCTTACCAACTTTAGGCTTATGTGAATTCAGGCCATTTGGGGGAACATTGTTTTTTTTTTAAGAATGGATGTCCTCTCTGGCCTTCCAGAAAATAGGGAGAAAGTCCTGGTCTTGAGGACGAGAGAATTGTTATCTCTGTCTAGATTTATAGACAGTAGGCATTTATATTTCTGGAAATAGGTGATCCAGGGAGAAATCATGTATAAGGAAGAACTGACTGGATCTCTGCCAAGGCCTTAGGTAAGAAATGGGAGGACAAGCATGGGTCTCTGGGCATCCATAGACTGATGTGGAAAAAGAAGCATCAGACTTTTGTGCACCCCCTTTTTGACATGCATGTGACTTGGGACTTTCAGCACGATGGACCAATGCTGCTTCCAGCAGCCTGACTCCTTTGATTCCCACTGCTAGCATCACTCTCTGGGTCTCGCACATAGAAGGGACTTCACAGAATCAAAGTCAGAAGATTTTGTAGGACTCCAAATTAAAGCATCCTGGACAGATTCCCGTCCAACCTCTGCATGAAGGTAACTAAATGGAGTAAAGCCTACATTTGGAGAGCCAGTCTGGTGTTGGAAGAAATGTCTTTCTGGGTTCAGTTCCAAGTGAGGGAAAAGAAACTGGATTCATGGAAGTTGCTTGAAAAGAAGGTTTATTGATGGTGGACAGGACCACATAGGTTGGGGTCCTGGGGGGAAAGGGTGACACATGTTTTGAAGATATTGAAGAAAAAGGGAAGAAATGCTGTTTTATACCGGGAGTTTTATACCAGGTGTGAAATCCAGCAGGTTCTGGAGAACTGGTAGCAGAAATTTTGAGTAGTTCGGAGACTGGAAAATACCACCTCTGGCTGGCCCCAGAGTGGGTTGACAATGGAGATTTTGCAGTATCCTTCCCCTGCCACGCCTACCAAGCCACGCCCACAGAACCAGTAGTAAACAAAATTTGAATTTCACCACTGTTTTATACCCTCCCTTGGGCCCCACCTTAGAGTTTCCTGTTTCTGTCCAAGAAATGTATCCCATTGGTTGTCAGACTCCCAGGGGGCGGGGGGTCTTAGCTAATTTTGTAGACTGTCTGTAGTCCCAGGCTTAGTTGAGCCTTGCTGGGTGATTTATTTATTTATTTATTTTATTTATTTGTTGGATTTATATAACCGCACCCTCTCCCCAAAGGGACCCGGGGTGGTGCACAGGAAATTAAAACACACAATATCACAAATATAAATAATTAATACCAAATTAAATAAATTATCCCTGTGCTAAAATTTAAAAATGTTAAAACATGACCCCATCTAAAACCCAATTAAAACAATTTATGGTACAGACTGTAGGCTAGGCAAATAGCTTAGGCCAAGCCGGCCTGATGGAACAAGAGTGTCTTTAATTTCTGGCAGAAGGTGCGGAGGTCCGTGGTTGTTCTAAGGTCGGGGGGAAGGTCGTTCCAGAGGGCTGGGCCCGCCACAGAGAAGGCCCTTCCCCTGGACATCGCCCGCTGGCATTGCCTGGTGGACGGCACCCGGAGAAGTCCCTCTCTGTGGGAGCGGATCGGCTGAAGGGATGTATGGGGTAGGATGCGGTCTCGCAGGTAGCTAGGTCCCATGCCATGGAGCGCTTTAAAGATGGTGATCGGGTGATGTAATCTCCCCAGGTGCCATGTGGTAAGATCTGTTGCTAGATGGGTAGAAGGCTAATCCTATCATGTGCTGAGGGCCATGCCTTAATCCCATCACCCTGGAGCTGAAGGGGGTAGGACAGGAAGCTGCTTTGTCTTTAAAACACGTTTCTCCTTTTCTCATGCAGGGAAACATAATATTCTGCCTTTTTAATGTTTCCTAGAATTTCATTTTTCTAGTAGAGGGTTGGGTGCTAACTTCTTCCTTCAGATGGTCTAGTGCAGTGATGGCGAACCTTTTACCTCGTGTGCCAAAAGCGGGGGGAGTGCAGGAGGGTCGTGAGCAGGCGTGCCACACCCATAATGCTATGTGCACAACCCCAGTGCGCATGTGCACACAACCAGCACTCCCCCCCCCATTTTTGGCGTGCTTTTTCTGCCCTCCTCAGGCTCCCTTCCCCCTCCCAGGCCCTCTGGAGGCTTCAGGAGCTTCCCTGAAGCCTCCAAAGTATGAAAAACTGACCCTACAGGTAAACCGGAAGTTCAGGAACTGATTTCCGGTTT
The DNA here is from genome assembly GCA_039707465.1 of Rhabdophis nuchalis. Lineage (NCBI taxonomy): Eukaryota > Metazoa > Chordata > Lepidosauria > Squamata > Natricidae > Rhabdophis > Rhabdophis nuchalis. The sequence goes on from CM077643.1 coordinate 387,728,445, forward strand.
GCTTGTACGGCCGATTTTAGGGCAAAAAATGGCCTCAAAAGAAGGCCAAAGTCAGCTGGCCAGCGCATGCATGCTAACAGGGCAAGCCTTGCGTGCCCTGACAAATGGCTTCGTGTGCCACCTGTGGCACGGGTGCCATAGGTTCGCCATCATGGGTCTAGTGGTTAAGACACCAAGTTGGAAAACAGGAGACTGTGACAGCATTATATATAAATCTATTAAAGCCATAGACGATAACAAGGTATTTCTAATGTGTGCAAAATGCTACGCTTTGGAAACATTGGCCACATTGGGCAGCTTTTTGCCTTTAATACCATCAACTGACCCACAAAATATCCTTGAGTCATGTCAATTACTGACTCAATTACTCCCCCTCGGGGAGAGGGGGCGGTCTAGAAATCTAATAAAATAAAATAAATTAGAGAGCTCTGTATATTGAATAAACAAATAACATATCCTCAATGCCCTGGAACAGTTTTACAGATGGTTATAAAATGTTCCACTTCTTAAAAAAATGGAAAAGAGCACACACCAAAACGTTACTGTGTCCTATCTTAAATAGGAATGCTCCCATTTAGAGATTAGCTGACACTTTTCAATGGGGCTTTATTTGGGGTCCATTGCTGTCAACATGACTTGCCTGTGTTCACTATTAAAAGGTATTTCACAAGAAGAGTCCTTCACTCCTCTGCTCGCAACAGAATACCTTATGCCACCAGGGTTGAAATTTTTAGCTTAGACAATTTAGAACTTCACCATCTTCGATCCAACATAAGTATAGTACATAAAATTATATCCTGAAGGACCTGTCAATGAATACTTCAGCTTCAACCACAACAACACACAAGCTCACAATAGATACAAAACTATGGTAAACCGCTCCAAACCTGATTGCAGAAAATGCGACTTCAGTAACAGAGTTGTCAAGGCCCTCACCCCATTCCTAAGAGGTTTTTAAGGGGCGTGCATAAGCGCACCAGTATGTCTATCGTCCCTGTCCTAATATTCCCTTGTATTCGTATTCTTTTCATGTATTTATAATCATGTCTATACTTATATCTGTTATTTAATTCATGCTTGACGAAATAAAATAAATAAAAATAAAAGGAAGTAATAGAGGTCCACATCTGGCCCCAACAATAGGATAATACCTAATGGTACCAATAAAAGAGAATATTTGTAGCTCAGGATTGACATGAGTGGTCCTTGGTGCTTTCTGAGCTTCCTTGTTTTCTTGAAGACATTTCATTGCCCAACTAAGCATCATCATCAGTGCACTGATGATAGTATCTAGTTTGGGTAATGAAACGTCTGCAAGAAAACAAGCCAGAGAGCACCGAGGACCCCCTCAATTCCTAATGGTGTTCTAATAGTTGTAGAGTGGTAGGTGGGTGGATGGCTGGAGTAAATGCTCCATCCCTTCTGTTCTCTGAACTATGTTAAGAGTTCTTCTGCAAGGTAAATCTGATATAGTTGCTGGTGACACTTTCCTCTCCCCACTAGGAAAATCAGTTACTCGGATAAGTGACTCAGATGCCCTGCTGCTTGCTATTCCCACACAGATGATTACACACATAAATTGAAATCATCAGAGAGGCTCAACAACCGGAGGAAAACGGAACAGATTTCCTGAGGAAGGGGAAAGGAAAGGGAAGAAAAGCAATAATTCTCAAAGAAGTCAACAAGATTCAGGGCTTTCTGGTTTGTATTTTTTTTCCAGATAAGTTGCAAATAAGTTTGAGCCTAATGTTCAAACTGATGTTTTTAACTTTTGTGGTCATAAAATTCTAGCGTGTCTGGACTAAACGTCTGCAGGATCTTTTCCATCCTTGGAACAATTCAATTGTCACCAAAATGTTGAGGGTAATTGTGAGTTGGGAGTGTGTAGCGTGCTTTGACTTGCAGCTATCTGACGAGTGATTTGATCTATCTGCAGGACACACATTTTCATGAGCCACTGAAAGCTTTGATGTCCTACCGTTCACAAGTTAAGTTACAACTTTCTTGTCTCTTTCCAATCATCATTGAACAATGGCAGGAAACTCTTTCATCCAAACAGGTACAATTTAAATTTGGTGCCACCTAGCCATTAAATGATATGTCCACAGGATCCTATAGCATGGAATTGTGTTTACTTGCACACAAAATTTTAGATATGCTTTAAAAAAAAAAAAACTCTGTGAAGTTTAAACTGTCTGCCATAGGATTCTGTATCTTTCTTTTAATATCTTTCAAAAGGTGTTCTTACAGTTGAAAAAGCAATGGGGTGATTATTTTTAGAATGCACATGTTAAGATGGGCAAGGTTTATGTGGAATTTTATCACTCGCTTCCCAATTACAGATTTTCAAGGTTGCTTTTTTTAAAAAGAAAGAAAGAAAGGAATACAGCAACATAGGAAATAATAAACCTTGACTAGATAACTCATTATCAAATGCACAATCCATTGCAAAAAAATGGAAAAGTCCTTATATAACCAAGGAAACTTGCTCAATTTCCTTAACTCAGACAGTAAAAGGTAACAGTAAAGGTTTCCCTACACATATGTGCCAGTCGTTCCCAAGTCTAGGGGGCAGTGCTCATCGCCGTTTCAAAGCCAAAGAGCCAGAGCTGTCCAAAGACGTCTCCTTGGTCATGTGTCCGGCATGACATGGAATGCTGTTACCTTCCCACCAGTGGTGGGTTTCAAATTTTTTAGAACCTACTCTGTAGGTGTGGCCTATTTTGTGGGCATGGCTTGGCAGTCATGTGACAGGGTGGGAGTGGCCACCTTTTAAAATGTGGTGAAACTCATTTAACAACACTCTTGCTTAGCAAACAAAATTTTGGACTCAATTGTGATGATAAATTCTTTCCTTCCTTCCTTCCTTCCTTCCTTCCTTCCTTCCTTCCTTCCTTCCTTCCTTTCCTTTCCTTTCCTTTCCTTTCCTTTCCTTTCCTTCCCGTTGGGTCACTGGCAGTGGCGGGCCAGATTTACTTCCAGGTACGCCAGTGGAATCCCCTCTCACCGGTTCTCTAAATTTCACCAACCGGCTCTCGCGAGTAGGTGCGAGCCTGCAGAAACCCACCACTGCTTCCCACCAAAGGTGGTCCCTATTTTTCTACTTGCAGTTTTACATGCTTTCGAACTGCTAGGTTGGCAGAAGCTGGGACAAGGAACGGGAGCTCACCCCATTATGTGGCACTAGGGATTCAAACTGCCAAACTGCCGACCTTTTTGATCAACAAGCTCACCACTGAGCCACCGCATCCCAAACTCAAGACAGTAGATGTAGACAAAATTATGAAGAACTCCAGAGCTGTGCCTTAATCTGTGGGAGGGGAGCCCCCTCTTAAGTCTTTTTGTGTAAAGACTGAGAAAATATATTAAAATAAACATATGTTTCAGTAGATAGAAATCAATAGGCCATTCTTCTGACAGCTCAAGAGATCTCCCAAACATATTTCTAAGCAGTTTCCTGGATGTTGGCTGCATTTGTATATTTTGTATATTTTGTATATTGTGTCTGATATAATCTTTTAGCCATCTGCTCTGCTTCTCTTCCTAAAGCATTGGCTGTAGGTAAATTACAAGTTTTCCTGTCTTATTAACATTTAATAATGGAAGTGCTTCTCTCTGGTTAATAATAATGCACAGCCATGACTATTCTCACATCTGACACCAGGTGGCACCTATTTGATAACAAACCCGCCTTGGAAAAAAGCGGCTTTGTTATCCAGTATAGTTTACAAGCGGTGTTTTTTTTTAAACTCAGCATCGAAATAAATTCTGCAATTTGAACAGGTACAATTTACTTCCCTGGAGGCTAGCATGGAACGAATCTTAAAATATCCAAATGGACCTGATATTGCAAAAATGTTGCAGCCTATTGAGAACAGTTCCTGCTATTATCAGCTAAACTTCAGTGGATGTTCTCTTCTTTCAGTTTCTTTTAATATTTCGTTACATTTACTTTTTTTTCTCCAGTCGCTGGGGCTGAGAACAACAGAAATACACCCGAGAATCAAAGAAAAGAAAGTGGGTTTAAGACTTTTCCAAGGACAATTTTTTTTTTAAAAAAAAAACCCTTTTGTAGGAGCCCAAACATGTCCAGGGAAACTGACTCGGTGTTTGAACTTCTGCCAGCTCCTTAGTCAAGAGTGGGAAGTACAATAAACTCCCTTTTTATGACCCTGTAATCCCTTAATTTGGGGTAAAGTGTGTGTGGGGGGGAACTGGATGGAGCTGAACATGTACTGGCCAGATACCTTCCTGACCTGAGAGTAACAAGCTAGATCTAAGTGTAATTCCATAAATCTGTAGCAATGCCATTTAGCATCTAGCTTCAGCACCTGACAAATGGCAGTCCAGTCTCTTCTTGAAAGCTTTCAGTGATGAAGCTCCCACAACTTCTGAAGGCAACTTCTGTTCCATAGTTTAATTGTTCTCAGTGTCAGGAAATTTCTCCTTATTTCTAAGTTGAATCTCTCATTGGTCAGTTTCCATCCATTATTCCTTGTCTGGCCTTTGGGTGCCTTGGAAAATAGCTTGACCCCTTCCTCTCTGTGGCAGCCCCTCAAATATTGGAACACTGCTCTCATGTCTCCCCTGGTCCTTCTCTTCACTACGCAAACCATGCCCAGTTCCTGTAACCGTTCTTCATATGTTTTAGTCTCCAGTCTTCTATATCATCTTGGTTGCTCTTCTCTCCACTTTTTCTATACCTATAACATTGTTGACCACTAATGGCAACAGATGTAGAGATTGTTAGCAGAGGGATTCTGACTAATTTTCTCCTTTGCTCAACTACAACATGATCTTTGCACACAGCAACATCTACAGAGTCCCATAACTTTTGTCACATTGGTGAAAGCAGTGTCACAATGCAAGCTCCATCCCTTTGGGGCATGTGTGCAATGTCGCACTGCAAATAGAAATGCAAATGAAATTGCAATGACACTGCTTTTGTGATCATGGTCTACATAGCATGATGTAATGCTCTGTGAGAATAATTTTGGGACATAGATTCTGCCTAAGGAATAGTCAGATAAGAGCGGGCATAGTCCACAGCTGCCTAATAGATGGAGAAATAGGCTCGGAAAAAACACTCCTGTCCTACCAAAAGTAAAGGTGATGGTAGGAGATTTGTATTTTCAGACTGGCAAGATTCTATTAAAATAGTTTTACAATAAAGTAGAATTAAACTCATCTGGTTACGATTCTTGTCTGTTCTTCCTGGGAAGGCTGATACATGCATCTTATTGGTTTGACTGATCCCCTTGAAGTTTTTATTATTTATCCTTTCCAAGTCCTCCCTCCCTCCCTCCCACCATGGTGGTACATTGGTTAGAATGCAGTATTGCAGGCTAATTTTGCCAACTGCCAGCAGTTTGATTCTCACTGGCTCAAGGTTAACTCAATCTTCCATTCTTTCAAGATTGATAAAATGAGGACTCAGATTGTTGTGGGCAATATGTTGACTCTATAAACCACTTAGAGAGGTCTATAAAGCACTATGAAGCAGTATATAAGTCTAAGTGCTATTGCTTTCTCTTTCTTTCTTTCTTTCTTTTTCTTTTTTTCTTTCTTTCTTTCTTTCCTTCCTCCCTCCCTCCCTTTTTCCTCCCTCCCTCCCTTCCTTTCTTGCAGTTCATGTATTCATCTGATTTATTTCCACTCCAAAACAGAGATGAAAGACTGAATAATTCAGGCTGATTTATCCTCATACTATTCTGTAAATAAAGCCTGCCTTTACATTTTCATGCAAGCACCAGCCTAGTAGATTCTTTAAGACGATTACCATACAGTTCAATGATACAATATGTTGTATTAAATAGTTACACAGTACTCCTAACTGATATTTCTCGTCCCATGCATTCTTTTTGTGGTATCAAGCTATCTACTGTCTACCAAAATTCAACTTTGCGATCTTTGCTAAGCTAGCATCCCCTGATGGCAGGTCTCGGATTCCCATCATCCACAGGCAGGAAGCTTGGAGAGGATGGATTTCCAGTCCAAAGCTCATCTGGATTAAGAATTGCTGTACAGCTGGCAGGGTGGGGAATTGGCAATCAAGCAGGCATTTGCATGCAGCTCCTTTAATCTAATCAATGGAAGACGCTGGCATCTCTCTTTAAATTAATCAGCAAAGGAGACGCATAAATAAGCAGACTTGCTCCTGCTGCTCTGTGGCGTCGTCGTTCAGGTGCCTCGCAGTCTCTTGAGCCTCTGGCTTTGCTGCTTTCTCTGGGACAACATAGATTCTTTCACTCAGGTGTCAAAATGTCCAGGAAAAAATATGAGGCAACATTCTTGGTGAACCAGCAGGCAGACAGCATACCTGAGTGCCTCTGGAGGAGTTACGTACTCCTGGCATTCTGGGCTCACCTGGTAGGTTTATAAATCGCTTTCTTCAAGCTGGCACTCTCCACTGAGACAGGCTTCAGTCCAGAATAATAGTGCCTTGTTCTCAGGACTGACCTCCCAATATATCCAGGTTACAAAAGGCCTGGATTGGCCTTGTTCCCGAGAGATATTTATGTTCGCTGTGTTCTTTCTGGCTCATCTGAGCGCAGAAGAGAGGTTTCCTTTGAAGGGAACATTGTTTCTCACCTCCAGGCAGAGAGACGGGAGGCCAGAATGCCCACGAAACGTCCTCAAGCTGGGCCCTCTTTTTGCCAGGGGGGCTTTGGGACAGGGATGAAATGGGGGCTCCAAGGGAGGTGAAGTTGGAATTACCGTATTTTTCAGATTATAAAATGCACTTGACTATAAGACACACCTAAATTTAGAAGGGGAAAAAAAGAGTGGTTTGGGCCTCTGTGCCCCCTTTGGGGGGCTTTTTTCAGCCCCTTTTCAGCCTTTTTTCTACCTATTTGTGAGGCTTTTTCTGGCCCATTTCTGAGGCTTTTTCCGTCCCATTTTTGAGGCTTTTTCCAGCCCGTTTTTCAGGCTTTGTTGGCCCATTTTTTGGGGGAAAAACAGGCCCCAAAGCCTAAAAAATGGGCCAAATAAGGCCTCAAAAATGGGCCAATAAAAGGCCTGAAAAAGGCTGAAAAAAGACCCGAAAATGTGGCAATTGGAGGCCAAAACCTGGCTGGTGGCTGGGCAGGCCTTCAGCAATATTCGGTCTATAAGACGCACAGACATTTTCACCCCCTTTTGGGAGACAAAAAAGTGTGTCATATAGTCTGAAAAATACGGTAAGCAGGAAGTGATGGATACCAAGGTGGTTGGCCTATCTGCAAAGGTGGCTGCTCCCTGTATAATCAGAACAGCCCTTGTTCAGAGAGGCTTGATTATCTTGAGCCAGATCATGAATTCATCCATGAATGGCACTTCATTCAGATAGGTGCGTTGTGCAAACACACCTGTAATCGGTTGCATCCTTAAGACGATTATGACTTACAAATGGAACAACTCCCATCTTTCTTCACCAGCTTCCTGTAGGAATTGTGGAGTGGCAATTGTTTCCCCAATGCTCATCCAGTGAGGGGAAAATGGGTGAGTTGCTTCAGACACTTCCATTTATGAAAGTTGAGGTAGTAAGTGATATGGGGAATTATAAAAGAGCTACAAAAACCAATCACTCAACAAAAAGAATGGCTAATTTGTCTATCTATAATCATGGGTGGGGTTCAAAAATTTCAGCAATGGGTTCTGGCTGCTGGGTGGGCGTGGCTATGGTGGACATGGCCTAGTTGGCCTCCTGCATCACCGGGAGGGGGATTCACCTGCCCAGGCTCCGGAGGCTTTCCTCAAGCCTTTGGGAGGGTGAAAACTGCTTCCCCCAGGTTCCGGAGGTTCTCCAGAGGCTGGAAACAGGTCCATTTCTGGCCTTCCAGAACTTCCGGGAGGCCTGTTTTTCCCCCTCCCCAAGCCTGCGTGTGGGTCCTGCATTTACCTCGCATTCAAAATAGGTCGCGTGGAGACTCCTGAGAGGGGAGGGAGGGGTAAAGTGTAGTGGGTGGGGCCAGCCAGGGGTGGGATTTGGAGGTTCTCTGGACCAGCCATAATGTTAGCTAACCCAGGTGACCCCGTAGCAGCCCACCCTGATCATAACTCCATGAACTGAGTGTCTCTCTTGCCTATATCAGTGGTGGGTTTTAGATTTTTTAGACCCTACTCTGTAGGTGTGGCCTATTTTGTGGGTGTGGCTTGGCAGTCATGTGACAGGGTGGGAGTGGCCACCTTTTAAAATGTGGTGAACCTCATTTAACAACGCTCTTGCTTAGCAACCAAAATTTTGGACTCAATTGTGATGATAAATTCTTTCTTTCTTTCTTTCTTTCTTTCTTTCTTTCTTTCTTTCTTTCTTTCTTTCTTTCTTTCTTTCCTTCCTTCCTTCCTTCTTTCCTTCCTTCCTTCCTTTCCTTTCCTTTCCTTTCCTTCCCGTTGGGTCACTGGCAGCGGCGGGCCAGATTTACTTCCAGGTACGCCGGTGGAACCCCCTCTCACTGGTTCTCTAAATTTCACCAACCGGCTCTCGCGAGTAGGTGCGAGCCTGCAGAAACCCACCACTGGCCTATATGTATAATAAAGGTATCTATACTTTTATTTGTTGGATTCCAGATCGGACACTGCTGCGGCTGTTCACTCTGCACATGTGCAGGAATGTCACCTTCCTTGTAATTACATAGTGTCAAGACTCCCAGCCTAAGACAATGCTTTAAAAACATTTTCAAAATTGGTGCCTAATTTAAATTACTGTTTATTTATTTATTGTTTATATTTATACCCCGCACCCATCTCACCACAAGGGACTCGGGGCAGCGCACAGGGATAATAAAATATAAATACAAAATATATACAAAATTAAAACTAAATTAAATAAACCCACCCTGCGCTAAAACCAGTTAAAACCCATAATTAAAACTTTTGAATTGTTGTTTTATACAGTGTGTATATAAGAGAAACTATTATCTGTGGGTGCACGTGTATGTGTACATATGTAGTCCTCTACTTACAATCACAATTGGGATTGTAATTTCCACGCTAAGTGATGCAATTTTAAGTGAACTATGCCTAATTTTATAATCTTATTTGCTAGTTTCCAACAGTTGTTAAGTGAATCCAGTTCCACCATTGACTTTGCTTGCTAATCAAAATCACTTAAAACCAAATTACAATCACAATACAAAAAGAAAATTGAATAGATACAATAGCCAAGAAAAATAATTCATAATCATAGACGTTCACCTAACCAGGAAAACGTCATACACTTGGGACCCCAGGCCTGGGCACATAACAGGGTCAGGACCAGTGGTGGGTTTCTGCAGGCTCGCACCTACTCGCAAGAGCCGGATGGTGAAATTTAGAGAGCCGGTGAGACGGGGTTCCACTGGCGGACCCAGAAGTAAGTCTGGCCTGCCGCTGCTGATAACCCAATGGAAAGGAAAGGAAGGCAGAAAGTAAGAAAGGAAAGAAAAGAAAGTAAGAAGAGAAAGAAAGAAAGAAAGAAAGAAAGAAAGAAAGAAAGAAAGAAAGAAAGAAAGAAAGAAAGAAAGAAAGAAAGAAAGAAAGAATTTATCATCCCAATTGAGCCCAAAATTTTGGTTGCTAAGCAAGAGCGTTGTTAAATGAGTTTCACCACATTTTACAAGTTGGCCACTCCCACCCTGTCACATGACTGCCAAGCCACACCCACAAAATAGGCCACACCTAGAGAGTAGGTTCTAAAAAATTTGAAACCCACCACTGGTCAGGACTAACATAACAGGCACTAAGCAGAGGTTGGTTCCTACTGGTTCTGATCGGTTCGGCCAAGTAGGTAGTAACTCGGCCGGCCACGCCCTTGAACTGGCTCTATCGGTGGCACCATAGGCGCTGTCATTTTTTGCTTCTGTACATGCGCAGAATCAATTTTTTTTTACTACTGTGCATGTGCACAGAGCACGCACGATACACATCCCTGAGCGAACCAGCAGTAAAAGAAGCCGGAACCCACCCCTGGCACTAAGGCAGAAACAGCATGCCTCCTGGTTTCTGTCAGTTGACTTTTCCTGGCTGATAGGACCTGGAGCATGTCCATCAGAGGCGGTATTGCGCCAGTTCTCACCAGTTCACCCGAACCGGTAGCAGAAATCACAGGTGGCTCTCCCCACCCACTCCAGCTCTACAGTGTCCCATTTAGGGCCCTTTTTTAGGCAAAGCACATGCATTGAAGATGCACGCTCACATTTGAGAACTGGTAGGGAAGGCAAGTGAATACCACCCCTGATGTATATCCTACTTGACAGGATTGGACAGATAGCAACAACTGGGAGAAGACAGTCCCTCAGAAACTCAGAGCCCTTTAGAACAGATTCTCCATCTCTGATTTACTAAAAAGTTGAGGACTCACATTTGAAGTGGTGCATGATTTATCATTCTCTGCCCTGGTTTAAAATGATTTGATTTTGTTCAATACATTTTGCTGATTAAATTGCTCACTCTCTCTTTGTTCCCTATACTTGTTCCCTATATATTGCCTTTTGTAGGCATCTGAAGGAGATCACCCTTGCCAGATCACCAAAGTGATCATTTGCAGAAGCTTTTCAAATCTGCCTAAAAACATAAGCAGTTATGCTTGTGATCCACTCATGACAATTCCAATATAGATCTAGTGTCCATAGCTTTCTTTAGGCAATGGATAAAGGTTGTCATAAGTCTGCATTAAGCTTCTCAGAATCATTCATGAATAGGCGGCCTTAGGGATTGAAATTATTAATAAATAAATACACGGATGAAATTTAAATTTTGACAGGTCAGGAAAAGCACTCTGGGATGGTGATTGGATTAAGACAGGGAACAGCTTGGATTTAAATACTTATTTATCCATTAAGCTAGCAGGATGACACTCTTCCTCAAAGCTTGCTCTACAGCTGGGTTGTCAAACTCGATTTCATTGAGGGCCACATCAGGGTGGTGTTTGATCTTCGGGGTGGGGCAGTGACCAGGATGAGTGTGGCCAGCTCGACGTCACTTATGTCATGGGCGCCTGTCATGGCCCAAGTGCTCTGCCAGCAAAAACGGGCTCTTGAGTTCTGTTTTTGGCTGCGACAGTCTCCCGCAATCCTCTGCCAGGCGGCCCTCCAGAACTCCGTTTTTACTGGCAGAGGTACCACAGGCCGGTCCTTCACTGTTTCCAGGCCGATCCCATGGGCCAGATCTAAGCACTCCACAGGGTGGATCTGCCCCACTCGCAGGCCTTGAGTTTGACACCCCTATTCTACGACGTTATTGCAAAAGGAGAGAAGACCGTAACTAGCTGCCCCATACCAGGTCAGAAAATGTCTCTGCATAGGCCAGTCATGTTTTCCCTGACCTGTGGCAGCTTCTCCAGACTTTCATACAGAGATGGGTGTTTATCATCCAGTGCTACTTGACCTTCCCTGTAGCTCAACATGCCGGGAGACTGAAACTATAACTTTCCATGTAACTTAGAGCAACAATCCATTCCTTCTTTATGAGAGAAAGGGAGGGCTGGCTGCAAAAGCGAAAAAGCAACCCAGGCTTTCCCCAGTGACAGCCTCCAGGCACAATGGACTGCAACTCCCAGAATTCCTAGCCAGTCTAGCCAGAGAGAATTACCGTCCAATACCGCGAAAGAATGCCAGGCTGGAGGGTGGGACAATCAGCTCAATGAAACAGTGAGTATGGTTCTTAGCCATGGAATCAGTGGTGGGATTCAAAAATTTTTACTACCAGTTCTGTGGGTGTGGCTTGGTGGGCGTGGTGTGGCTTGGTGGGCGTGGCATGGCAGGGGAAGGATACTATAAAATCCATGTTCCCTCCCCACTCCAGGGGACAGTTACTGCAAAATCCACATTCCCTCCCGATCAGCTGGGACTCCAGAAGCTGAGAATAGTTGGGGGCAGGGCTAGTCAAAAGTGGTATTTATCAGTTCTCCAAACTACTCAAAATTTTCGCTACTGGTTCTCCGGAACTGGTCAGAACCTGCTGAATACCACCTCTGCATGGAATGTGAATTGATTGCTGAATAGGGTGGGGGAGAGCAAAGGAAAGGGTGTCAGTTTGAGTAACCCTGAATCAAAGCACTTTGCACTGCAGGGCTTTCTCAGTGAGGGCCCCTCTGTTTCAGGAATTTTTACTTTGAAAAATTATTACCATAAATGATGTGTTGCCCTCTTTCTGCAGCCATGTTATCAATGTTTAAATATTATGGCTCAGGGGGAAAATAATGGCTGAATTATAGTTTCCGATTATGGTTATATGTTATTGATGCTTTGTTTGCCTTTTTATTATATTGATGGTTTCACTTCTATACGCATAACGACTTCATTGATTTATCTGATTGCTAAGGCTGCCCAATCCTTTCATGATTGTGGGCAGTGAACAATGTAAAAGGTTCAACCAATGTAAGAAGGGCAAATGAATGATAATAAATGCTTGGAATCAGCAATAAAGCTTGCAACCAGTTCTATACAAGGCTCACCACACCTGAGTTCAAGTTTTGGGGGATACTCATATACAATACAATAGCAGAGTTGGAAGGGACCTTGTAGGTCTTCTAGTCCAACCCCCTGCGTGGGCAGGAACCTTATACCATTTCAGACAAATGGCAATCTAACATCTTTTTAAAGACTTCCAGGGTTGGGGCATTCACAACTGCTGGAGGCAAGCTGTTCCATATGAGGACAGCATGGACAGCCTTCACAAGCCATGGGAGCATTGATCGAATGGAGAGATGGTCAGGTTAGCAACCTGAAGACCCTGCCCATTTCTGTCTATGGGCTGTCAGACTCCTGAATGTGAAATAACATCATAACTACAGAGTACGATGGATTTTCTGTCTTCACTGTGAGTTGTATTGTGTTGGGGTGTGTTTGTGTGTGCACTGAGGAAGCTCAACCAATCTCTTTGTACCTATATTGTGCACTGACAAATAAATAATTCTAATTCTTGTGAATTACACATTCAAACTCATCCCAGCTAACCATGTAGGACTTTGCTTCTGTCATTATCTGGTCAGAATTCAGATTTGAATGAATCCAAGAAACTTATTTTTCACAGTGTCTTTGCAGATGACCTTATCCCTTGTCCCTCTCTAGCAGGACACCTTTTGAAATGGGCCAGTAAAACTGCCGCTTTTGCACAAAATTGGAAACAAAAAACTACCCACCCACCCCCCAGATGAAATGGTAATTAGGAAGATACTCGAATGTGCTGAAATGGACAGGATGACTATGGAGTTAAAAGAAAGAGAAGAGTCGGACTATTATAAAATTTGGAGTAGGCTGTACAAGTGGCTAGAGAATAGAAGCCAAAACGAGAAATAAAAGTTTTTAAAACTATTGACTATACTAGGAAGAAAAATGTATGTCTGTAAAATCTGATTATGTGTATTATGTGTATTTTCCGCCTGGCCGGCCTAGGGTAGTCTCTCTCTCTATGGGTTTTTTAATTGTTTATTTATATTGAGTGGGGATTTTTAGTTAATGGGATTTTAGCACAGGTGTTTGTTTAATCTGTTTTAAATTGTATGTATTTTTGT